>CM068959.1:68963552-68985110 GCA_035128595.1 Eptatretus atami | reverse complement strand
AAAAGGAGAGAGATCTCAATGAATAAGATGAGAAGCACAATCCTGAGTTTTAATTTCACAACAACGACCACACATCTTCATTCCCATACCCACTACAACTTGACCCAACAAAAGAATATGAGGCATCTTTATTGTCCATGGAAACTTTATACCTTATTAATATAACTGATAAAATGACAAGTTTAGTTATAATCCGAGAAGTGGATACAAAACGATAACAGTCTCACCCGGAGCATATGAGATTTCTCAAATATCTTCCGAAATTGCTCGTCTTATGAAATAACAGGGTGATGAACCAAAAATATTGTTATAGACATTCAAAAACATACTTCAAAATCAACGATTAAACTTAAAAAATAACTACAAGGTTGATTTCACAATTGATAATTCATTTAGAGAGTTATTGGGTTCTCCTCAAAAAAGATGAAACTAATGTGACGTTTTAACAGTGATAATGTCATTCAAATAACCTCAGGAATATTTGGTATTAATTCACTGTGATTTGATTGATGGTGCTTATAATGATGGAATAAAAACAAATACAATTTTTTCAGCGCATACTCAACCCCAATTGGTTTATAAATTCAATATGGAACCAAAAATTTGGTTTATCTCCCTGTGTCAGGAAAAACCATACACAGAGTAAATTTTAGGATAACCGACCAAGATAATCGTATGATTTCTTTAATGGAGAAGTTATATCACTCAGAATTCACCTACGTGAAGTTTTCCAATAAATAAATACGATGGTTATTGTGAGGAAACACGAGTTGGAAAATATAAAATAATTACAGGGGATGGGATGTTCCTTCCCCATACTACAAGGGCGAAGGTATGTATCTTGGTAGAGGATACTATAAACTAGAGACAAAGGGGTGTCGGACATCAATTTAGAGGAGATGGGATAATTGATACTCTAATGGGTATCGGTTCAACTATTCTAAACATAAAGACCTAATTGGTTCAACTGCTTCTGCTGTGGGAAATGTAGCAGTGCTATAAAGAGTATAAAGATGCCCAAAAGGATCTCATAAATTACAAGCAATAAAAGAAATTAAGAAAGGCAAAACCCGTTGTCTCCCAAGAACGACAGAAAATAATTCGAATACTTGGATCAGGGTTTCAAAAGTTTTAACATCTTTTTCCTCAATAAATACAGTATGGAAGCAATTGATAGTATCTATGATTTGGATGATACTATTATTATCTCAAACTCCACTAAAAAAAAGATTACTTCAAGTAAATGCAATAACTGGAACAGACTGGAATGCAAATGTACAAAAAGTTTGAATAAATAATCAACAAACCTATTTGAATCTATCCGAAAGTTTCTTGTTGTGTAAATTTACATTCACTAAGGCTGGGAATAACACAAACGCTACACTCGAAATGATTCTTCTGGAAAATGTTTGATAGTGTTCGTTTGTACATTGGAACACAAGAAGTTGAAGCGGTTGATTATGTCTCTGCTTGATCTGAAATGATGAAATTTAACTATATTCATTCGGTGATAGAATGGAAAGGGGCTGCCGAAGGTTTTATTCCTGATATGTCAACGGGAACAAACACAGACCCTGGATATAATCAAAGGAAAGGAATATATAATGATGATACAAAAGCAGGTAATAGTTTTACTGTGGCAGTTCCTCTTAAAGGTATATATAGATTTTGTGATCATGATAAAGTTCTGTATTGTCTTAAAATTAGATTTCAACTACAAAGGAATGATAATGAAATATATTACTTTTTGGTGTTGCTAGTGCTTTTGGTGATCAGAATAAATTTGTAATTGATTGAAAATGAGTTGGTATATTAGTGAATATACTCCTAATCTTAAAACAGAAGAGATGTTGAATAGAAGACTTAACTCAAAGAAACCACTCGGTGTATCATACCTCAAACGAAGATGTCAACACGTTAAACTCAACCAAAACACTTTACACGTGGAATTTGGGTGTTCTGGAAAGAAAGCCACGATATCTGTGGATCATTTTTAAAAGCCTGATGGTGATACTGCGACTGATAAGAATAATCATTGAGTGATAATGCTAAGGTGAAACAACTTCGTGTTTCTCTAGATGGAACATTTTACCCACGAGATAGATTGGAAATTAATTGGGAAAAAAATGATTTTGCTGAAGCATACAAGTCTTACCAAAAGGTGTGCGAAAGTAATGGAAATAAAGAACCTATTTTGGATATGACAGCATTTAAAAGTTCTATACAATCTATGCGTTGACCTGAGTGCTCAGGAAACTATAAAGTCTAATCGAGTGGATACTTCCCTCTACATTGAGAAGGAGAGAGTGAAGAAGTTGATACATATTGTTTGCTTTTGGAAGAACAGAATTGCAGATTAATACAGATAATGGTGTTATGATTAGTCTCACATAATTTTTTGTTAAATAAATGAGTGGCAAAGTACCAACTGGGGTATATGTAATCAAATCAGTCTTCATAAACTATCATCTTGTGTTCAAAATCAAAAGCCTTGTACGATTAACGTTAATACAATTCAGAGAAAAGGAGCAGTAAGAATTGATGTTTGCTCACAAGAAGACAGGTTAAAATCTTGATGATACTGGCTCACTTAAAATAAAATGACAAAACCATTGTTGAAAAAATATTCAATAAGAGAGACGAGTGGAGGATTTCTCCATTTCTAATTCCTTTATTTGCTGGTTTAAGTGCGGTTGGAGCATTGACGGGTGGTATTTCAACAGCGGTGAAAACTGCCAACGAAAGGAAGGCTCAACTCCGGGCTCAAAAAGAATTGGAAAGACATAACAAAGAGTTGGAGAAACAAATTAGTGAAGTGGTGTACAGTAATCCCCGTTTCTCGGCGGGTTACGTTCCAAACCTCCCCGCGCTAAGTGAAAATCCGCGATGAATGGACGCCTCCCCAAAAAATAGATTCGACTGGTCTGATCGGTTTGGCAGTGATTGGGTTTGAGGTGCCGGAGATCGACTAGTCTGGTCTGGTCGGTTTGGCAGTGATTGGGTTGAGGTGCCGGAGATCGACTCGTCTGGTCTGGTCGTTTTGAGGTGCTGGTATAGCAGTGCTCGTCCAACGGCGGCAAAATCTTTTTCCTTCCCGAAGCATATATGAGCACCTTACCTAAACTTTCTCCTGGAGCGTCCCAGGACCTTCCTCTGGCGCTTCGGTTCTTGCCAGAAACCTTCGGGTGCAGGGCGTTTGGCGCCATCGTGGGGCTTGAGAAAAAACGTAGAAAATATTCTAAGTTCACAAGCGAAACTTTGTTTCGTGCGTTGTGTGACTGGTCGAGCACCACGCTTTATAATTTATTGCTTAAATAATTTATATTTTATACATTATTACCGCGATGTACCGGGGGAATCCGCAGAAAAAATTAGTTACGTTCCAAGGAAAACCCGCGATGAACGGGGGCGCGATAGGTGAACCACGATGAAGCGGGGGTTGACGGTAATTGTAGATTTTGCTGAAAAACTTGAAGGTCTGCCAGATAAAGCGAGATTGTTAGTTGGAGATATGCTTCTTCATCGCACAAGCAGGTGTAAAATTAACTAAAAGAGGTAATGGATTATACTTTCTAATAAATAATGAGCATTGATGAGTGGTTTAAAGAATTTGGAAAGAATACAACATCAAATTTACAACTTGTCAAATATTGTAAGAAATTAAAAATTCATAATGTGGTTATTTGTATAAGAGTGAATTAACAAACGGTGCTAAACATACAAAGAATATTATTATGACTTAGAAGATAATAATGGGAACGTTCTCATTGGGTTTGTATTTTTAATAGTCAAGATAAATATTATTTTGATAGTTTCGGTCTTCCACCACCTGTTGAAGCATAAAATTCTTACAGAATGGTTATCAAACCTTTCCAGTCCAAGAATTAAATTCCAAGTGTTGTGGTCAATTATGTCTGTATGTGTTATTTCAACTCAACAAAAATAAAAATTTAAATGACATTATATTTAATCTAATATAAATGACTTATGTTGGTAAAGATGGTCTATTTGGTGTATCCCAAGAACTGGATATTGATTTATCAAATTATTACACAAAGGCACAGGCTGAACGACATAAATATAATATAACCAAAAATATTAATATGAAAAATGCTTATAAATTAAAAAATTATCAACCGCGACTGACGCGAATGACTTGGTGAGATTAAGTGATTTATCACAAAATATATCCTAAATAAAACGGCCATGTATTCCAAGATACAGAAGTGTTGATTTTATCTCCGGTCATACAGAATTCACAGTTCAATTAAAAATAAATTTATAAAGAAGGCGTATCGTTTGTATGAGAATAGAACAATGGGGGTATGATATGAATGATTTAGGGTATAATTGGTCATTTAAAATTTACCTAAAAGACCTGGAACAATTAAATCAGTCTCGTAAGGAAGAATATTATCCACTTGGTATAGAGAATGAGTTTTGTGGAGCCACGATTAGTAAACAACAAATAAAAGAATTTAATAAGGGTAAATATAATAATGGTTTTGCCCTAGTTTATATCATAAACAGAAAAAACAGGATATATATAATAAGTAGGGAAATACAAAATGATTTAACTATGGGAGGTGTTTCGTGTCATAATATTATTCTAACATATATTTCTAATACATAAATGACGGCAAGAAGGCTTCAAGAAATATCAATTTCTGTGTCCAAGCATACCTTCAAGAAAGGGTATTCGGTATTTTAAAAATATGTTCGACAACATAAGAATGAGGTATTTTCAATAATAGATTGGCATTATGCTGATGTTGTAAACCAACAACTTGGATTTAATTAGAATGTTAAATAATGAAAAAATTTAAAGTTAAGAAAACGAAAGGCTCTTTTAGAAATTCAAAAGAAATTTTATTGGTTTCCTGTTGTAAAAAAAATTATTTTGGATACAGGAATAACAAGAAATCCCGATGAATATATGTATGATATTCTATGGGGTGTAAGCGATTCAAGGATAGTAAGGGACGAGGAAGTTGAAAAGGAGAAGAGAGAGAAGGAGGAGAGGGAGAAGAGAGGAAAGGAGAAGAAAGAGAAGGAGGAGAGAAAGGAGAGAGAGAAGAGAGAGAAGGAGGAAAGGAGGGAAAGGGAGGAAATGAGCGAGATGAAAATATGAAAATATGGAAACCAGTGAGATTACAAAAAGATTGGTGGATTACAGAAAATAACTCAACCCACCGAGGAGGAAAACAAAGAATTGACAAGTCTATTAGCAGTATTTTCGACAAAACCGTTGACATCGTTTTCAGGGAGAGGGATATTGATGTTAATTAAAGTTTTTTTATTTTTTCTTAAATAAATGGAGGAGAGAGTGAAGGCATTTCTAATGATTCTTTATGTTTTAAAAATTAAGATTCAAATGTGCATGTTGGAAACTAAAAGGTTTTGCATTCTGTCGGAATTTTCTCATAAAATAATGAGTTATTGTCTCAAATGTAAAAAGAAAACTAATGCTAAAAAATCTCATATTTTAAAAGTAAAAATAACAGGTTATACAAAAGGTATATGTTCCGTGTGTGGTTCAAAAAAAAAATCAATTTATCTCCAAACACACAAACTGAGGAGATATACAAAAGTTTTTATCAGGAAGTAAATTTATAACTACTGGAATACCGGGGAATTACATCTACCAGGGTATTTCTTTCTGTGGTCCAAGGCACAAACTTGGATAAAAGATTAGATGAGGCAGCCAATCCTAAACCATGGAGCAAACCCATCAAAGGGTGATGAAGTGTGCATGAGGCACGATATTGATCATGGGAATACCACAACGTTGGAAGAAAAACAGTAAGCCGATAGAGAATGTTGTATAATTGTCTCTGATACAAAATCCAACCTTGAGAGAAAAAGTTGATAGGTTCATCGTGAAGAAGATGATCAGTGCTAAATTGAACTTGGACTTGGAAATTCAAAAAACTTATAGGCTCTAATGATGTCATTAAGACTGAAGAGCAATTAGCTGATGAATTACATAAACCAATTATCACAAGTTTCAGAGAAGGAAAGTTTATTCCAAGGAAGTTGATTATATCTGGTCCGCTGATTTGATTGAACTAAATAATGATAAGGGTACAAGTATGCTTTAACCGTTATTGATTTGAGGAGTAGATATGCGTGGTTGTCCCATTAAAAAACAACAGGTAAACTCTTATGTTAGCCTTTCAACAGATATTTAATAAAAGTAAGAGAAAACCTAAAAATTGTGGACTGATAGGGTAGAGAGTTTTATAACAAGACATTTATGATTTTTCTAAAAAATAACAGTATTACATTATACAGTACTTTAATGAAGGAAAAGCCGTTGTTGTTGAACGTTTTAATCGTACCTTAAAAGAGAGACTATATAAAAAATTCACACAACTCGGTTCACAACAATGGTCATCTTTTATTCAGGATATGTGGATAAGTATAATGACACGATTCACACGTCAACGAATACGAAACCATCAGAACATTTACAAAATTAAAATATGAAAAAGAGATTAATGTCAAAAAGCCTAAGTTCAAAGTTGTGGATATCGTAAGAATATATAAATGGAAATCTCATTTTGAAAAAGGTTATACAAAGCGGTGGACGAATGAGCTTTTTAAATTGTTGATGTAATAGATACGGTTCCTTGACTTATAAGGTATATGATTTAGAAGGGGAAGAGATTTTAGGTTCATTTTATTCACAGGAATTAGAAAAGACAAAGATAAATTGAATTTTTTGACTCCGCCCCTTTTTGACTCCGCCCACATAAACCCCACCCCACACAAACCCCACACAAGCTCCAGACACAGCTCCACCCACATAAACCCTGCCCACACAAACCCCACCACATAACCCCACCCCACACAAGCTCCACACAAACCACCCCACACAACCTCCACACAAACCCCACACAACCCCACACACACAAACCCCCACAAGCTCCACACATAAACCCACCCACAAGCTCCACACACACAAACCCCACACAAGCTCCACACACACAACCCACACACAGCTCCACCCACATTCATCATATTCACATAATTAGTGATTAGTTAATTAGTTAATTAGTTCCCACACACAACATGTTTATTTAATTTAAAAATTCTCCACCCATCCACACAAGCGCCACCATCCACCCATCCACCCATCTCTCCACCCATCCATTAATCCACACAAACCTCATCCACATAAGCCTCATCCACATAAACCCTCCCACATAAATGGGTCGTGATGGGTCGTTGGGGGAGCGCACCTACCCCCCCCCCCCTCCCTCCCTCTCCTCTTCATGTCTTGATTCTTTTTTTGTAATCAAAATCAAGTAATTGTAAACAAAACAAATATAATTAATCAAAATTGAAAATATTAAATATTCATTTGCGAGAATGTATAATCTTTCCCAGCAATCTTCTTCAGATGTCTTGTGATTTCGAAACTCAGACACCATATTCTGTTTTGAAACAAAAAGTGGATAATAATTAGGTTTTATAAAGATAATTACATGGTAATATTAATAAGCCTGGTGTTGGTTCTAAGTTGAAGCCTCGTTGACCACTGAATTAACACACCAGGAGGCCGACTCAGCCTGTCATCCTTCCGAGGCCAATAAAATGAATTCCAGTGTACTGGCATAACCGCGTCCAAACTAATGATGCAACAACATAAGGCGACATTCCAAAGAGAGAGTGATATTAATAAAATAATAAATAAACAAATAACTAAATAATAATTCAGAAACATTTACCTCCAGAAAATCATGTGTTGTACCAGATTTCTTCAACAGCTTATGTTGTGTGATCGAGCTGAAAAAAAAAAATAATGAGTCAAGGGTATAGATGGAGAGACAGACAGAGAGAGGTAGGTAGAAAGACAGACAGAGAGACAAACAGAGAGAGAGATACAAAGAGACAGACAGGAGAGATAGAGAGAGACAAACAGACAGGGACAAGAGACACACACACACACACACACACACACACACACACACACACACACACACACACCACCACACACCACACACACACACGTCCTCACCGTTGGTTTAATTCATTTGAGATCAGAGGCCGTGATAAGACTTCGTACCAGTCATTAAAAATGTTTTCAATTCTCTTCTAAGATCATTGACGTCTTCAATAAGAGCATTAATTTCATGCACCTCATCGTGATATGTAAACTCCACTTCTTCCAAGGACCTGCCAGGAAAAAATATATATATTAGGATAATCACGATTTAATTTATAATCAATTGCTTACATCGTTCAAAGAGGAACCATACACAAAACTTACCAACTTTGTGGTGAGCTGTTTTCTTCGTCGGAAGAAGAAGAGTCCATGTCTCAGTTTTTTACCATTGGTACAAGGTGGCAAAAAGATCAGAGGCCGTGATAAGACTTCCTCTTCAATAAGAGCATTAATTTCATGCACCTCGTCGTGATATGTAAAACTGTTCTTCTTCCAAGGAGCTGCCAGGAAAAAAAAATATATCAGAATTATCACAATTTAATTTATAATCAATTGCTTCATCGTTCAAAGAGGAACCCATACACAAGATTACCAACTTTGTGGTGAGTGTTTTGTTCGGCGGAAGAAAGATCATTAATGTCTCAGTTGTAAAAATGAAAATCCCGTCTGGCAGAAACTTTGTCTGGCGAATCACGTATAAGGCAACGATGAGGAAATTGCCTAATCATCGGGTGTGGCCACAGGAAATGATGCTTCGGGCGAGACAGCTTGGAAAATAATTGGGCGATATATTCTCAAATTGTATGAATCATTTTCAAAACATACTTAAAATGCCCTAAAATGATTTTGATTAAACTGTGTTTAAAAGCCTGTTAGTGTTCTGATTTGTAATATAAACACGAGGTCTTGTCTCTCACAGAATAGTTCCTATTTTTTCACAGCATGACTGTCCAAAAACACTTCCTCATTTTCACGGCACGAACTGAAAACATTTGAAACAAAACTTGTTTATGGCGTGGTTTATGCAGAAAAATGATATGCAACTCAGGAGGTGGTCAGATGAGATCATTAAGAGAAGTATATCATTTCATAATGACACAAAAGGGGTATCTTGAAAAATATAAAGATTCAAATATTTTATTTTTAAATATTTTAGATGGGGATTATTGTGCAAAGAAAATTAAACTATTGAAGGAATTTGAGAATGAACAAATCTTTATAGGTTCAATGAGTGAGCTAAACAATATGTTGGTTATTTGAAAAAGAGTGTCCCTAGGCTTACATGTTTCAGATATTTCTTTAGAATCACCTTTAACAAATCACATTACTACTTTGCTCCTTCAACAAATCTTTATCTTATTGCATTGGTTATTTGAATAGAGTGCCCCTAGGTTAAGGGGAGACAAATAAATATACCTTGGGCTAAAAAGGGGGTTTATTTTTTAGGGAAAAAATATGAATCGCTGAAAATCCCCCATTCACTTACATGGGGAAAAGTGAGCCAGAATCAGTATACTCACCCTACAATATATATATATATATATATATATATATATATATATATATATATATATATATTGGGTCACTGAATCCAACCACCAATTATTTTGGAGGTCCACATTGGCCAAAAGGTCAACATAGGCCAAATTTCTAAAATTGTCAATTTTCATCCGATTCACTTGGAATTTGAAGAGGAGTTGCATATTTGGTCATTGATTGCACACAAATTATTTTTGAGGTCAAATTTGTTTTTGGATTTTTCAAGTATTGTGCTCTGCACGGCTTCGTCATCTTGTTTGTTAATTTCCGGAATCCTTCGGATTTCGGCAATTATGTTGGTGGTTGTGTGTGTCATTCTGTGTGTCTGTCTGTTTGTTTGTGTGTT
The DNA here is from genome assembly GCA_035128595.1 of Eptatretus atami. Lineage (NCBI taxonomy): Eukaryota > Metazoa > Chordata > Myxini > Myxiniformes > Myxinidae > Eptatretus > Eptatretus atami. The sequence continues at coordinate 68,975,274 of CM068959.1, read as the reverse complement.
TGTTTACCCTGTAGCAGCCGCACCGTTTCAGCGATCATGACCAAACTGGGTACAGACGTCGGCCATGGTCCAACTCAGACACTTTTCGTTTTTGGTGAATCTAGGTCAAAGGTCAAGGTCACCGAAAAACCGAAATTCTATTTTTCGCAATAACGTCCGCTTAAAATGATCGTATCGACTTCAACCAAATCCAAAATGTGCATCTTCCAATTCTGCATCCAACATATGTCTCATTGGGGTGTCACACCAACACCCTTCTTAACGGTCGGGGTCGAATGTCAGGGGGGTCGGGTCAAAACTTTCAAATTGCCATAAAAACGCCATTTCAAGTCCGATTGACTTCCAAGTTATGATCATGAACAAACTAAGTGTATAACTCATTAAACAGTAGCACTATCGACTTATAAGTACCAAATTGATTTCCAGGTTTTTGTTTTTTCAGAGATCATGGAGATATGACAAAGTTATTCCGACAATTCCTTACTCAACGAGCAATTTCATTTGTTTGTTTGTTTGCAGAATATCTCAAAAAGTTGTGGATGGATCCGAATGAAATTTTGTGGAAAGGTTGGGTATTTGACAAGGACTAACTGATTAGATTTTGGTGAAGATCCAGATCCAACTACTATAATTTTTTAAGTGATTCTTCACCTTTGAGAGATAGGGCCAAAAACAATATGTACAGTAGCATGATGTCTCAAAAAGTTATGGACGGATTCGGACAAAACTTGGTGGACACTGGGTGTGTGACAAGGAAGAATTGATTCATTTTTGGGTAATATCCAAATCCAGATCTGGATCTGATAATTCTTTTAAGCGATTCTTCACCATTGAGAGATGGGGCTACATTAATATATGGCACGATATCTCAGAGTTGTGGACGGATTCAGACGAAACTTGGTTGACAGGTTGGGTGTGTGACAAGGACGTATTGATTCGATTTTGGTGAAGATCCAAATCTGGATACGAGTTATTTAATTTTTAAAGTGATTCTTCACCATTGAGAGATATGGCCAAAAACGATAAATTGTACTGAATAACATGATATTTCAAAAATGTATTGGGACCGATATGTTCCGGGGATCAGGCATTATGTGGCGGAGGTATGCGCTCTACCGAGTGCCCTTCTAGTTTTTATTTTTTATCCTCTCCGATGGCCAGTGGAGAAGTATGGTTTATATTCTTTTGTTTCACTGCAGTCAAGTATTTATCTGGTTAGATTGGAAGAGTATGTGTTGCACAGCAGTAAATTTTGTGCCTCCACGATGTTCTCTGGAAAAATTTGCTTTGTCCTGTAAAGGTGGCTGCTGGCCATAAGAACAGCAGAAACATGGTCAACTTTCATTTTCTGCTTGTTCGCCTCCATAACCTCTGTCGGTGTGTTGGCCTTCCACCTTTTGCTGTGTCTTTCTCCCACCAGCCTTGATGCTGTAAGCAAACAAAAACTACCAAATTGAGACCCAAAATGCACAAGGCAGCACTTAATAGGACCGGCAGGAGAGCCTTGAGAAATGCAGTCGTCTCTAAGCTGTCTAACCTGGGGTCGGATCTTGGCCCAGCTATAAACTGTCATTCTGGTGTTTCGCGGACAGGGAAATTCGTCAAATGTGTGTGCCGTCCTTCGGTTGGACGTTAAACTTGGCGTCCTGTCTGCCAGCACGAGTTTGTGGATGTTAAATATCCCATGGTGTCCTTCGTGAAGAGGCGAGGTAATATAACGCCGTCACCCTGAACAAATTGCAAATTCCTTCTCCAACGTGCAGGAAGGAGCCACTGCATCAGCGGGACAGCTGTACCCCCCCCCCCCCAGACAATGATGCTCCAATAGCCATGTGCTGCAAACGAAAGAGGAAGAAGAAGCACACTATTTCTTTTCACAAACACCATATAGCATTGCACACTGTGCTAAAACCCTATCATCGTCATCGTCACCGTCACTGTCACCGTCACCGAAAACTGAGCAGCAGTTCACATCACTCGATGCAGCTAATCTTAACCAAGCCACTGTATGCATATATTGGGTAGTGTTGTTACGTCATAATTTGTTGATACAACGATAGACTAAATCATTCCGTGTAAATAAAATAACAACACCAGCATAATGTGTGTGTGTGTGTGGAGGGATCTTTTATTATATCGTTCTTGCACCACACACACACACACACACACACACACACACACACACACACACACACACACACACACGCACACACACGCTACATGATGTATTTGGTGTTTTGGAGGGTAGAGGAGTGTTTGCATGGTGTACTATTGAACGTTGAGTTGTATTATAGTGCCAGTTATGTTTCCTATGAAGCACTGAAAGAAAGCATTGCATTTTGGTCAATATTCATCAAAGTTATGGAACATTTAATATGGTGCTCCTTTTAGTGGATTTTTTACAAGTAGACATTGAGTGATGCCTTGGAAAATGGTCACGCATTGAAAACCTATCACTCAAAAAGGCAGAACCAGTCTCAGTGGCATTGTGGCTAAGCGATTTTTTGCATAGTAAGCACATAGTACCTGGGAGGTTGGTGGTCCGATTCCAACTCTGGTCGAATTGTACCAAAATGTTGAAAATGCTACGTGCTGATTCATCGCTGGGAGATCAACGTTTCGAGGATAGAGCATGGACAAACCCCATGATTTGGGATCCCATGAAGAGAGGGGGTTGGAAGAGTAGATTTTTCTCTACAAATGTTAAACTGACTGGAGAGAACAGAGACAGTGCCACCATTAGATGGCATAGCTGGTCCCAATTTATGCTTCCCCCGAGGTCAACCTCGTGTGTGTGTGTGCGTGTGCGTGTGGTGTGTGTGTGTGTGTGTGTGTGTGTGTGCGCGTGTGTGTGGTTATCTCATGTGCGGGTTTCAGAATGTGGAATTGTGTCCTGCCTGGTCTCGAAGTATCCATGTCCATTTCGGTTTCGGGAAGGGATCATGATTCGTGGACTAAGTTATAAAGTTTTCTTCTTCTCAAAAGTTTTGTTCCAAGGGCTTTTTCAGGATTTGTTTCCGAGTCCCAAACATCCTCCAACTGCAGTTTGCTTGTAATATTCCCAAGGATCGTTTTTAAAATGTCCGCGAGGTTCTTCTTCATCATTCCTGTTGCTCCAATTATCACTTGTACAATTTCTCTACTCTTCAGCTTCCAGGATCTTTTGACTTCATTTTTAAGATCTTGGTATTTCGTCGTCTTCTTGATTTCTGCATTTTTTTTTCCCGGCAAAAACAGCTGGGTACTGATACCTCAATTAGCAATGCCGTCCTTTCTTTTTTCTGTACTTCAGTACTATATCCGGTCGCAATGCTTTGCTATGTTCACACTCGATGAGATCGTCAGGTCATACGTGCGCGCAACTTCCTTGTTTTCAATGTTTGAATTTCTTTTATGTTTCCATGAGTTTTCTGAAACTGGGATATTGAAATGTTTGCATACGTGTTAGTGGATTACTCTACAAACCCTGTTGTGCCTTTGTGTGTACAGCTGTTCTGGTAAGTCCGTAAAGACAACATGGTTTTGAGAAATGACAGCACAAGCTTGTGCTTTCTTGTGTGCAGAGATTAATCCAAAAATACTGCAGTGTATCAGGTCCAATGTGCCCAAACGTTGAGCCGTGATGTTTGGGCGTGCTTTTGACATGACTAAAGTTTGTAACCAAAATGATCTTTTCCCTTTTTTGGACATGTCACAACTTAACTGCATTGCAAGAAATATACGCCGTCTTTCAGCTGTCCCTTTTTTTGGAGATTTGGAGTTAAAGGTGTCAAATTAAATACAACGTTCATTTTGTTCATCGTTCGGGTTTATTTTATTACGAAAGAGAAAATGACACTGTTTAATAAGAAAAGGAAACTCATGGTTATTAGAAGTGTTTTTGAAAAGGGTTTGTAGAAGAGAAACCTGCATTGCAGCAACCCAACTTTTTAATTTATTTATTTATTATTGTTATTTTTAAAATTTCTATCTTATGGACATATGAGCCTTAAAACTCATATCATGTATGGTAGTTTTTATGTTTATCATATTCCATATGACAACCTTCATTGATATTTAATGCTGGCACCTTCACGATAGCTTACACAATTGATGTCGTACATTCGACTTTGTGGCAACAATAAATGAGATGTTAAGTGCATGTTGGGTGAAAGACGATGACAAATATAAAACTAGAATGGCACTCAGTACAGCACATACCTCCACCAAGATGAACAATTTACATTTTGTATCCCATTGATGGGCCGGATCAGCATCCAGACTTTTACCCAAATCTAATCGGCTTGTTCTTGTCACCAACCCAACTCATCCACCAAGTTTTGTCATAATCCATCCACAACTTTTTGAGATGTCGTGCTACACATTGTTGTTGGCCCCATCTCTCAATTATGAAGAAGCACCGAAAAATTATTGCATCCAGATGTCCATTTTTCACCAAAATCTCATCAATTCGTCCTTTTCACACACCCAACATGTCCACTAAATTGGGTACGAACCCGCCCACAACTCTTTGAGATATCTTCCTCACAGGCAAACAGACGAACAAGAAAGAAACATGTCATGCATAGCACGATACTTGTGAAATCCCTGAAACACATTTGACCAGAAAAATAATTGGTGGTTGAATTCAGTGACTTTATGTGCAAATCCTCTTCAAATTTCAAGTCAATCGGATGAAAATTGCCAATTTTAGAAATTTCACCTATGTTGATCTCTTGGCCTTTTGACCTCAATCAATAAATAGGCTTCTTGCTTTTGACCAACTCTACAATTTCATGAAGTTTTGTGAAGATCAGTTTAAAATTGTGACCTGTAGGTGATTAACATACAAGCAGACAGAATCACAGACCAGACCAACCAATGTACTTGCGAATGTTTGATTGTGCAAGTACATAGACAGACAGACAGACAGACGGACAGGAGTGAAAACATAACCTCTATCCACATTCGTGGCGGACGTAATGAAATTGTTCCATCATTGTTGCATACCTGATTATGTAGATGGACTCCTAGAGATTTATCCAGCACTGTAAAAGAAGGTAGAGCAAACATTATCCGTCTATTTCTCTTGCACAGTAGGAAGAGATCAATTTGAAATCTTTGTCATAATGTGTTTTTTTGTTTAAAAATCCCAAAGAAAGGAAACATAATTTCTGCTAACAACTTTTATATGTGTCCTAGGTGAGATATGACCTGGGATGTTACTATTTCCTGCAAGGCCCTTCAAACATTTCCTGTTATGAAAAGGCCAAAATGCACTTCGGCAAGACAAAGGAGTTGCTGGATAAGGTAATTGGCGACATTGATTAACGATGTAATTTAATGTTTTTTTTTCTTTTTTACGGAGCAATTGCAACTTAATTTTTTTCCAAGCCGATTATCTTGCCCTCTTCTGCCTGATTTTTATGCAGCAGTATGTTCATTCAGGATCTTCATTTTTCAAGTGAATCGGATGAAAATTGCCAATTTTGGTGATGCATATATTTCCTCTAGGTGTTTATTTAATGGGTGCAGTGAGTTCAAAAGTGGCCATCATTTTCTGAATCAACTGCTATTACTCAAGCTAACACGTAACATAATAAAGAGCTCTTTTCTTAAATGCAATATCTTGGTGAAGGAAATAACGAGGTGACAGTATGCAGCATACTGACAGTGGGACAATGTGTAGCCACAGTTCTTCAAAAAATCAAGGACATGAATTTTTTTTTATTCCATTGAGTTAGACAATGGCCTCTTATGCTGTGAGTAGTTCAGATTTGCCAATGATTGACTTCGGACAGAGAATGCCCAGTCTTCCTCTGGCTTTGGGGGCCAGCTTTGCTATTTTGTCATCTCAGGAGAGGTCACTGCTGATGGTGAGGTCGACGGATTCAAGAGACCTCTTCCATTGGCCGACCTTGGGAATCGACAAATGGATGACATCAACAGGACATTGATTGAGATATGCTAACTGCCATGGGAAGCAAGGGAAAGCTGATATTTTGGGTGTTAACTCTTTGAGCAAAGACAAAGGTTTAACACCCGAAATGTCAACTTCTCCTTGCTTTCCATGGCAGTTAGCATCCCTCAATCAATGTCTTGTTGATTTCATCCATTGTTCTATTTGTCAGCTGACACACATCAATACAAAGCCTTCACCAGCAAGAAAAGTTCTTCGTTCTACATAGGAATAGATAGGTGGGTTTGATCGATGATACCTGCAGAAGTTTGTTGCAATTTCAGTGGATTAGCACTTGGTCCAAACTACAAATTTTGGTTGGCTGTGCTTTAAAACTAATATATACACATACATATACAGATAGTGGACAAATAAAGGGAAACACCAATGTACAGTCGTTTGGTAGGGCATTGGGCCACCATGTGTAACCAGTACGGCCTGTATGCGTCATCGCATTAAGTCCACCAGCGTCTGGAATTCTGCAGGAGGGATGCGGCACCATTCATCCACAAGAAATTCAATCAACTCGCACCTGTTTGGAGGTGGAAAACACTGTCTTTGGCATCATTTCAGAATATCCCATAAATGCTCGATTGGGTTCAGATCTGGTGACTGAGAAGGCCATGACATATGGATAACATCAGTGTCATGCTCATCAAACCATTGGGCGACCATCCGTGCTCTGTGTATGGGGCATTGTCATCCTTGAAGACACCCCTCCTGGCAGGAAAGAAATGCTGTAACATGGGGTGAAGATGATTACTCAGTACCATTAAGTAGTGATTGGCATTGACCTTGCCATCTAAGGGATGGCTGCACCCACAATATGCCAGGAATATGTACCCCACATCATCATAGATCCACCAGAACCCTTCACCGTTAGAACCAAGCACGCAGGGTTGTGGAGTTGCTTTAGGTTGGTGCCACAGGTGCACTCATCTGTTTATTGAGAACATTGTAATGGATGATTCACCTGACCATGTATCACATATTTCTCCACTGCTCAGTAGTCCATTGCCTGTGCTCTTTGCACCACTGGAGTCACAAACGTGCATTGCCAGGTGGAATGAGAGATTTGTGCACCGCAACCTGACTGGTATCCTGCTCTGTGGAGTTCTCAGCGGACCTTTTTATTATTTTTTTTATTTTTTAATGAAACTGACTGTTCACGCCCCAGGTTGAAATTTAGTCAATTGATCTGCAGTTGTTTGCCTGCTTTGCCTTGCACTTCAAATTAATGCATGGATATCACAATCCTGGGGTATGCACTTTTGCCCACTGTTGCCCTTTGCTGATGATGTCTTTTCCTCGGAGTTCCATGCCGACATCACCTTGGACACCATTGCTTGTGAAGCATCAGCAAGCTGGCTTTGTCACAAGCTCCTGCCAAACATGCGTAACAATCACCCCTCTTTCAAAGTCACTGAGGTCTCCTCTTGCAGCCATGCTAGCCATAATTATAGGAAACCAGGCCTGTGCAGCATTTTTATGCATGACCTTAAGCATACTGGGATGTTATTCACTTAAGTAACACATGGGCCACACCTGTGTGGAAGCTGTTGCTTTCAATCTACTTGGTGGCCCACATTTACCCAGGTGTTTCCATTTTTTTTTGTCCACTACCTGAAATATATATTGTGACTGTTCTGTGAAACTGTCATCCCCAAAGGCAATGGCACACAACATATAGCAGTTCCTGAGATAGTTGTCATTATTATTCATTTTAGATGGCCCTTCCCTTATGGGCAATGAGTTTATATTATGGGTCAATATGCATCATGTGGGATTAGGCAGTTTTTTCCCCATTCTTTTCCTGTCTTGCTTCTGCACATGAGCCTCTCCTTCATGCCATGCATATCACGCTGTCATTAGCATATGCATGCCAATTTCATGTTTGAATTGCATGCCATCACCCAACGGACACGTCACCTTAACCTTCACCGTACTTGAGCCACCAACGCGACTACATTCATACGACCTCCAAACGCCTTTATAATAATCACCACACCATTGAAACATAATCCAAGCTCGCTTACATTTGCCATTGATGCCTCCATCATAACGAACAACCGCGATGAATGACCCCAACTACCACCACCACCACCACCACCATGGACCACCACACCATAAATTCTCCACTTATGCCCACCACCACCTTTTGGACCAACAGGGAACAAAGGAGCACAACGTACCATTGCGGACACTCGGGTCTGGACGTTCGGGCATCTAACTTGGAGCACAAGTGTGCGCTAAACTCTATTCCACATCGTGTTAATAGCTCAAGCACTCCACTCAATTACTGCCCCTATTTGGTGTGCGGCGCACGTTTGCTCAAAGAAAGTGCAACCAAACACCCTAGTGCCACATTAGCTCAGCTGCATGGGAAATCCCAGAGCATAATGAGGCCATCTTCGTCTCTGTACCCTCGCGTTGGCGAGGCCAGAATTATGGTAATTGTCCTTGCGGCAATGGGGGTGCTGGGAAATGCTTATCGCTCCGCTTGATCTGATGTTAAGGTCCTCCATCACCGGGAATTATAAAACACCAGGTTTTCTGCACAGACAGATGTTGCGGTTCAACAGAGAGATGCTAGCCATAATTATATAGATGCTAGTTTGTGGACTAACAGCTTGGCTGGCAGTTCACTTGATTCCTTGGCTTGGTGGAGAGAGGCAGAACAGAGCAACGGGTTGGAGCGGAGGTGGAAGGGAGTCCACATTGTGGAGTGCTAGACGAGCAGGAGCTCCAGGCACCAAGCCATAAGGCCAAGCCAATAGCAGCAAACACTTTGACTTATTTACATGTTAATTGGCTATCTGCTCACACATTCTTCTTTCTTTTCTGTCTCGGCTGCTGTGGACACATATTCATAAACTAAGCATCAGCGATTACTCGGGCAAGTCCTGAATGGTTGCCCCTTCAGGATGCCCCACTGATGCACACCTACAGTTTCCTCTCTGCACCTTACTTGCACATCACTGCACCCTTACTTGCACCTCATCAGATCATGCACCTGAAACACCCCTAGTTTTCCTCCTCCTTTGTCCTCCTCAGTGCTTGGGCTGCGTGGGTTCGTCAGCCCCACCTGATAATGAAGAGGTCGCCACCTCATAATTTGTCATCTTTCTTGGTTTCTAACTTTCCTCGGGAGTGTTTCTGATGGTACCTCCTGTCATGTTATCATTAATTAAGATTGTAGAAGTATTAGAACGGTGTAGCTCTGCACTGTGTCCTCTCTTACAAACAACTATTTCTTTTGCTGCATCTTACCAATCCTTGCTTTCCCTGCTGTATGTGTCTTCTTGTCATAAAACCCATGCTTATACACATACCTTTCCTCATCCTTTTAATAATAAATTGTTATTGCAAGTGTACCCAGTTTGTAGTGTTTTTTCCTCCATTGGTCTAGCATAGCACATAGTGTTAGCTGGGAAGTTCTACCCCACGTGATTTGCTCTTGTTAGCCAGCATACACTCACTGTATCGCTCAGCAGTAATCCATGTGTGCGCTGAGGGCACAAAACCCTGTTGGTGCGGTTGTCCAACGGTAAGGTAACACACGAAGTAGTGATAACCCTGCCAGGTTTGGCAGTACCAATCGGCGTTTGCGGTTGATTAGCAGCAACCCACCGATTCGTGGAATTATCCACGGCTGATGGCCTCAGGACCGGGTGTTCGAGAGGAACTCATGGCGAACCTTGAACCCCGAGCAGTAACTGTATATAACACGAGATTATTCTACGTATCCCCCATGCAGGAATTTATTCCTGTTTCTCACTGGGGATTATTGGTTTGCTCTCCATCTATCCATCCTTCCGTCTCACCTGTGGTTTTTCAGACTTTTTTTTCCATACCCTTTAATATATTCAGCTGGAACTTGATACAATGCTTTATTATGATAAGTTACAGTACAAGTTCGAACTTCAGGGCTTTTCGTCAATTTTTTCACAGTTATGTCTTTTGTGGACTTCAAAAATATCACATCGGTAGCGGACATTTATTACAAAGCAATTCTCACTCTTGTTTAACATGCAAGGCCAAGATCGATTACTTTCAAGCAAGTTTGGTTTACCAGCAAGACTGTTTACACACACACATCTCGTTTTTTTTCATTTCCTGACACACACACACACACACACACACACACACACACACACACACACACACACACACACACACACACACACACACACACACACACGTACAGTATCAGATATTCCTGAAATATAATATAATTTGAAGGATTGCTGAAAATTATGTAAACCTCAAAACAAACCTCCCTCACTTAATGTAAGGACCTTAACCTGTAAGCAAATGAATGCTTTTCCCGACCGCACGGATCATCAGCTGGGCACCGTTCTTCCTCGAGGTTTCAATCCTTTCAGTCCACAACCTCGGTCATGGATCCACATCAGTAGATCCACAACCTCAGTTGGGTCCAAGTAGTCAGTCAATCCACCAATGCAACATCACAAAACGGACTCTACTCGCGAGAGGATTTAACGCTTTGAACCCCAGCGAACATTTTACCAGCCACTATTCAAACCTCCATGTACTCGAGCGGCCGGTTTATGAGCTGCGATTCAAACCTCCATATACCCAAGCGGCTGGATTACTGAATGCCCAAAAAGAAACTGAAATGTGAGTTTGGTTTTCCTTTTTTAATTCGAGTTCTTTTGGATAGATATCATCATGAAGCTGATCAGATACAAACCCATCATTAATTGCTGGTAAATCATCAATGAATCGAAAGATGTTTCGACACCTTCGCGCAGTTGTTAGTTCATTCCTGCACATGTTCTGTACCCAATCAGACTCGTATATGTGCAGGAACAAATATTTAAAGAAAGGGGCCGGATCTGAACCCATGGGTATCCCCACTGTCTGCTGGAGTATCTTGTTTCCAAGTGGTTTGAAACTGTTGTTTCGGAGAAATCTAAAACTTTCTTTCAGTTTATTTTTTGAAAAACAACATGAATATTGATTTTCCTTTAAAGACCAATTTTCTCTTTTTTGATAGACTTTAATTAACTTAATACCCCTCAAATGTTTTATTAATGCTCTGTCCAATGCGCTTACGAGCTTGTCATGTGGAATGTTTGTGATAATGTAGAAACATCATAAGTTGATAGATACAGTATTTAGCCTTACCCTTGTTGTTTATGTTGTAGAGAGTGTCGATTACAGGTTTGGAATTATCGATGATCCAGAATTATTTAATACCAGAATAAACTCACCTTTTTGTGACTTAAACACACACACCACACACACAACACACACACACACACACACACACACACACACACACACACACACACATCCTTTTCTGCTGTGTTACCTGTACATACAAAAACTCTGAATATGCTTCGTCTTTAATAGCCAACTGCTGTTTTCGATCTTTTAAAAAATATGTATACTCTTTTATTGTTAAATGATGTTCTGTGCAACAACGAATATTCTGCTAATTGCAGTACTGGCTATTATGATTGAAAAGTGTAATGCACGGGTCATGGCCAGGTATGCTGTCTTTGGGTGACTTTGCTACTGTAATGCTCGCTCTGACATGGCAAATTTGACTACAGCTCTACACGAGCGAGATTGGTCGGGAGTTCTCAATCATCCTCCATATTATCCAGACTTGTCACGTTGTGATGCTCTTTGAGTAGTCAAAAGAATGAAATCTGGGGCATATGTGTTTCTGAAGATGAAAAAACATTTGAGTGCTTGTGTTGAAATGGCTCTGTACCAGTGCCAAATATTTAAATGCAGATGCCAGCCATTGAG
>CM068959.1:68927935-68942093 GCA_035128595.1 Eptatretus atami | reverse complement strand
AAATCCTCTTTATCTCTTTGCTGATGACTCCACCCTCTGCCGGACCATCCGTCATCCCTCAGACCGGCAAGCAGCAGCTTCTTCACTCACTGCAGATCTGGGTAAAATCACAAACTGTTCCAACACGTGGAACATGTCTTTCAATCCGGAGAAATCTCACACTCTCACTATGTCTCTCCAAAAGGACTGTGGAACCCCCCCCCCCCCACCATATACTTTCTCAACAATCCTCTGGAGGAAGTCCTTTCTTCAAGCTTCTGGGTCTCATTATCTGCCACGATCTTCCTGAAAAGCCACATTTCCAACTTGGCCTCCAAAGCCAGTCGCCGACTGGGGATCCTCTGTCGTGCAAAGTCCTTCCACGGCCCACCTGAGCTCCTGACCACATACAAAGCTTTCGTCCACAGCCTGATGGAGTACTGGTATGGGCTGGTGCTCCTGCCTCTCACTTTCTCGGCTTCACGCTGTGGAAACCAAGGCATTTAGGATCATTGGTATCTCCCAGCGTGAGGCTGAGTCTTTGGGCCTCTCACTCCCTCACCGCAGGCAGGCCGGTGGTCTTTCTGTCTCTACGTCTCCTCTCCGGTCTCGCCCCCACTGCTCTGTCTGCGATTTGCCCCCTCCACCCCAACCCACATTTCCGCAGAGCTCTCAAGGTCTGCCAGCAACTCTTCTCTGGTAAAACTACAAAAATCACGAATCGCTGTTCACCTTCATCTTCATTCCCCTTTTTTCCCACCTTTGGAATAAACTCCCTCACTCTCTTCAATCCCATTCTTCCCCCAGGTCTTCAAAACAGCTGTTCATCACCACCTCTTATCTTCCCCCATCCAAACCTCATCTTTTCTACCCCCGTTAATCCACCCCAAACCTACCTCCTTCAAGTTCCCTGCTTTCCTTCCTGAAAGTTCCCTGTCGCGTAAGGTCCTGAAAGTCCCTGCGGTGTCCATTTGTGTACGCCATTCCCCGCCCCATCCTCTCCCTTGCACAGATCTCCTAATGCCTCGTTCCGCTTGTTTTGTCCTTCCCTCTCCGCCCCCTTGTCTCCTCCCCCCCCCCCCCCCTTGTTGTGCGTTGTGTGTTAGCTCTCATCGAGCCTTGACAATGTACTAAAAAATAAAAAGGATTGCAGGAATGGTTATTTTTTTTATTTTTTTATTTTTATTTTTTATGACAGACATTGGGATGGTGGACATCGTCTGTCTGTAACATATCACGACGCATGTCTAGTATCACAATTAATTACTTTACTTTTATTCTATTAAATTCACTCAGGAACTAACTGAACTATACTTAACAAGGTTTGTCCTGAGGAGTCATTTCCACAACAATATTTATGTTAAGGAGGAAAATAGAAATTGCGTACATTAATATCGACTGTAATATATTTATTTATCTCACACACACACACACACACACACACACACACACACACACACACACACACACACACACACACACACAACACACACACACACACACACTTAAGGCCATTTTTCCCTGCGAGAGTGGTGGTTAGCCTTGCAGGTCCCATGACGATCTTCCTATTAGTCCGGCAGATATGTGAATATTCTGGTAGTTTTGTGCCTTTGATGATACAAGCATGAAATTTGGTACACAGTTATAGCATACCCTTAGGAAACATTTTGGATATAGGGACATTCCAGATTACCCTAGGGTCAAAATGGTGGCCATTTTACAAAATGGCTGCCACGAATAACAATATCTGCCTACAAGGTCAGCAAAGTCATATGTGCTTGGTGCAAAACACAATGTAAGTGAGTTAATAGATTATTATCAACTAGTATGCACATGCTTCATTATCTACTTCATATTTGACTAAAAAATGCATCTACGGTGGTCTATGAGGGACACAGATAACAGTTTACCATCGCAATAATGCATGGCTGGAACAAGAGCTCTGCAATATGATCATGCATGTGAATGTTACCTGAAATTGTTCTGGAAATATAAATAGATCAAAAATCAAATTTGGTGAAAGGAACTTAGACTCCATAATATTTCCATTATTAATTACATACTGGAGCTGGCAATGTCGCGATTAAATGCATAAATTTGCGAAATCGATATTGATGTCTCACTGTATTAATTTTCATGATTGCATAATAGAAATGTTCAAACTACAATGGTGTGTTCATATTGATTTGGGTTTAACTGGTCCTGTCCAGCGCAAAGAAATAATGATGGTGGCCTATGTGGACATCGAGTGACAATCACCCAAGATCGCCATTGTGTATATATGCATCTCCTCTGGGCTGGGGTTCGTAGTTGAAAACATTTTAACTCTGTATTCTGTTTTAGGTGATAACTCCACTGTAGTGTACCCAAAGACTAATCCCTTGCTGGTGGTGGTGGTTCTTCCCAATTTTACAGTGACTGATTGGTGGTGTTCAAGACAATGGCCAAGCATTTCAAACTATTAGACCCCAGCAGCGAGGGCCAAGTACATCTGTTACATCAATTAACCAGACACACTGGAACCTATGTGTGCTGTGTCAGATGGACACCACTGAGCCTCTTCATTGTCCAGCTGACTCCAAGCGAAGCACAGGAGGGTCTGGATACCAGACTCTGGCAGACAACCTCCTCAGGTTCAGTGAGATCGACTGCTTGCAAAATCTCTCGACATGTCCCGCTTGGACGATGGTGAGGGTATTGAGTCCACCTTCCAGCACCACAGGGCTAAGTGGCATGACTCGTGCAGACTACAATACAACAAAACTCAATTGATTCGGGCAGAGAAGAGGAAAACAACCAGTGGGGATACCGAAGGCGTGACACGAAAGTATACCGTCAGAGTGTGGACCGCACAGAGTCACTGCTCGAAACGTGTTTCTTTGTGACAAGCCAGCATGTAACGAGTCTTTGCGCAAAGCTTCTACCTTTGACCTGGACAGACGAGTCAGGAAATGTGCTCTGAAACTAGAAGACAAGCCACTTATTGCTAAACTGAGTGCTGGGGATATGATGGCGCAAGATGCCCTGTACATGTGAAGTGTCTGGTTTCCCTATAACAAAGCAAGGGACACAATGAGAACCTTGGATGACCAGGATGAATCAATCATGGCATAGCTCCGGGAGAACTGGTGTCCTACATCGATGATGCCTGCATGGACACTCTTGTGGCACCAGTGTTCAAGCTGGCAGACCTAACAAGTCGTACAACAACCGGCTGAAACAGCTTGAACAGTCTTGACTGGACGTGTTCACTCGACCAAACTCAAGCACCGGATCATGACATATTTTCCGGACATGGAGGAGCACAAGCCTGGCCGAGATGTTCTGCTAGCTTTCAACGAGGACATCGGATCATCGGACAAGCATGTCCCCTGCACTGTCACACATGGGCAAGATGAGACTTGGAACAAAGTCTGATCTGGTTGGCTGCTTAGAAGATCTGGTCCCTCACAGGAGAATGCTGCTGCTGCTGCTGCTAGTCCAGCAGTTGAAGTCATCATCCTTGATGGTGCAGCGATCATCAGTATGCGCCACCTGGCACAGCAAAGACCTTCAACGAGTATGCATCAGAAGTATTCTTGCCATACATCACATCTCAGCTGCAGCATACGAGCAGGATGGA
This sequence comes from Eptatretus atami, assembly GCA_035128595.1. Lineage (NCBI taxonomy): Eukaryota > Metazoa > Chordata > Myxini > Myxiniformes > Myxinidae > Eptatretus > Eptatretus atami. The sequence goes on along the minus strand of CM068959.1, from coordinate 68,938,492 downwards.
TATTGTCTGGGATGAATACCTCACAGACAGTTTGAAGGCAGACACTAGGAAGAAGCGAGGCAAAGGCATCAGGAGACAAGTCGAGCCATCTAGTTCCATTCCTGGAAACTGGCAGACCTTTCTTCGCACAGATGAGAACAAGATGGAGTTGTTTGACTTCCTAGCCACCAGAGTAGCAACAACAGACACAGACAAGCAAGTCATCAGCACCCACCACAAAGAGTGGTTTTACGCAGGCCCGAGAGTGTGCTGGTCTGCCCTTGTAGCCATGAAGAGGCTGACACAAGAATGCTACTCCATGCTGAAGACGCTGTGAGGTAGGGATACAGCAAAGTGTCGATCCGTACAGTAGACACTGATGTCGTGGTCCTTGCGGTGACAGCAGCTGGACGTCTGGACATTGATGAGCTCTGGGTTGCTTTGGCACAGGAAAGAACTTCAGGTTCTTGGCAGCTCACGAGATGTCTGTGGCACTGGGACCTAACAAGTGTCGAGGTTTGCCATTCTTCCATGCCCTCACTGGATGCGACACCGTTTCAAGCTTCGGAGGCAGGGGGAAGAAAAAAGCATGGGAAACCTGGAAAGCCTGTGATGAGGTCACTGATGTCACTGCAGCATTCTGTGCCTTGGCTGCCACGCCAACTCCTTCAGCCGTAGATGACCACATGGATGCACTGGAGCATTTTGTTGTTGTGCTCTATGATCGCACCAGTAGCCAGGAACATGTCAATGAGTGTCGCAAGCATCTGTTCACCCAGAATGGCAGATCAATATATGCTCTCCACCAACTCGTGAAGCCCTGAAACAGCACATCAAGAGAGCTACCTACCAAGCCGGCAACTGTTGGGGCCAGATGATGGTGTCCACACCAGAGCTCATCGCCCAGTGAATGGGGGTGGGTTCACACGATAATGGCTGGGACATATACTGGACAACCCTCCAGAGGCAACTGAGGCATGTCGGCAACTACTAAGGTGTGGCTGCAAAAAGGGATGCAGAGGACAGTGCAAGTGTGTCAAGGCTGCACTCCAGTGCACGCTCTATGTCACTGTGGTGGGAGTGTACAAGAGAGTAGAACTGGGACAAGAGAGATCACAGATGAAAATTATGTAACATGTACACATGTATCCATGCATCATAGTAGACTCTGTTACCTGGATCTAGAGGTTCCACTGTATAATTTTGACTCTGTAAGTTGATGTTAGGATCAAACAGAAGCACTTCCTCTGAGTTCAAGAGTGTTAAATGAACAACAGTCATTCCATGGTGCTTGATAACAGTTTTTTGAAGAGTTTGTTGTAGAAAACCGTCCAAAAGTGCAAAAATGCACCAAAAAATGACCAAATAAATGGTTTATTCACGCTTTGTCACCTTATTGCTATTTCTTATTTGCTAGAATCTATATTTAGTTAAATAAACCACTGGTATGCTTCTTAAATATAGTTGTATCCACATGTACTCCTTGTACACACAAAATCGGCTATTTTGTAAAATGGCCGCTATTTTAGCTCTGGGAAGAATCTGGAATGTCCCTATATCCAAAAATCTTTGTAAGATACTGCCCTAGCAGTGTGCCAAATTTCATGCTTGTATCACTAAAGGCACATTTTTTTCACATATCTGCCGGACATATCATGATTCCTTTTTGAGCAATGGTTATTGTTTTTTTTTTATGGCCGGATGCCCTTCCTGATGCCTACCCTTTAGTCGCCTCTCACGACACGCAGGGTTATGGTGTACCTATTCTAAACTGGGGCACACACTGGGACATCCCAGCAAGCTGGTTCTCATTTTGCCGACCTCGGAAGGATGACAGGCTGAGTCAACCCCACCTGGTATTAATTCAACGGACGAGTGCAATTTGAACTCGTGACCCTGGGATCCCAAACTCACCACCCTAACCATAAAGCCAATACAGAGATGTATGTCTTTTCAAAAGAGTGCAGCAATTTGTCTATTTCCTGATGAGCAGCCATTAGGCAGACATTGACCAGTATGTGGGGACATGTATCATTTGGATGTGCTGCTTTCACTTCTGCTTCTTTCTTCCTGAATTAGAATGTGTCGTGATTTTGTGAATATTCACAGTTATCAAACGATAGGGCATTCTTTATTGTATTTTCATATGGTAATGGATAACCACCAACCACACAACAATGATGTGTGATCTGGACGTATCCTCGGCAACTAACGATGTGAATTTTTTACATTTATTTCTGCTCAGTTTATTATATGCATTGCTGTATAATACATGTACCTGTAGGAACGTATACCTAGAATCACCTGTTCATGTTTTCCTTGCTGGTTTTTTGTTTGCATAACAACATTGTAAAGTGAAATCCCACGATGCTGTTGGATTTTTATTTATTTATTTTTAACAGGCTTTTCATCAAGCGAGGCAGTTGTACTTGACTTGCTTGGAAGTTGTGATGGAGTTCTGGCCACGCATGCGTCAGCTGTTGCTCAATGAGATGCTTTTGTTGGACATCTTGAGGACAGAAGATGAGGCTGGTCGAAAGTCTCGAATTTCCAAACCCTTGGAGCTGTTTAAGCGCGTGTACACCTATCTTGAGAGTTGGCAGCAGGGTAATCTCAGTCTGTGCCAGCAATAGCTACACCAACAACATGCTGATTTATAATTTTTTTTTTAACTTTGTTCATGTTTTATGTTCATTTGAAAATGTTTTATCAAAATGGATTAATGGTTTTAGAAATTATGGGATATATCCAACACAAAGTCATGATGGAATGGTCTTGGGGCACCTCTTTCTCATTTGTGAGATGAAGGACTTTACAGGAATAATTGGGATGCCAGGCAAGCACCAGTACAGTTTGTTGAGCCTTGCATTCCTGGGAATACCATGGGAGAGCGGCTGCACACAATCCTTTCATAATTGTGATTATTGAATGTCGTAGCATAATGTGCGGCAAAGAATGAATATCCAGGGCCATTGAAATGCAGAAACAAATTTTGTGAAGTGATGAGTACTGGTACAGTTATTTAAGCCTAATATCTAGGTTTTCAGGATTCTTTGGAAACAACATGATCTGAAAGAACTAAAGGAAACACTTTACTAATACTTCTGCATCCGAGACCCCAAAAAACCATGGCATGCAACACAGCGGTACCGAAAACTGCCATGTATCTTTTTTGAGTTCAGTAGTGTCCCAAGAGTGAGAAAATGCATGATGCCTCTCTGGCATCTGAGTACAACATTAGTATTTTGTATAAATCCAATATGGCTGCCAATCTGACTGAGTTTTCTTTATTTTGGCCATAATTCTGCTTCTAATCAACATTTTTGAGTGATATCAAAGGCTATTATGTTTTATGTGTACAACATATTTGCCTGAGTCTGGAACACATAGGAAGAAGTAGTAGTGGGGCAACTTAGCATAACAATTGTGCATTTTGTGAGGAAAGCACCAAATTTGGCACACTAGTAGCCTACATATTATGAACAGATTTGGATATTGGGTCATCTCAAATTCAGCCGCTGATGGCTGTGGCAGCCATTTTCCACTGCCATCAAAAATTTTGAGATGGCCCAATATCCAAATCTGTTCATAATATGTTAGGCTACTAGTGTGCCAAATTTGGTGCTTTCCTCACAAAATGCACAATTGTTATGCTATATTTTAGCTAAGTTGCCCCACTATAGTAAAACAAAGAAGTAACATGTCATCAACTCATTCCACTGTTGAAATAATAACTCATTAGATATTCATATCTGACTACCTCCACCACTGAAGGTGGGCGGGCGGAGGTTGTTTTCACCCGTCTGCCTGTTTGCATGTCAGTCGCCTCCAGTTCACAATTGTAAACTGATCTTCACGAAACTTCACCAAATGGTGGAGTTGATCATGTGCAAGAAGCCAAATTATTTTGATGTCAAAAGGTCAACATAGGTCAAAGGTCGTCAACTTGGGTCAGATTTCTAAAATCCTCAATTTTCATCCGATTGACTTGAAATTTGAAGAGGATTTATATTTCAGGTCAATGAATTCAACTAGCCAATTATTTTTGAGGTCAACATCGACCAAAAGGTCAAAATCGGCCCAAGGTCAATTAACTAAGGTGGTGTTTCTAAAATCCTCAATTTCCATCTGATTGACTTGAAATTTGAAGAGGATTTATATTTCATGTCAATGAATTCAACCAGCCAATTATTTTTCAGGTCAACATCGACCAAAAGGTCAACTTAGTCCCAAGGTCAACAACTAAGGTGGTATTTCTAACATCCTCAATTTTCATCCGATTGACTTCAAATTTGAAGAGGGTATATATTTCAGGTCACTGAATTAAACCAATTATTTTGGAGGTCAACATGGACCAAAAGGTCAACATAGGCCAAACGTCAACAACTAAGGCAGTATTTCTAAAATCCTCAATTTTCATTTGATTGACTTGAAATTTGAAGACGGTATATGTTTCAGGTCACTGAATTAAACCACCAATTATTTTAGAGGTCAACGTAGGCCAAAAGGCCAACATGGGCCGAATTTCTAAAATTGTCAATTTTCATCCGATTCACTTGAAATTTGAAGAGGAGTTGCATATTTGTTCATTGAATTCAAGCACCAATTATTTTTGAGGTCAAATTTGTTTTATGGATTTTGCAACTATCGTGCTCGACACGACGTCTTCTTGCTTGTTTATTTGTTTGTCTATCTGTCTGCGAGCAGGATATCTGAAAAAGTTGTGGACGGATTCAGACGAAATTTGGTGGATAGGTTGGGCATGTGACAAGGACGAAACGAAATGATTACATTTTGGTAAGTATCCATATACTAAAAATTAAGTGATTTTTCACCATTGAGAGATGGGGCCAAAAATGAAATACAGTATAGCATGATATTTCAAAAAGTTATGTAGGGGTTATGACACAACTAGGTGGATGGGTTGGTTAGGTGACAAGAACAATCCGATTTAGATTTTGGTTGAGGTCCGGATTCAGATCTGGCCTATCAATGGGCCTATCAATCTGGTCACAGGTGCTATAAGCGGAAAATGTTCAGCCTGGAGATACGCGCTCTACCGAGTCCCGTTCTAGTTTATACTGTTATCTGCTACCAGACAATGTCTTTCTACATCTCATATCCTGTTTAAAAAAATGGATATTTAGTGTCAAAAATAGAATGGTTCTGGACTGGCATATGAAGTATATAAAGTGACAGTTCACATTATGTATATATGCACATATACCTTCATGTCCATCACTTCAAAAGCACATGCATTAACTCAGTTCCTAGTCACACATGATCTCCTTTATATTACGAATGCAGAATTAGCTTCAACCCTTTGAACCTTTATGGCTGTTTTACCAGCCGCTATTCAAACCTGCATGTACCTGAGCGATCGGTTTACTGGCCGCTATTCAAACCTCCATAAACTCGAGTGGCCGGATTTTTCTCCAGTGAGCCCAGGATGGGGGAGTTGAAAGTCCAACGAGCTCAGGGTTCGCAAGGTTAATTCATCAGGATCACTTTCCACACAACAGTCTTCTATGTCATCTTACTCTTAGTCTACTGGAAGTGCAGGTGCACATTCACAGGCAGATGTGTATATTTGATTATGTGTCTGACATGGACAATTTGTCACAGGTGCTACAATCACAGATTAGCCTGTTCAGTACATCTGGGGCTGCGTGTAACTGGACTAGCATTTGTCTGCAGAGAACCATCTTTACATTTCATACATCCAAACTGCGTGACAGGGAGTTCATGAATTGGTGCTGTACATTGTCACCATATCATCAATTGATAGACGGCCCTGATGAGGCGAAGATGGAAGCTGTCTTCCGTTAGGGGCAACGTCTTAGCCTAAACATTCATGCTCGCCTTCTCACAACAGTGTTCAGTGACTCAGTTTCCGCGTCCTCATTCATTTTTCCAACAAACTTGGTAGTTGCAACTTATTGGTCCTTTGTCAAGACTGGTGTTGTTCCAAAACTGGAAAGGTCCTGGAATCTCTGGCCTTTCCACATCAGTATTCAAAACAGTCCACTTTCCATGTCCAAAGAAGGAGCTTACTGTGTCACATCCAGTCATGCAATGCACAGAGTGCAATATGTTTCTCTGTGCAGTGATGAGTGCATCATAAATGTTGTGCACTGGTATGTACCGAACTAATGTCTGCTTTTCTTCATATGCCCTTTGAAGAAATATATTTCCTTTGATGTAATAGCTGGCTGATGGTGCGCAAGAAGTATGAGAACATGTGTCAGGACTGCATACCACTATTTTGTCACAACCATTATCTCCTGCAACTACAGTCTGAATAATTATATGGGTATCAGCATCCTCTTGGTTTGATTGCAAGCTTGGTACTTCTGCAGCAGAACTTGAAGTGATTTTGATTGTTTTGTAATGCTTTCCACAACTGATGTAGAGTACTTGTTCTGGGTTTAGAAAGGTTAGACCCATTTCAGTTATGAACTTTGTGTAGCACTATCCAAGGGCGATTTTGTTCTTTGCAGCACCCAAAAACTGCTTCTAGTTTCCTCGCATTGCAACACGTGGCAGGACATGGTAAGAATGCCCAGCAACATGACCTCGCTTTTCATGTGTCGCATTTTTACCTCCACAACCGAAGGTGGAAGGGGGTTATGTTTTCACCCCGGTCTGTCTGTCTGTCTGTCTGTCTGTCTTTTTTTTTTACTTGGTGGAATTTTTTTTTCCAAGTATGTTGGTCTATAGCGTTTGTCTGTGTGTTTGTCTGTCTGTCTGTCTTTGTCACACGATTTTTGGCCACAGTTTTCAAGCAATCGTTCTGAAATTTTTTGTATGTGTCAGTGACTGGCCAAGGACGGCAATGCTTAATTTTGGTGACAATCCGAATCCGGATCCGGATCTGAGAATTTTTAAAGTGATTCTTCACCATTGAGAGATGGGGCCAAAAACGATATTGCATTACATCTCAAAAAGTTGTGGACAGATTTGGATGAAACTTGGTGACAGGTTGTATATGACATGGTCGACAAGGACCAATTGATTCGATTTTGGTGAAGATCTGAATCCGGATTTGCATCTGAGAATTTTTCAAGTGATTCTTCACCATTGAGAGATGGGGCCAAAAACTATGTATAGAGTCATTCCATCTGAAATCACCAAATTTAAGAAAATGTTCCCAGTTGACCCCTCAAGATTTACTTTAAACTTTCATAAAATAGTTCCCAGGTATCAAAATGAAGCTGCGTAAAATTTAGGTCCATAGATGCGGTCAACTCCGAGATATTGAGGGTTGAAAATGTGGTTGTGGCCCTATTTTTATGGTCGTTGCGAGCATCACAAAATGAACGGTTTTAAATCTCACAACTTTTAAAATATTAATGAGAGCCTTGAATTTTTCAGAGATTATTCTTCTATAACTGCTCTGTAAGAAACAAACATAAAACTGAGTATACCTCTATTAAATTTATGACCTGTCAGTTGAAATCCAGAAAAAAAATGTTGGTTTTGTATGAAGACCCAACTTTGAGACCCAATATTTTTTATTGACCCATCCCAGAAGCTTGAAATTTTTTCATGTAATAACTGTATGGTAGTAGTATTCAAATACATGTTTACTTTTTCTAATCAGTCATATATAATACAGTCATGATCCCTCAAAATTGAAAATTTTCATTTTTCCAGAATTCAGGTGAGGATTGCAAATATATGACAAGGTATACCACTTCAAATTGTTCACCATTGGAAAGAGCATATTCAAGTTTACAAAAGTGTTGTATCGAACACTACTTAATGTGTTCAGGTGGGAATCGGATGGTTTTCTCACACCGAATTTTTGTGTTTTATTTGAGCTTTTTGCCCACTTGTAGACGTCCCCACACGAGCCCTCATTGCGGAACAGTGCGTTTGTTTCTTGCTGAACTACAAAGATCTGGAATACCTATCTGTGCAGGTATCGACGACTGCCCTGCACAACAAGCATGTCAAGGTGAGTCTTTGCAGCACACCTGGTGGTAATCATGCAAAATATGAAACACAGCGAGTCGTTAAAGTTTTACTTCGATGAAAGAAATTGAGATATTGAAAAATTATTTGATTTATCGGGGATATGTTGAATCTTCACCATGATGTTATAAGCCATGGATGTAAACTGCACAAAAATACAAAAGCAAGTACATTGCTGGCTCGTTTTAATTTAATTATTTGGATCCTTCATTTAGATTAATTGGTTATTGACCTCACACTTTATCAAAAAATTTAGCAAACAAAGGATTTGAGGCTTTATTGTTTATTCAAACATATTCCTATTGTGGTTGATGAGGACCAGCACATTATTGATTGGTCTGTACACTCCATCACTAAACATGATGGATACAGTGGAAGCCAAAGTTGTGTTGTTATGCAGTAACAACACGGCTGTCTGAAATGCACATACAAATGGGCAACAATGCCAGTTCACAAATGATCACAGAGAAGTTTACATCGGCATGAACGGCTTTCAGAATGTGCTACCACCACTGACCTCGATACAACAAAGAGAACGGGTAGACTTTGGTGACCACAAAGGCACCCCTTCAGGAATCCCCCGAATATTTTCAATCGGATTTAAGGCCGAAGATCATGTAGGTCAGTCCAGGCGGTGATGTTGTGGTCCTAAAGTGTACTGTCGACAACATCTGCATGGTGAGGACTACAGCTGCATCTCTGTCTGCTGAAATGGTAATGATGAGGACCTTCTTTTCACCAACCCACATGGCTTTTTCTGTGCAGAATATCAGGTTATGCTCTTTCTCAAATTGGCTTTAAAAGGCCGATGCTGGCTACATGTATTTTGCTGGACATAGTTTATGTAGTAAAATATTCCGAATGTACATACAACGCTTTTGCAAATTAATGGAGTACTGTTCAGCTCTTTTGTTTCCTGGAGCTCTCGCATCGTTCTTTTCAACCAGTGGAGGCCAAAGCCCTTTACACACTCTGGGACTTTTGAAATGATGTATTAATGATAATTGAGGCGTTTTGCGTCTGCGCTGTGTATGTTAACACTGATTCGGTTCAGCTCGCCGGGCATTTTTAACCTGCCATTGCTAGCATGAAATATGTAATTCAAATAGTCTTTTCAACATAATTTTCAGCATTTAGACAATCGAGTGGCAATTTAGATATGGTTAACCATAATTGTGTTCCTCAATGCAAATCGGACTCACGAGAATATCGGAATACGAGAAATATCCGTGGATGAGAGGGGTCGGGTTCCTATCATTTCCTATCAATCTAATTGCAATTAGCTAGTGGTAGCCGTGGTTATAATACACATTTATACAGTATACACACACGGACGGACGCTTCTCCTTTCTCCAATCGATGCAAAAATTTAGTGGAACTGGTGGACTCATTGGTCCGTTGGACCAAATTTTCATTGGTCTTCACGGCATTGCAGCATACCTGCCTGCTGTACTGTTGGAGCATTAGCTTGCCTTTCACCAAGCCCAGATGTTCTTGGGCCAGGACGGAGATTGTACGCTCATTATTATTGTTACCAAATGATTCGACTCGTATTATTGTTGTTAATGTTATTTGTAATAATTAATATATGCTTTGTTACAGTGTTGTCATTATTTTTCTTATTTCTTTTGTAATTAGAATGCCATGCTGCGGAAGGATCTTAACATGGCATGCTTTTAAAACATGGGAATTCTTCTGGGTTCTTTGTTGTTAATTAGCCGAACCAACTCAGAAGATCATGACGATCATTTCGGTGTATCACGTTCCACATCAGAAAGCTCCAGCAGAATTCCACAAAAACACACACACACACACACACACACACACACACACACACACACACACACACACACCTCATACATTTGCAGTAGATTTCTCTTGTAGTAGGGTCAATATGCTGACTAACCCTAAAAAAATTGCAAGAAAACGTTTTATGGTGTTTTTCAGTAGTGTTTGGCCCAGAGAACAACACATCAAAAGTTGGCCAAAATTGGACCATCAGAAAGGGTGTAAATATGACGTCAAAAAAGATGGCCGCCATTAGAGCAAAATACCTAATATCTATGCATACCTTTGAAACAAACAGTTCTCAACCACTTTAAAAGTAACAATTAACGATAAAACTTATTACCTTACAAGTACCAAAACAGGTGAGGTTGCTGGGAATGTCCCAAAGTCGCATCATGACGTCATTCATTGTGTCATGACGTCATGAATGATGTCATGATGTAATTTTATGTGCACAGGGGCTTGGTGACCTTGCCAAGATGGCAACTGTGAAAATATGAACCATGCACCCATTTTAGATGAAAACGAGGACGAATATGCTGACTTTTTTTTTGCTAAAGCAGTAATGGGTGTCCAACTGGAATGACTTCCTTGGTACCAACTACCCAGGTATTATTTCAAAGAAATTGACACATTGGTCTCCATGGCTGTTGTTTTTGTGTGTATAAGACTGCGCCTTAGTAAAAGGTATGGTTGTGGCATCACGATCTTGGCATCATCATTGAATTTATGATGTCATCTGGTCATCAAACAGGATGAAAACTATTTTTGTGAACATGTTTTCATAAATTGGAAGTTACCATGAATCACATT
>CM068959.1:68893854-68910831 GCA_035128595.1 Eptatretus atami | reverse complement strand
TTCGGTGGAGCCGACTCTACTGCTCCCCCTAGCGGCCGTGCTCGCCACCGAGACCCGGCCCCGCAACAATATTATGAAAGCTCGACTGGGAACTAATTTATGCACGTTTTGGGCCTACCACTTGAGGGAAGATCACCAAAGTTATTTCTATGCCAACCGACCACCTCCAGACACCTATCCCTCTCCACATCACTTCTTCAGTCCTCAACCTGCCCCTCTCTCCATACTCCCCATAGCTTTGCTTTCTGCAATTTCCATTCATTATTTTCACAGCAATTCATGCTGATTTCCTATTCGAAGATCCATAGATCAGTCATATCAGTTTTGATTCGTCATTGCAACTTGTGATGCGTTGCGAATGGTGCATGAAAAATATCGTCCAAAACGATTTTCAGGTGAATTTTTTTAGATTTTATAAGGGGTATAGAGGGGTTTAAAGTGGCTTAAGGGTCTTAAAATGTCATAAAGGGGTCTAATGTGTTTAAAGGGTCTAAGGATCTTAAATGGGTCTAAATGTCTAAAGGGGTCAAAGGGTGAAAGAGCAAAAGGGGTCTAAAGTGTCCAAATGGTCTGAAATTGTCCAAAGGGTCTTAAAAGATCTATAGGTCTGAAAAGTGTTGAAAGGGTCAAAGAAGGTTGATACGTCTCAAAAGGTTCTAAATCGGTGTGAAAGGGTCGAAAAGGTCTTAACAGGAACTAAATGGTAATTAAAGGGTCTAAGGGGTGTAAAGGGTCCAATAGAGTCTACAGGCCTTACAGGGTGTAAATGAGAAGCTGCAGTAAAGAAATTACCTCTTGTTGGTAAATAAATTAACTCTGGAGTGCAACACGGCAGTAATGATCCAAATGACCTCCTCATGACTGTTTAAAATGCCCATTAGGTGCATCGTGGTTAAAAATCTGATCGTAGAAAGTTTTGTCGCGAATTAACTTCAGGAGCTCAAAGCAGTAAGATCACAAACAAAACAAAAAACAATTTACTTGTATAGGTGGAGATGGATGACCTATTTTCCTGTTGCAGCCTCTTTTTTCTCCCTCTTCTTTGTTTTATTGCTCTTCTCAGAGAGGTGGCGTCACTTTTTATCCCCCGCCGCGTGGCGGAAGGGGGATATTGTTGTCACCCGGGTCGTCCGTCCGGCTGGCTGCGTCAACATTTATAGCTGTGAGTGCGATAACTCATAAACTGTTCGCCATATCGATTTGAAATTTGGGTCACACATGTACCACCTGAAAAGGAAGAACCCTATTGATTTTGGGTGTGGCCGGATCCAAGATGGCCGACTGGGGCGGCCATCTTGAAAAAAATGTTTCAATGGTGGAGGATTCCCCATCTCTGATGGGTATATTTTCTTCCATCGATTAACCAGCTTGCAGTGAGATTTTTCAGCAAAGCCATGGTTAACAGAAAAAAAGCTCTTATCAGAATCTCATTCAAAGTTATGAAAAGCTCACCCAGAAACGTCCAGAAAGTCCTTTAATATGTCACGAAAAAGGTCGTCATGTAACGGCTCTGGAAACACCCCCATCCCCTGTGAAACTCCATCACGTTTGGACATACACCCACTACACTCCCACCCCATTCCAAACCCGAACCCCCATGCGTTTGGTATGTAATTTTTTGAATGGTCCGGAAGATGAGACATCGTTAAGAGGTCGGAGATATCGATAATATTGTAAGAAATGAAATATATCTCATCTGTGATTGAATATTTCTGTGATGGTGACTAGAAACCATTTGAAAATCAAAAAAAATTAATGGTTGCCAAGGATACCGGCTCCACCCACCACAATATCTCCTGAATTTTTACACCAAATTCTCGTTTCTACCAATAATACACACAGCAAAAAAAATTCTCATTTGAGGTGAGGCATCTCCGATTAAATTAATCAAACATCAAATCACTATATGTTGTTCACTTGGTTCTTTAAACTATAGGATGGATATTGGGAGGTGTATATTTGGTGATGTTAGCTAAATTTTCCTTTAAAACCTTTTTTTCCTTTTCACTTTTTAATTTTTTTTATTTTAATTTAAACCTTTTTTTTTTTTACATGCTCCTCTTACACCCTTGAAAGTTATTTTGTCACATGAGCAGTAAAATTACTTTAAATCGATGTGCAGGTTGTGTTTTTACTACGTTCGGTTTTTGAATGATTTGCGCTTTTGAGAGGTCACGTGACTCCTTCTTCCCCGATCTAACTGATCATGGTAACGTCTTAATTAAGTTTTTGTTCACATTTGATATCATATTTGACGACTGGAGGTCAAAATATATAGGTATCCGGGTTGGAATCCAAAAGAAAATGGGATTTTTATGAAGCATTGTCGACAGTCTACGTGGGTCTACCCTTGCGGCGATGGCGACAGGTGGCGGCTCGTGTGTTTATAATTTATGAATTGTGAGAAAAAGACTGTTTAAAACCCATATTTAGGTGCGCTGTGGTAAACAATGTGATCCTATATAAGTTTGGGGCGATTAACCTTGGAAGCTCAGAGGAGTGGGGTCACAAACAAAATTTTGCATATATATATATATTATATATATATATATATATATATATATTATTATATATAATATATTGTTACGGTTTTATTATCCGGTCTGATGAATGCATCCACACATCCAGGTCCTCAGACAGTTATTTCCTTAAATGCATGTTTAGATTAACCCCATCCCCATGTCTAATGGATCTTAATGTGATGGTTGAGAAGGGTAAAGGATAGATCCCCTCTCTTATGGGAAGTTTTTTTTCTTTACGACAGACACGTTCACACACATTTCTTTCACGAGCTCTGAAACCCGCCCTTTATTTCCTCAGCAGCGATCTTCCGTGAGCTTGACGCCCATCTTTTTTGAGAGCACACGGGTCGTCATGGTAACCGTGCGCCAGTGGGGCGGGGTGAGCGTGGGGTGGGTTGGACCCGCAGAGACGCCCCGAAGATATAAAAAGACGTTCTGTGAGGAAACTTTTGAGAGAAAGGCGAAAGAGGGACGTTCTGAGCGAAAGAGATACATGAAGAGAGAATACGTTCTGAGATAAAAAAAAAAAAAGCGTGAACGAAAGAGGTACGAGAGAGAAGCGGATGAAGGCGTGCAAAAGAGGAGAAGGAAGCGCGTATGTGGGTGTCTGGCCAGCGCCAACAACGAGACGGTTTGTCCTGCCCAGAGCTTCGGCAAGCGAGCGTGTGGTGCACGTGCGGGTGTGAACAAAGCCGCCAACAAGTGAGGCACGGGTCGTTCACCAAAAACACCAGGGTCGAAACCCGCGACGGACTTTTCGGTGCCCTCCAGATTCGACTGGCGTTCAAGGCTGCCCCACGAGAGACTGTACGACAAAGCTGGGTCTGGCGAGGACGTGACAGCAGCACGCATTTCAGAACGTTTTCACCTCACGGGCGACTTTCTGGTGAGGAGACATTCTCCCTCCCTCCCCCTGAATGATCTGTTGGGACCCTGTCTGTGTTTAGCTGTAAGTAAGTCAACCCCCGATAAGCATCTGCTCTTTGTCTCTCCTGGCATTTGATTGATTTTGCTTTGAAATTCGTTCTTATTTACCTCAGCAAATAAAATGTCTTTTTATTTATTTATTTTTATTAATAGATTATTTGTCGATTCCCAACCTGTCCGTGTTTGTCCTTTCCTTCTATTGGTCTAGCATTGTTCGAACCGAGATAGACTGGGAGGTAATTACCGCAGATTTGACGAAAAAAATCGTCGGCACGCACCAGCGGTTAAAACGCTCGGCACCCTAATTAAAATCTAATCAGATAACATTGGTGCTTTGCCGAGGGCGGCTCTCCCCGCTCAGGTAACCACGTGACCTCTAGTTAAACGAAATAATTAGACGGCGGACACTGGAACTCATGGTTGACTGGGTGGCATTCATGGTTTTAAAACAACCCACTGTACCACAACGTTAATTGTGAGCGGTGGTCCCAGGTCCGCTCTACCGAGGACAACTGTGGATTAATCCCCTGAGTGACAAGCAGGTGTCTCGGTACCCGTCACCGCAACAATATATATATATATATATAATAGTATATATATATACGTATATATATATATATATATATATGTATATACACATATAGATGGAGCAGTGCATGTATGTATGTGTGTATAATCTGCTCTTCACCCATTGGTTGGACAGCTGACCTGACGTCCCCACAATTGCAACCTGAATACTTAACCTAAAGTGCCCAGAAGGCCCAAAAGACCCCCCCCCCTCCCCGAGAACCCAAAAGTCCCAATGGATCAGAAATACCCAAGGGACCCTGAAGACCTATAAGACACAAAGACCCTAAAGACCCCAAGGACCCCGAAGACCTAAAATACCAAAAAGACTCTGAGGATCCGAGGCCCCAAAGACCTCAAGGACCAAAAGATCCAGGGGATCCAAATGACCTGAGGACACAAGACCCAGAGGACCCAAAATAATGAGAGGATACAAAAGACCCGATGGACCCAAAAGACCCAACGGGACTATCTGGGACCCATGGAAATTCTGCATAATGTAAAAATGTGACCATGTCCACAACCCCCTCTCCCATGCCCCCCCCCACAAATCCCATGTCCTCACCCCCTCCTAACTGTCCTCTCTCTCTGCCCCCCCCACCACCACACCAAACTCTGTGCTCCCCTCACCCTTTCTCCAAATCTTCAAACCTCTCCCAACCAAATGTCATCAACTCCCCCCCCCCCTCAAACCCCTCAATCCCAACTCTGTCCCAATCTCTGCCCTGTCTCTGCCCTCACTCCCCCCCCGTCTCCCACTGTGGAAGTCCCTCACTCACAATTCTTCCACCCACAGTGTGACGTCTGCTCCAGAATGTCTGTACCTTTTGTTTACAAATATAGCAATTTTGGCCTTAATTTGGTGATTTAACGGTATCTAAGCTTAGTGACACAGCTTTTGTCCCACTCCCCACTCCTCCACACCCCCTTGATCTTTTCTGCAAATGACCCATGCCTTGTCTCCATATTTTTCTGCTATGCAGTTGGGACAGTTGCTTGCTGGGACTTGTCGAGACTTCACTGGGCCCAAGGAGAGCCGCCGATCAGCCAAGGAGTTGTGGGAAGCGATTGTGCTAGTTTTTACATTCCCTGGGCAAGCAAAGAAAGGAGGGAACGGCAAAGGGGCGACCGGGAAAATGCGCGATGCCTCCGCTCCAACACTTACCCGGTGAGACACTCACCATTCCAGGCTTTGCGGATAGACATATGCATGAGTTGCAGACCGCTCAGGATCACTGGGCACGTACCAGTTTCTTCCTCCCATATTCTTTTACATTATACAGTGAGCCATACCTTTCCTAACCTCTTCTATTGCTGTACTGTACTTGCCAGAACTTTCATTACATTTTCTTTGCCATTATGTACAAAATAAGTTCTTACATCTGACAAACTTTCGAGGATGAGGTTGATATAAATTATTTGCAAATCATTTTGATCATCACACACTGTCCCTTTTTGATAATGGTCTGTGGAGCTCCTTTGTTGCAGAAAACCCATTCTACCCACTCGTAGCTTGTAAGGGATTAATATTACAGCTGTGCCACATGTAAAGTGCTCTTTCATGATTTACTTTACTTTTATGTACTTTTCTAGCTATGATTCAGACATGACAGACTTATAATCCTTTTCTAATTTATTCTTTGTTTACAAGATGACTGCCCCCCCCCCACCCCTCCTCCACCATCCCTAACTTATGCCATTACTCTGTTTTCTGTGACTGATAAGGCATGATTGTCGAAGATGTTAGAACATTAATATAATGTCTTTTCATTTATAATCTACAAAATGTGGAGATTTTTTTTTTTGGTTGACCATGGCTATAGGCTCAAGAGAGATAAGAGAGAGGTGACCGTGAGAATAAGACAATGGCTGACAGTGGGGCAGTGGACAGTACATGGATACAACATTAGTATGAACAACCAGGAGGAGAGATAAAAGGGGCAGGAAACCTAGCAACCTGCAAAGAGATGGGGAGAGTGGTGGGGGCAAAGTTAATGAGGAAAGGAAAAATCATGGGTAGGGATGGCGGATGACCTAAGGTGGTGGTGTACTGCCAACTTAAAGCCTTGGAGGGAAGATTGTGATTTACCAGATTGGGGAAGGATGTTACACAAGTGTGAGAAGAGAGGAATAAAGGAGTGAAGGTTAGCAGTGGGCCTGGATTTGCTAGCAGCGGGCCTCTGCTAAATCGGAGACAGATTTATCAGCGGGCCTGGATTTTAGGAGTTTCACAAGGAGATTGCTCGAAAAATGCATGTGACCTGTAGGAACTGGGTAAGGATGGAGAGATGAAAAAGCATGGAGATCAAGACTTGAGAGTTGGTTCAAAACAGAGATGCTACCAACTTGTCTGTGATGCGAGAGCCGTGTTACCTGTGCTCTTGCTTCTCTTGAGGAGATGCCAATGATATTGAGAGCTTTGGATTCCATAGCATTCAGGAGAAACAGGTGTCAAGCAGGGCACCAGCCCAAAGGGGAGAGCACTATTCATTGAGCTGTGTACATTGATTTTATTAGCTGCAAGAAGTTCAGATTTTACCAAGGAAGAACTTGTTGACATGGCTGAGGATGACCAATGCTTTCATATGTCTCCTCAGGAGAGATTATCGCTGATTGAGAGGCCCAGATGTCTGAGAGACTGAACTTCCAGTGGTTGATTGTAGAAATATTTATTTTAATGACCCTTCCGAGAGAGAGAGAGACAGAGACAGAGACAGAGACAGAGAGACAGAGACAGAGACAGAGACAGAGGACAGAGACAGAGACAGAGACAGAGACAGAGACAGAGACAGAGACAGAGACAGAGACAGAGACAGAGACAGAGAGACAGAGACAGAGACAGAGACATATGAAAAATGCCAGATTTGCCTGGATTGAAAGACCTTCAAAATTCTCGATGAGCATCTAGTCATTTCCAGGTGAGCAGTGAGGGAAGCCACTGCTGTGGGCCTGTCGGTGGAATGTGGAATTGTATGGCATAATATTGAGTCATCTATGAAAAGGACAATAGGGTTTTCCAGAGCTCAGATAAGTCATAATGAAAATGAGGACTAGTACTGTGGGCCCAAGACTGCCTTAGAACACTGGTCTCTACAGGGAGAGATGATGAGATTCCATTGAGAACAATATTGCTTATTGTGTGGGTGGAGAAATCGACAAGATGGGAAAGAAGGTGGCCTTGTGTTCTTCAGGCAGAAAGCTTGGTAAGTGGAGCAGGATGCTAGACTATGTCAAGTGCCCAATATTTTTCCAGATACAGCTCTGACCTCTTTATTTCAGATTCAGGCCCTCATCCACTGTAGAGAGAGAAGTAGCAGCATATCCAAAGTTGAATGGGTGGGAAGGAATCCAAATTGATGGCCAAAGATCAGGCCATTTTAGAAAAAGAAAGACCATGTCAGTTGCAAATATGTATTCCAGAAGTTCTGGAAATTTTAAGTGAGCTAATTGGCTTGTCGTCAAAAGGATTTGTTTTTGCTCATATATTGTACATTCAAGGGATGTTTGCTGTCTTCCAAGGAGATGGTAGGCAACCTTAGGGAAAGAACAGGCTGAAGAGAGCAAACAAAAGATGAGTAAGAGCTGCAGAGCAGGATTTGAGAAAATGGCCACTAATGCCAAATGGGTCTCTCACTGAGACCGAGTTTAGTCTGGCCACAACTTTCTCTACCTTCTCCAGTGAAAATATCAGTGAGCAAGAGGGGAGAAGTTGGGCACAGACCGATAGTTTGGGTAAACGAGCTGTGGCGGCAGACAGAGTTAAGACATTCAGCTTCGTCTTGATCGGAGTCAGCTATGATGCAACCTGAGGTTGTGTGTGTGTGTGTGTGTGTGTGTGTGTGTGTGTGTGTGAAGCACACACCAGAGACAGATTTAACAATGTGCCACCATGACTTCCAAAAAGAGAGAGGTTGTTGGAGAGCTTGGCCTTGAGCCTTGACAGATATATTGATTCTTTATGACTCACCTGAGGATGGACACACCTTTGTTCCGTCTTCTCATGATCTCAGATTGCCATCAGTTTGGCCAGCCTTCCATGCTGACATAGCGAGTTGCTTGATAGCCATCGTTGTTATTTTATTTGTTAATTATTTAATAACTCGCATAATCGAGAATTATTTTATTATATTCCACATTTTTCTTTCCAATCCTTAATGGCATGTTTAACAATTGTATTTGATTGGAATTACAGCAAGCAGTAACGTTTGTTGTGTGTACATGTGACGGTAGATTGGCACTTTGTGGTTATTTGCTTGTTTATGGCCATGCTTTCCAGGTTACGGCATTTTCATTGAATCTGTCATGCCATCTTTGTGCGAAAATGCATTTATTGATTTGTCCTTTCACAGAAAAGAGTTTGTGACTTGTGCAACAAAGCTGAAGGTAAGCTTTTGTGCTGTTAGATTTTGGTGAAAATTATAGTAGTACATCCATTGAGAGCAGCTCTATGAATAATTCTTCAAAATGTACTCATCAGACTTTTGCAATCAAAATGTTTCTAAAATTGTTCCACTTGGACATAGACCAACTGTGACACAAGTTTGTCTTCTGTTTGCATCAGGAACCAATGATCCTCACCATCCTTTTATCTCTTATGGTGAAACTGCACAACACTGTCAGGGTAGGGCCATGTCATAGTATTCTGCCTGGCAAGAAAATTACAGAATATCTTAAATCGTGCATATGACCTTTGTCCTGAAAGCATTTGTTACCATGTGTATTGTACTTAATATTCTGGAACATGATTAATAAATTAGACCACAAATTACAGCACAAAGTAGAGAATTCATAGAACACCTTACCCCACACAGTGTTCTAGTTTATAATTCAATTGAAATAAAATAATTATTTTAAAAGTCGTATGAATTTTTTTTTTCCTGAAGTTTAGCACCATTTATGCAGTTTCATACACCACCTTATATAACATGTCTAAGTACAGCAAAACTGCAGGTTTTTAGAAGCAATAATAAGGTGATTTGTATTCTACAGCATTCAAGTATACAGTTTAATTAAATTGAAATAAAATAAAGATTGTAGAGGTCATATAAATTAATAATTCAGGACGTTTACCACTTTTGATGCAGTGGCTATTAAACCACCTTATCAAGCACGTTATGTTCATTATTCGTGCCTGTTGTTTGTGTCCTTTATAACGTCCTTAAAAACAGCAAGTTTCCTGTTTGGAATGATTTTCAATTTTGTATGACTGCCAGACAGACAGACAGACAGACATTATCGAGAATGATCCTCACCATCCTTTTATCTCTTATGGTGAAACTGCACAACACTGTCAGGGTTTGGAATGACAGACAGACAGTGGGGGGGGGGGGGGGGGGGGGGGGGGGGGGGGGATCTCACTACTCTGTGTACATGAGATAGAGACAAATTTAGAGCCAAAGTACTGCAAAACTACAGGTTTGCTTTCCAATTCATGTTCCGATTCGTGTTCAAAATGTAACATTCTATTGACATCAAGTGTTGTTCCTGGATCAGAAACTGACACTTGTGGATGAACGGACAGACAGACAAGTGAACCAACTGCTTAACCCTGCTTTTCGCTTCGTATGCACGGGGTAATTACAGCCATGTGGAAGAAATAAATATAAGCTTATGAAAAATTTGTGAGGTAGAAAGAAAGGAACACTTGGGATTTTATAATTGCGTTAAATTCTGATAAGTATTTATATTTTCATGACTACCGAGGTTGATTGGTTTGTTTACCAACACAGATCATGTCGAAGCAACATTACAGAGTGAACTTTGTCTGACACAATGCCCAGTGCTGCAATGGAATGAGTCAATGTGTCTCAGACGATGACACCACCTCAAGCACCATGGAGTATTGTAATGTTGATGTGGGGTACAGCACAAGCCATCTATGTCACACCTGAATCATTCTGTGCATAACAAATAGGGTGGAACGTGATTTAATATTTTTGAAACACAAATCCTTCATTAATTTGGTTTTATTTTACTTTCTGAGCTGGCAAGATGGCCTAGAGGTATGCACATTCACCTCAAAGCTGTCTATCCTGTGTTTGAATCTCAGCTGAACTACAAACTGTCATCCCTGTGTTTCACAAGTAGGGTGATTCATCCTATTTGTGCGCCGCCCCTCGGAGGGATGTTAAACTTGGTGTCCCATCTACTGGCATTAGTTGGTGGAAGTTAAAGATCCCAATGTATCCTTCGCGACGAGAAAGCGAGCTATCGCCAGCACCATGGCCAAATTCCAAACTCCTGCCCTAACCTTCATCGAATGTCAAGCCTGACCTTCCGCTTTGTGAAAAACTTTGGTCAAGCTTCCCCCGCCTAACCCCATACAAACGTAGGAATAA
The DNA here is from genome assembly GCA_035128595.1 of Eptatretus atami. Classification (NCBI taxonomy): domain Eukaryota; kingdom Metazoa; phylum Chordata; class Myxini; order Myxiniformes; family Myxinidae; genus Eptatretus; species Eptatretus atami. The sequence goes on along the minus strand of CM068959.1, from coordinate 68,900,477 downwards.
TTGTGGCCATTAAAGAATAATATTAATAATAATAATAAGATTTTGGTTTATTTCCCCACACACGTTAAGCAATTAGTTCATGTCTGTCCATCCGATCAGTTTATGATCGAGGAACAGCTTATTGAATGTTGTATTTTGAACACTAATCGGAATATGAATCGGAAGACAAGTCTGCCATTTTGCCGTACTTTGTCTATGCATTCATGAGGGTGAAGTTGGTGAGGGAAACCACCCTTCAATACAGGAAACTCTCACTATTCGCATGGGATACGTGCTTGAGATCACCGCAAATGGAGAAACCGCGAATACCGATACCAAGGGCTTATTGAAAAAGGCGGGTAGGTTCCCGACACACAAAAATGACCATATTTTGACAATAATTTTTGTTGGGGTACTTGCTGCCAGACTAGCCCTTGTGCTTTGTTCTTTCTTTTTAATGTAGCGCACAGTCAACTCTCTTATGCCATGGAGTCTACTCACAGATGCTGCACTCTGGCCATGACTAAACTTGTCCAATAATTACACTTTCTGGCTTAATGACAGACTTTGCTATCCCTTTTGGCCTTGGATTCACTTGCTGCACCATCATTCGCTTTCCTCTTTGGTACCATGATGAAGAGAATACGTTATCATAGAAAAAATGAGAAGGGCACTTGGTAGAGCGCATACCTCCGCCATGTAAAGCTTGATCCATGAGAACATATCGGGCCCAATTCATTTTTGAAATATCATGCTATACAGTACGATATAATTTTTTGCCCGATCTCTCAATGGTGAAGAATCACTTTAAAAATTCTAGTAGCCAGATCCAGATCTGGATCTCACCAAAATCTAATCAGTTTGTCCTTGTCACACACCCAACAGGTCAGGTCAGGTATGGGAGCATGCGCCAGAGCAGCGCGTCGCTGCGTCCACTTTCCACCGGTACTCCAGGGGCCTCCGTCTGGCCATCCCCCAGGCAGATGCCTGGCCCATCCCCATCTCCTTGAGATGCTGATCAACCTGCTGCAACCACGAGGCACGTGTTTGTCCCATTGGCCTCCACTCACAAGGCTCCCTCGCTGAGAGAATATGTTGAGCAGGATCAGCATCAGGAAAATCAGCCACATGTCCATACAGCCGCAGCTGATGCTCGCAGACTATGCAAGTAATAAATCTTATTTGAGTCTCTCTCAGCAACCGCTCGTTGGACACAAAGTCTGACCAGCGATAGCCAAGGAGTCTCCGAAGAGACCTGGTACCAAAGGAATGAAGTCTCCGTCTCAGATCCCTGGTCAGAGTCCAAGTCTCACATCCATAGAGCAAGACTGGAAGCACCAAGGACCTGAAGACTCAGACTTTTGTCCGCCTGCACAGGTACCGACAGCGCCACACCCCATGAACCAGTGAATCCATGACTCCCCAGGCCTGATCCAGACGTCTGTTGACCTCTGGCTCACAGCCAGCAGAGACAGGAATATCACTGCCAAGGTAAGTGAATCTCTCCGTGACCTCAACATCCTCACCCCATACAGGTACAGACAGGATAGCAGCATCAAAGATGTCATTGAAAGCCTGGATCTTAGTTTTGACCCAGGAAACCCATAATCCCAGCAGCTCCGACTCCTCAATGAGCACCTCGAGGGCCCCCAAAAGGATATCTAGAGTCTCCGCAAAGATGACTGCATCATCCGCGAAATCACCCAACCTGTCCACAAAATTTCATCTGGATCCGTCCACAACTTTATGAGATATCCTGCACACAGACAAACAAACAATCAAACAAACAGACTGAGAGGGGTGAAAACATAACCTCCTTCACCTTTGGTGGCCGAGGTAAAACAGCAAAAATCGACAGAACAAAATCTACACGCGGACAATGCCGAAACTGTGAATGCCGAACTCATAAATTTGTCTACATGCTGACATTGCCGAAACTGTGAATGGCTAACCCGAGAATGTGTTAACATGCTGACATTGCCGAAACTGTGAATGGCTAACCCGAGAATGTGTTAACATGCTGACATTGCCAAAACTCTGAATGTACTTAAGTATATCGCAATTAGTACTGTACCACAGCCGGGAAAATAGAGTGCTGCGACCCGCGAATAGCCGAGATCGCGAATGCTGAACCCATGTATGATGAGGGTTTATTGTATTACTGTATCTCCTATTGTGTGCCCCTCCGTGTCCTTGTAAATGGTTCCTGGTGTGGTAGAATGATAAATGTTACCGTTGGAATCTCTACATTATAGCTCGAGGCCCCACTTCTTCTTCTGCGATCCTAGAAAACACGAGCTTTTAAAACAGGCTTCCTTCTGATTAAACGGACTCTAATTTTTGTTCCAAGTAAATAGATTATTGGCTTTCCAACCAAGTAAACCGATTATTAGCTTTTGAACGGTACCATTATTATTTATTACTCTACAATAGCAGGAACGCTTTAGAATGAAGTGTGACGCACGCACGGACACACGGATGCTTCTCCATTTAGTAATGGACGAGCAAATACTACCCATCGCCTCGCTGACGGAAACGCTGAGAGAGGGGGGGGGGGGGAGAGGAGCGGGCACGACGAAAGAGAAAGAGGAGAGAGTTGGGAAGAATAAATATGACCCAAGCTTACCTTGCCGTGATATTTAAACTCCGGGGATCTTTGGATTTTTGTCTAGGAGTTAAAACATGACCATCAGCGCCATGCCTCAACACAGAGAGCCGTTTCCTGTGTGTTTTCTATTTTTGTATTTTACGGCATGGCCCTGCTTCACACGGGCGACAACGGTTTCATCGGCTTGAACTGTGTCCTCCTGAAGCCGATAGTACAGACAACCGACTGAAGTACAACCCAAAGACTGGGAGATCGTAGGTATGGTGGGGCAGAACGCAGTCATTGCTGCTGTGTTTGCTTCTCGTCTTGCTTATTGATGTGGAGTTTCTGCTGCTCTGGATTTTTGTTATGCCTTTTTTTTGTCTTCTTTGTCCACTTCTATCTTCCTGTCCTGCCTTTCTTCTTGTATCTTCCTTCTTCTATCTCTCTCTCCTTCCTTTCTTCTTTGTTATCTTTTTTTTCATCATTCTGCTTCTGTATTCCTCCTTTCTTTCTTCTCTTTCCTCTTTCTGCCACCTTCATCACTGAGGATTTCACATCACATTTTTCTCTCACTTTTTTATTTTTTATTTTATTCTTGTAGAGCTTCAGGATAGACAATGTTGCTTGTTCTTCCATGTGATCCCAAGATGAAAAGGTTTTTTGCCATTGCCAACTCTGGAACAACCAACATAGAGTTGGCCATGAGAAAGGCACGGGCTTTGCAGGTTGAGGCCAACAAGTTTGAGCGATTGCCCTTGTGCCTTGTTGATGCTCATGGCAAAACCGAGGCGGACAAATTTAAATGGCAAGTCAGAGGGGATGATTGGAATGCGTCAAATGAAGACATCCTTTCCTGCCGCAAGGCCAGTCATGAATGTGGCTTCAAAGACACGTGGCATAAGCTTATTAACAGCCAAACGTGTTCCACTGCAGAGTGTTGGTGGGTTCAGATTCCTGAGAAGCATGGTGGGTGCACAAATATTGAGCTCCAGAATGTGAGGAGGCACACATGGTGGTTCCAGAGAGATAAGAAATTCTGTGGGGTCGTGGACTGCTTCATTTGTGTCTGGTACAGTGTCACCCGACTTGTACTTTTGCACAGTGCCAGGTAACTCTCAGGCAAAAATGCTCCAGTTAGAACTATAGTATATGAGAGTGGTACTCTCATATACTTTAGTTGGTAACAGGTCCTACTAAAGTAGTCCGCAGAGAATTACTACAGGAAAGGAATGCGATTTTTGCCTTGGCTGTGCAAGAAGGCCTCTGTTTGTGGAATTGGCTGCATCATTTTTCGGTGCCAAGATTGCTCTTTGGCATGGCCACTTGTGGTCATGGAAGTTATGTGCAACATTTAGAAATGCTGCATCTTCTAGTTGTTGAAGTGTTGCAACTGATTTCCCAATGTTGTTCATTGAGATAGTTCCATCCTGATTCTCAGATACCATGGCTCCATTTCCCAGTTTGAGCAGGCTTGCAGCAAACCCCACAGCAGATGTATCACCTGTTAGAAGCACTAGTATGTCGGTCATTAGGCTGAGTCGCTGAATATTGTTCCAAATGTATGAGGCTTTGAGGCAGGCCTGCAGTTCATCAGCTTTGGTTCCATGTTGGATGACTGGCAGTGTCTGTCGAAAATCCCCAGCCAACACCAGAGTCACTCTACCCATTCTTCTGTCATTATGTCGAAGATCTTGCATGGTGCGATCAAGAACCTCTAAGGCAGCTTTGTGAGACGTTGTACATTCATCCCAGATGATGAGCCTGTCTGTACTCCTGCAGGAGCTTTGCTTTGCCAGTGCCACTGCCAGTGTTGCAGGTTGGTGCCTCCATATTTTCCAGATTTAAGGGTAACTTGAAGACTGAGTGAGCTGTTCTTCCTCCTGTCAACAGTGTGGCAGCAATGCCTGATGATGCCACTGTAAGGGCAATCATGTTTCTTTGCCGGATTTTTGCCAAAAAAGGTTGATGAGAAAATTTTTGCCAGTTTCACCGGGAGCACCCAGAAAGAAAGTACCACCACTCCCATTGAAAATTGCTTGCGTAATCTTATTGAAGGCTTCTCTTTGGTCTGGAACCAGACATGGCTCATTATCCTGTATGTATTCAGCAAGCTGTTCCATGTTGTAGTTGGTCTCTCAAAATTTCATTTGTGAGCTCATTGTCATTGTGTCTTTGAGGAAGGAAGGCCAAAAATTTTGAGGTCAGAGCCACCCAAAGCCTTGATCTTGTCTTCATTGATAATGAGAGCTTGATTGATGATGGCATCACTGTAGTCCATTTCCAGGTTAGGATTTTGTACTTGTACGTGATACAAAATCTCCTCTGCCAGATTCTCCTTGTGGTTGTCCCATAGTTGTTGAGAATTTGACATGGCACATGTCTGCCACATGATGGCAAATGGGTTTTGCAGCATCCATGGTGATCAAGTTGCAGCTGCCTCCTCCAATGTGCTGTTCCAGTGTGTATCATCCTCCAGGAGTCCTCTGAGCTGGCAAGCCTGTTTGTAAGTTTCGCCGATTGTGGCATCCACTGTTCGCAAGACCTAAAATTATGTTGGACCTTTGACTTCATGCAGAAGCAGTCAGGTAAAAGCATTCAAAATTGTTAGGATGTACAGTGGACACACAGCCAAGTTCATCACCTGCTTTGATGCCTGTCTGGTCTGGTACAGTTTGTCTTGCTTTGTGGCATGTCTACTTCTTGCTGCCAACATTCCATATGTAGTACTTGGGTATCTGATACAACATTGTCTCAGCAAATTCATCATCCTGCCAGAGATTGAAGAAAGCAGTGAGCATTGTGTATTGTGGGACTTGGGTGTGCTCATGTACATTCTTTTCAGTGAAATAAACTCTCTGGCCATTCTCAAGGTGCACACTGAGATGAACCACAGTGGGATGTCGCTCATGAATTGGGAAGTTCAGGCTCCTCCAGAAGGCTTCATTGCTGCTGATGTATCTTCCCATTTCATATTGCCGAACCTCATCATGCACAGTCCCATCCATTGTCAGGCCAAACACAGCCATGTTAGATCCTTTGTTGACATACTTGCACACACATTTGATTGATTTCACAGAGTGGCAGGACTCAACATTGACGTGTGCCTTGAATAGCCATGTGAGGAGTGGACAGTAGAGAACAATCTACCTATTGTCAACTTCGTCACAACCACAAACTCTGGTTGTTGCGAATCCACCATCTTCTGGTTTTCTCCGACGAAACAGTGGGTATCCATCTTGTCCAGTCTGTGTCTCTCCTGTATGTATCGGATGACTGTGCATGATGAGGTTAAGAAGATATCGTGGGATCCTTTTTGTGCATTTGTTATCTTTCATGCATGGTGAGTTTGGATTGATGCTTCCACAGGGACCTTGCACCATCTGTGTTTTGACAGTGCTGAACAGAAGTGGATCAATTTCTGGGTCTGGAAATTCAGCACTGATGAAGTCATCCACTCTGTGCCCATGAAGTTCATCTTGAAGCCAAGTCAGAATGTGGGCATGTGGCAGGCCACACTTTTGTCACTCAATTGTGTACATATAGCACTTAATGGTTCCAAAAATCTTTCCCTTGGTGATGACTTTCATCAATGCCTTCATTTTTTGTCGGAATACTCTTGCCATCAAATCATGGCGATGCTGTGGTTTTTGGCCTGGCATCAGTTCATTAGCCACTTCCTCACAAGCTGGATTGCAGGTAAAGGTGATGAAGAAATCAGGATGGCCATAGTTTTGCACATATGTCATGGCATCCTGAGTGCGCTCATGCATGGAGCAGGGACCACCTGTGAAACTGGAAGGCAAGAAGACCAATTGGCCAACATTGGTTGCATTTCCTTCATTGTTCATGGCATCCCTGAGGTGAACATAGTTTTCGACTCGGAGTTTCTTTTGGTTCTTTAGAATGGATCTCAGCCTTTCTGCCTACATTTTGGCATCCAAGTCCACAACAAATTGGTGGAAGAGTTCTTTGCAATGCAATATGTAATTGAAATGACCAGCTCTCAGCATCATCCTGTAGGTATAAAAGTCCATGGCAGAAATGTTCTTTTCAC
>CM068959.1:68839092-68865209 GCA_035128595.1 Eptatretus atami | reverse complement strand
TTTGTGCCCTTATTTAATTTGCGCATATGAATAACTGAGAGAATCTCTTAAACGAAACAAAATTACAAAATTTAAGCTCCGGATTTGAAAGCATCAGCAGACTCCTAAAAAAGTGTTGATTTGTCCAATTCGGACAGTGCTATCACTTGCCAACCATTCAATTGGAGTACTTGCTTGAGTGTTTAAGCTGCTTGCCGAGCACCCCAAAGTAGAGTGCGGTGGAGTTCCTGTCCCGAACTGGCTGTACTGTCGGCAGTTGCTGCGATGTAGAGCGTGTTCTGAAAATGCGTTTTCACTACAGCGTGGATTTAATTCAACAAGAACAACCACGTGGGCATTGTTCCCTCAATCTCTATCTTCACAGGATAGGGTTGTGTGCCCGGTGTACTGTTCCTGAGGATTTGGTTCATGTTTTCTCTCTCTGCCCTCGGGTCTACCACATTCTGTCCATGTCATGGGGATGACGTGGTCAGTGTTACACTACTCAGATGTCGTGCAGCATTATGGAGATGTTTTTGAAGGCACAGGATTGCTTGAAGGTGACTATCACATAGAGATAGACCTGAACGTAAAACCAGTTGTACACCCGCCACTTATAGTTCCAATTGCACTCTGAGCAAAACTGAGAGAGGAACTTGAAAGATTGCAGAATCTCAACATTATAACCCGAATCACTACACCTACTCCGTGGGTCAACAGCATGGTGACGGTTGTAAAGCCAACGACTGGTAAATTGAGGTTGTGCATAGACCTTAAGGACCCTAAACACGGCCATCAGACGTAGTCACTACCCCCATGCCTACAATTGAAGAGATCCTCCTGGATCTGACCATTGCCAAAGTTTTCCGCACGTTTGACACCAAGAATAGTTTCTGGCATGTCAAACTCGACCACACAAGCTCATATGCAACGACGTTCAACTCACTACCGTTGGCTTTTTGGACGCTACCATTCGACATCAAGTCCGCACCAGAAGAATTTCAACGGTGGGTCAACCAGGCTTTGGAAGGCCTGCCCGGATGCAAGAAAGTACATGATGATGTAATGTTGTATGGTGAGGGACAGACCGAAGACGATGCTAGCACTGATCATGATCAGAAGCTCATACAGCTACTGGAATGCTGCAGGGAGAAAGGGTTGCGTTTGAACCCAGAGAAAGTCAAACTGTGGCAGTCACAGGTTGCATATTTCAGACATTTGCTCACATGCGATGGCGTGAAACCTGACCCACAGAAATCACAAGCTGTTATGGAACTGCCGAGACAGTACGTCGCTGTATCAGCAGTACGTCGCTTCATCGGTTTTATGACGTACCTCAGCAAGTTTCTCCCGGAACTGAGCGATGTGTTACCGTTATGGCAGCTGACACAAACAGACGTGGCTTGGATTGGTCTGACAACCATGACAAGGCATTGGATCATATCTGGGCAAACGGTTCGTGCTCCGTCACCCTGAGCGAGCGGTCCGTGCTCAGTCACCCTGAGCGAGCGGTCGTGCTCCGTCACCCTGAGCGAGCGGTCGTGCTCAGTCACCCTGAGCGAGCGTCCGTGCTCAGTCACCCTGAGCGAGCGGTCCGTGCTCAGTCACCCTGAGCGAGCGGTCCGTGCTCCTCACCCCTGAGCGAGCGGTCCCGGCTCCGTCACCCTGAGCGAGCGGCCGTGCTCGTCACCTGAGCGAGCGGCCGTGCTCCGTCACCTGAGCGAGCGGCCCGTGCTCCGTCACCCTGAGCGAGCGGCCCGTGCTCCGTCACCCTGAGCGAGCGGCCCGTGCTCCGTCACCCTGAGCGAGCGGCCCGTGCTCCGTCACCCTGAGCGAGCGGCCCGTGCTCCGTCACCCTGAGCGAGCGGCCCGTGCTCAGTCACCTGAGCGAGCGGCCGTGCTCCGTCACCCTGAGCGAGCGGCCCGTGCTCCGTCACCTGAGCGAGCGGCCCGTGCTCAGTCCCCTGAGCGACGCGCCCGTGCTCGTCACCCTGAGCGAGCGGCCCGTGCTCCGTCACCTGAGCGAGCGGCCCGTGCTCCGTCACCCTGAGCGAGCGGCCCGTGCTCCGTCACCCTGAGCGAGCGGCCCGTGCTCCGTCACCCTGAGCGAGCGCCCGTGCTCCGTCACCCTGAGCGAGCGGCCCGTGCTCCGTCACCCTGAGCGAGCGGCCCGTGCTCCGTCACCCTGAGCGAGCGGCCCGTGCTCCGTCACCTGAGCGAGCGGCCCGTGCTCCGTCACCCTGAGCGAGCGGCCCGTGCTCCGTCACCCTGAGCGAGCGGCCGTGCTCCCCTGAGCGAGCGCCGTGTCCGTCACCTGAGCGAGCGCCCGTGCTCCGTCACCTGAGCGAGCGGCCCGTGCTCCGTCACCCTGAGCGAGCGGCCCGTGCTCCGTCACCCTGAGCGAGCGGCCCGTGCTCCGTCACCCTGAGCGAGCGGCCCGTGCTCCGTCACCCTGAGCGAGCGGCCCGTGCTCCGTCACCCTGAGCGAGCGGCCCGTGCTCCGTCACCCTGAGCGAGCGGCCCGTGCTCCGTCACCCTCGAGCGGCCCGTGCTCGTCACCCTGAGCGAGCGGCCGTGCTCCGTCACCCTGAGCGAGGCCCGTGCCGCCACCTGAGCGACGGCCCGTGCTCCGCCACCCTGAGCGAGCGGCCCGTGCTCCGTCACCTGGCGAGCGCCGTGCTAGTCACCCTGAGCGAGCGCCCGTGCTCCGTCACCTGAGCGAGCGCCCGTGCTCCGCCACCTGAGCGAGCGGCCCGTGCTCGCCACCCTGAGCGAGCGGCCCGTGCTCCGCCACCCTGAGCGAGCGGCCCGTGCTCCGCACCTGAGCGAGCGGCCCGTGCTCCGCACCCTGAGCGAGCGGCCGTCTCCGACCGAGCGGCGCCGTGCTCCGCCACCCTGAGCGAGCGGCCCGCTCCCACCTGAGCGAGCGGCCTGCTCCGCACCCTGACGAGCGCCCGTGCTCCGTCACCCTGAGCGAGCGGCCGTGCTCGTCACCCTGAGCGAGCGCCCCGTGCTCAGTCACCCTGAGCGAGCGGCCCGTGCTCCGCACCCTGGACGCGGCCCGTGCTCCGTCACCCTGAGCGAGCGCCGTGCTCCGTCACCCTGAGCGAGCGGCCGTGCTCGTCACCCTGAGCGAGCGGCCCGTGCTCCGTCACCCTGAGCGAGCGGCCCGTGCTCGTCACCCTGAGCGAGCGGTTCATGGCGAGCACAATCCCGACTGCATGAGAAGTTCCAAGGTGCGTCGGGAGATGGATAATGTCCTGAAAAGTTTCAAGGTCTCCGAACAGAAAATGAAGGCATAACATATTCATGTGTTCAAAAAGCATAACATATTCTCTCTGCTAAGTTCTCAACCCTCATCTCTCTCTCCAATCCTCCCTCCACCCCCTTCTAATACAATGCAGCTCCATCTTCCCACACGTCTTCTCTCTCTGGACATATCCGGACGGTGGTTATCTACATAAGTGTCTGGACGGTGGTTATGTCAGGGCGGTGCTTGTCTCTCGGTGGTATTTATAGTATGACCGGTAGAAAATGTATTTCAGACATTGTTTTGTTTCCATCTTCACTGTTATTCTAGGAAGAAGCATTTTGATGAGACAATATGAATCATAATTAACGCTCCATCACACGTCTGCCTTCCCTTCCTCTCACCTCACACTGCCTTCCCTTCCCCGCCCCCTCTCTCTTTTCCCCTCCACCTTCTCAATCTCCCCCCACCCCTCTGCCTCTCCCCCTTCTTTTTCTTTCCCTCGCAGTGTTTGTGTCAGCGAAGCGACGGGTGGTATCTGCTAGTAATAAATATGAGGGCTCGCAGGATGGCCTGGGCCCTAAAAGTACACACACTTACCGCTCAGCCAACGCGGATTTGAATCCCAACCCAGCGATAATGTATCATCCTGATGATTCACGAATGTGTGTGTTAAATCCCTTGGATCGAAGTTAAACCAGCAATCTCAGCTGCCAGCTTTACTTGGTGGACATTCTAGATCCCATGGTTTCCTTTATGAAAAGTAGGCGAGCTATCACCAGCACCATGAACAAATTACTAATTCCTGTCCCAACGACCACTGTGAAGGCACTGGCACCACCACCCAGTTCATCTAACCCTGAGCAAACAAACTCCTTCAGCAGCAGCAACACTCTGCAACCGAATGGAGCATCATAAAAGTTACTTTAAATACATTTTATTGAGGTCGTGTCTGACCTTGAGGATGGTACCAATTATTTTAAAGGTCAAAATTGTTTTTGTGATTTCACAAGTATCGTGCTCTGGCCGACATCATTATTGTTTTACGAGTTTGGTGTAACAAAGAAACAATGTCAATTTGCTCTTCGTGTCGAACTTCGCCACACTTTTATTACACACGACCATCGCTCTTTCATCCTCCGGTTCAACAGGACAAGGTATTCAGGTGTCATGGAATACAGGACGTTCCGGCAATTCATGACCAGTTGGTGTTGCAGTACTTGAACCGATAACGACAAACGGTATGTCATCCATAAAGAACTCCTTTAGTGACGTAAACGACGACCATGTCAGGATACTTCGCACATCGCTCATTCGTGCCAAGTGGAAAGGTCGTTGTAGGTCCAGATTTGTGTAGAGTTGCTTTTCCTCAAAAAAAAAAATAGAATAATGAAGGGACCTTGCTGTTCCTCTCTCTCTCTATCGAGTGCAGCCTGTGGCTGCTGGTTGCATCATTGGTTGGGACGTGGCTATGCCGCCGATGCCGTGTTCCCCTTACCAGTACACTGGTACTCATTTTGCCGACCTTGGAAGGATGACAGGCTGAGTCAACCTCCTGGTGTACATCAATTCAGCGGCCCAACGGGGCTTGAACTCTGGACCCTAGGATCCCAAGCCACCACCCTAACCACAAAGCCAACACCAGGCTTTGCGGTTCCTAAAGATCCCAAAGCTGATCGTCATTCGCTGAAGTCAGTCGTCGTGCCAACTCCCAAGCACGGTCTTGCAGCTGGTGGTCCTGCGTGACCGGAAAGGGTGGCCGGTCTTGCCCGTCCTCAAAGTATGGGACGCGTGGACCGGGTGAGACCTCGGTCAAGGCAGAGAAGACCGAGTTTGAGGCCGCTTGCCGAGCGCTTCGGGCGGTCAGAGGTCGAGCGAGGCGCAGACCAAAGCGCAGGAAGAGACCGCCGTGTCTGTAGAGCGGTGTGACCACCACACCGGGGTCGGCAAGGCGCAGAGAAACGTTCATGCGGCGGCACCAGACTCGCCGGGCCATTTCCCGCCAAAACAGAACCAGTGCCAACTTGCTGCGGGCGTACGCTTCGTGCGCCGAGTAACGACCCACCGGTGTTTGAGGCAAATGGGCCACGCGGTGAGTGGCCGACGCCACGGCCACCAGGGTGCTCGGCCGGTCCGGTCGGCCCGATGCGTGCAGCAATGGAAGCAGGAGTCGTGCGAGCAGAGCTGCCCCGGCGAAGTTCACGTGGAGATGCCGCTCGAGCCCGTCCGACGTGTAATCCTCGGGCAGCAACATGACCCCCGCGTTGCTCACCATCACGTGCACAGGTAGCTCCCGGGCCACGAGGTCGGCAGCGAAACGCCGAACCGAAGCGAAGGACGACAGGTCCAGGAACATGAAGTCCACCTCGTCGTTCAGGGTCTCCTTGGCGATGGTCGCAGCCACGGTCGTCCCCTCCTCATGGTTATTCGCCGCGACGATCACGTGCGCCCCGAGACGAGCGAGGATCTTCGCCGTCTGGTATCCGATACCGCTGGTGGCCCCCGTGATTACAGCGACCCGGCCGGCTTGGCGAGGAAACTCGGCCATCGGTAACGGACATTGCGTGCACTGGCGGAGCACGGTGACCGTACCGACATAGTAGGTCCAGATCATGTGCCAGAAGGAGAAGAGCCAACCAAGCACAACACCCAGCGCTGAATCAGGACCCCGCAGCATCCTTGTCGGCGTCGTCGTTAGTTCGAAATTCCGCTCGCATCGTTTTACACACGACGCATAATTTTTCAACGTGATGAATAATTTACCATTTTTATCGTCATCTTCATGAAGAAGGATTTTTTTTAAAAAAGCAACGCACGAAATTAATCTCCTGATCGTCTTTTAAAACAGTAACTCTCATTTGGACGTTCTTCCTTACACACCGCCTAAGTGCTCACCGGCTGGAAGAATTTCACACGGAAAACGAGATAAATGTAGTTTTCCGCGTTTCGGTGGACACGATAAATGTAATCACAATGATTCGTATAATTACTGCTCTCATGATTACTAATCCCTGATTATTAAGACTTGTTTTTTTTAACTTGTTAAAAAAATTTTTTTTCACACATTAAACGTTCTTTTGTTAAATGTTCTGAACTTTTGTGAGACTTCCGAGAAATATTTTCAAATCGCAGCTGAGCGTGAGAGGTAAAAGAGGATTTGTTACATTTTTTTTCGCGCTTTTCGCCATTGCGCACCATCCGCGATTTTCAGGTCGACTTGACAGGAGGATCGTCGAATTGCGATTTTGTGCAAAGATCATTGAAAATATTTAATATTTTACTCAACAACCAGTAATATTAAAAGTACTAAACATTTTTTTATACATGGTTTTTTTTTTAATTATTATTTTTTTAATCCTCAGATTGGGCGCGTGCGAAGCTTCAATGTTAATTATTTTTTTTATACAGTAAGCACCGTAACTGTGACGAATCTGCGTAATGGTAACCGCGGTTATGATGTGCCGTGCTGGAATCGAGACACGTGGGCTCACGAGACGCAGTGCACGTCGGGCTTCCCGTGCTCCGTTGCTTTTAGAATCACTGAGACATGCACTCATTGGGACAAGTCAGGTGCTGGCCTTGTCTGCAGCTTGTACGCAGCCCAAGGCTCTTGTGGAGATTAGACCAAGGTTCGGGTCGGAGAGCCAATGACGTATCTCGGGATGTGGACATTTCTTCCACGAGTCTGTACTGCATGGACACCGTGCGGTGAGATTGTCTCCTTTGCCCTCATTTTTTTTTCACATGTAACACTGTATTATGTGTATTTTCGGTTGACGACGAGTCACGTGTTTGTTGTTGAAAAGTCCTGCGTGGATGACCTTGACATCCAAACTGTTGGACCACTTGGAAAAATGTGCACACGTTCGTGAGTGTGTTGGCATCGAATATCCTTTCATTATTACGTACGCGATTATGTTAATTAATTATTGACACCGTGGTCCTTCATCGTGTCCCCTTCCTTCCCTCCAAACCTCATTCTTACTGTACTATCTTCCTTGTACTGTATTCTTACTGTACTCTCTTCCTTGTACTGTATTCTTACTGTACTCTCTTCATTGTACTGTATTCTTACTGTACTCTCTTCCTTGTACTGTATTCTTACTGTACTCTCTTCCTTGTACTGTATTCTTACTGTACTCTCTTCCTTGTACTGTATTGTTACTGTACTCTCTTCCTTGTACTGTATTGTTACTGTACTCTCTTCCTTGTACTGTATTCTTACTGTCCTCTCTTCCTTGTACTGTATTCTTGCTGTACTCTCTTCCTTGTACTGTATTCTTACTGTCCTCTCTTCCTTGTACTGTATTCTTACTGTCTCTCTTCCTTGTGTACTGTATTTTTACTGTCCTCTCTTCCTTGTACTGTATTCTTACTGTCCTCTCTTCCTTGTACTGTATTCTTACTGTCCTCTCTTCCTTGTACTGTATTCTTACTGTCCTCTCTCCTTGTACTGTTTTCTTCTATCCTCTCTCCTTGTGTACTGTATTCTTACTGTCCTCTCTTCCTTGTACTGTATTCTTACTGTCCTCTCTTCCTTGTACTGTATTCTTGCTGTCCTCTCTTCCTTGTACTGTATTCTTTCTGTACTCTCTCTCCCCTGTCCTCCTCTTCTCAATTTGTTCATCATTTAATTTTGGCACATACATGTAACGCAGGACAAAGACATGAGTACACATCGGTGTACTTTAACGTGAATTTGAATGACATTAGTAGCTGAAATGGCTCACGAAGCTTCGAAAAGAAGTCGAAAATACTTGGAAGAAACACTTTAGAGAAAGGATGGTGCCTCTGCACAACGAAGCACTTGGAGCACTTTCTCTGCTCGGAGTACAAATCCCTGACCATGTGGGTCGGTGCAAGGTCTGAGTGGATGATGTGTGCCACACAACCCCCCACACTCCCAGCCCCACCAATGTTATGCCACCAGTGAACGACTGTGTATCTGGATTAGGTTCTTCTAAACACCAATGCAAAAGACTTTCAAATTATGATTTTACAAATCATCAAGTTGGGATGTGGGAGCTCCGTGAGCTGTATGGGTTGTTATCACTTGTTCATGAAGAGTTCGGATGCAAAAGCAGATAAATCCGTTTTTTTTACATTTTCAGTAAATCAAGATTGTTTTTTTTAAAATATGCTTTCTTGGTATAACATATCACTTCCAAAAAGGGTGGTCCTAAATTGATGTAAGCAAAGTAACAGCCTGAATTTCACAAATCTAAATGTAAGTAAAAAAATTTAATTTGATACTTTTCTGTTTGTTTTATTTCAAAAGCAGATAAATCCGTTTTTTTTTTTCAAACATTTTCAGTAAATCAAGATTTTATTTTTTTTAAATATGCTTTCTTGGTATAACATATCCCTTCCAAAAAGGGTGGTCCTAAATTGATGTAAGCAAAGTAACAAAGCCAGAATTTCACAAATCGAAATTTAATTAAAAAAATTTTTTTTTATTTGATACTTTTCAGTTTGTTTTAATTAAAAAGTAGATAAAATTTGAATAACTTGTATCACCCAAATATCACTGTCATCTGCATGGAGTCAGACATATTCTTGGACAACGTAAAGCAGCACTTGGGATGTTGGGATGTGGGATATTCCCATTGCTGACGAATATCACGTGATGGTATTAATTGCTCTTTTTGCATGTGCAATGGCCGAGTGTACAGCTGGTTTAACCTTTGCATTCTTAACGTGATTTAAATTGACAAATTCCTTGCCAGACACCAAACAATAACTCGAGTTCAATAGCTTACCCCGTGCAGTCTTGAGAAAAAGGACGTTGAAAGGGTCTTTTCAACTTGTGCTTTGCGTTTCCGAGCGCAATCTATATTTCCTTTGAGCCGCAATTTTGTCTGATTCACGACAGTCCCCAACGCTGAGAGCGCGAGCGGCAAATTTGATTGGTCGAGATGGCGTAAAATGGTGTAATTTTTTTTGCAAGTACTGCTAAACTAGAGGTTTTTGGGAGTGCCAAAAAGGTGATTTATGTTCTACAGTATTCAAGTATATCATTGAATCGAAATAAAATAAAGCTTTTAAAGGTTGACGAATAAAAGTATTTAAAAAAACAACCTTTTTCGGAAGCTTGCTGCCATTGATGCACTGTCTTTTACACCACCTTATTTACACATTACATTAGTTATTCGTGCCTGTTGTCCTTTATGATGTCCCTTACTCAGTAAGTTTCCTATTTTGAATAATTTCCATGTTTGGTTGACTGCCAGAGAGGCAGACAAACTAACAATAATTATCTCACTCCTCTGTGCGCATGCGCACTCGTGGCGAGATTCCATACAATTTGATAAATTCAGTCAAAGTGATGCTCAACTGCAGGTTTGTGTTCCTATTGGTGTTCTCCAGTGTTTAAAACACACAGTGCCAACAGAAAGTCTACACCCTCTTTAAAAAAATTTCAGCTTTTGTTGTCTTATAGCCTGGAATTAAATTGCATTAAATCAGACTTTTTCCACCATTATTTACACATGGTAACCCACAACTTTCAAGTGAAAAACAAATTCCACAAATTTCAGAAAATTAATTAAAAATACAAAACTAGACTATCTTGATTGGATAAGTGTCCACTCCCTTTATAATAGCAATTGTAAATAAGCTCAGGTGTAACCAATCACCTTCACAATCACACACCAAGTTAATTGGCCTCCACCTGTGTTAAAATTGTAGTGATTCTGATTGTTTCAGAATAAAATCAGTTGTTCCTGGAGGTTTCCTCTGCTGGATAGTGCGTTTCAAAGCAAAGAATCAACCATGAGCACCAAGGAGCTTTCAAATGACCTCCGGGATAAGTTGAGGAAAGGCACAGATCAGGGGATGGGGATAAAAATATTTCAAAGCCCTTGAATATCTCTTGGAGCACAGTCAAGACAATCATGGAAAAGTTGAAGGCGTATGGTACCACCAAGACCTTGCCTAGATTAGGCCGTCCCTCCAAACTGGATGACCAAGCAAGTTGGAGACTGATCAGAGAGACCACAAAGAGGCCAATGGCAACTTTGAAAGAGCTACATGCCTTTATGGCAAAGACTAGTCACTGTGTGCATGTGACAACAATATCCCAAGCACTCCACAAGTCTGGCCTGTACGGTAGGGTGGCAAGAAGGAAGCCATTCAAAAAGCCCGCCTTGAGTCCCATTTGAGGTATGTAAAAAAAACACTCCGGAGATTTTGAAGCCATGTGGCAAAATGTTTGTGGTCTGACAAAGTCAAGATGGAACTTTTTGGCCTAAATGCAAAACATTACATTTGGCGGAAACCCAACACAGCACATCACCCAAAGAATACCATCTCTACTGTGAAGCATGGTGGCGGCAGCATCATATTATGAAGATGTTTCTCATCCTCATCAGCAGGGACTAGGGCAACTTGTCAGGATAAAAGGGAAAATGGATGGAGCAAAATGCATAAATATCCTCGAGGAAAACCTGCTGCCCTCTGCAAGAAAGCTGAAATTGGGACTGAAGTTCACCTTTTAGTATGACAACGACCCGAAGCACACAGCCAAAGCTACACTAGAGTGGCTTAGGAACAAAAAGATAAATGTCCTTGAGTGGCCAAGTCAGAGTCCCAACCTAAATCCAATCAAAAATCTCTGTGGTATGACTTGAAGATTGTTGTCCATCAACACTCCCCACCCAACCTGGCTGAGCTTGAACAGTTTTGTCCAGAAGAATGGCCAAATATTGCCCAATCAAAGTGTGCAAAGGTGGTAGAGACATATCCCAACAGATTCACAGCTGTAATTTCTGTCAAAGGTGCTTCCACCAAGTATTAACTCAGGGGGGTGGACACTTGTCCAACCAAGATTGTCTAGTTTTGTATTTTTAATTAATTTTCTGAAATTTGTAGAATTTGTTTTTCACTTGGAAGTCGTGGCTTACGATGTGTAAATAAAGCTGGAAAAAGTCTGGTTTAATGAAATTTAATTCCAGGCTTTAAGGCAACAAAAGGTGACAATTTTGAAAGAGGGTGTAGACTTTCTATAGGCACTGTATCATTCAATTGTAATTGTTGTTCCTTGATCATAAACTGACAAATGTGGACAGAAGTGAATCAATTGATTCATACTGCTTTTTGCTTCGCACACGGGGTGTTGATCCCCATGCTTTTTGGTTCACGAAAAAATATTTTCACGAAAAAAAATAAGTGACCACTATATTCGTTATTGTTGTCTGTCTGTTGGGTAGTCGATGTAGTCGAAAAAAAAAAACTCAAAAATTTTTTTTTGAGATTTTTTTTTTCTACGCTTATTATTGGCTGCTTTAGAGCACCTTATTCTGGACATTTCCATCTGTCTGTCTGTCCGCGAAACTTTGGTCAAGTCTAGGGGCTAAACCACTCAACCGATTCCAATGAAATTTGGTAGGTAGGACCAATATTTCTGGGAATCGTTGCTTTCGAATATGGGACCCCGGGCCCTAGCAACGGCATAGCAACGGCCCTTTAAAGTGGTCAAAAAACGAAAAATCAAAAAAAAAATCGAAGCTTAGGGCCTGTCACACCTTGACGTTTTAGCCAGCAATGGCAACGTATAAAAATGTATGTAAAACGTTGGCGTACCATGAAATTTTGATGTTTTTTTTTTAAAGTTTTGGACGTATTCATAACGAGTTGGACGTATGCATAACGTATTAGTAACGTATACAGAACGTTTTAATCACATATAGATAACTTAGACCAACGAATGATTAGCGTGTTGTCGGCGTTCACAACCTATGCCCAACGATAGTCTAACGTATGCATAGCGCGCTGCACGTATCGCGACGATCACGTGGCGTAGCCTATTAAAAAGCTGCCGCTCGCCGATTTAATCCTAACCGCCTGAGAATTGGAAGTGTCAACATCGCAGTCACACCTTGACGATTTAGCCAGCGTATGCCGACCTCTGAAAAATTTGTCAAAACGCTGGCACACGCTGCGAATCTACATTACGTCGATATAGCGTTGATGCAGCTGTGATATATGCGTTATACGTAGAGCCGCTGAAAAACACTGCCATACATCGTAATACGCCTTGTACGTCGTGAAATTTCAAGCATGCTGAAAATTTTACGACGTACTCGCCGTATGGCTCACACGTTCCGCTGCGCTGGGATAAGTTGTAGGCACGATATGCGATCGTTGACACACGTCGACACAAGTTCCTTGTAAGTTACTCATAAGTCGAAACACGTCGAGCTAATGTTTAGCATACCCGGAACTTATTTTCTCCGTCAAGGCACATTTTATTTTTTTCTCCTTGCTCCTGAAGGCACGTGACGAAATATCTGAAGTTGTTGTTGTTTTTTTTTTTGTTGTTTTTTTTTTTATAGTCTATCACGAATTTTAAAATATATTCGGACATTTGCTTTTAAGTTTCGACGCGACGTGACAATATCCTCAAACAGAAAATATTCACAGAGGAGAACTAAGAATAAGACGAGCAAACTGAAGAGGCAATCGACGTGACGTAACAGCACGTGACGAAATATCGGAAGTTGGTGTTGGTTTATTTATTTTTTTTTAACGCTGCCAATACGCCATTATACGGTAGCTGTAAATTTGAAACACGTTCAGTAAGTTAGTGGTCGTCCGGAAGACGTCAATCAAATACGTCTACATACGTCAATATGCGTTGGAGTACGTTACTCATAGATTCAAAGCATGTTACTCATAGGTTATAAATAAGTTTCGGGTACGCTAATCATTACCTCGACGTGTTTCGACTTATGAGTAACTTACAAGTAACGTGTGTCAACGATCGCATAACGTGCCTACAACTTATTCCCAGCGTATGCGGAACGTGTGAGCCATAAGCCAGCATACGTCGTAAAATTTCAAGCATGCAAATTTGCGGACAACCGCAAAGTACAACGATTAAAGTCAGCGTACTACGACGTATGGCAGTGTTTTTCAGCGTGCTCTAACGTATACACAACTTACCCATAACGTATTCGACGTGTGCCAGCGTTTTAGACAAATTTTTCATAATCGGCATACGCTGGCTAAATCGTCAAGGTGTGACAGCCCCTTAGAGTTCTGTGCACAATCTATCTAGCTCCCTTCATGCCAATTTGCAGCCCTAACAAAAATATGTGTAGGAGGAGATAGGTTTTGGGCGAGTACATGTCGAACTTTCAGAAACAGTTAATGCGAATATCTCTAAGAGAAAGAGTCTGATTGATGAACTTGGGTGAAATGTGTACAATGTGGCTAGCATGTACACAAAAATGAATGGTTGCTATGCACACCTCCGTTGCTTAGCAACAGCTAAAATACTTTATCGTACATCGTACACTTATTGTGGACTGTACAAAAAAATCAATACCCTCGAGGGACCTGTTTTTTTTTTGTGCCCAAGGAGAATGTCTTACAGCATCATATAAAAAAAATAAAATCTTTAGCGAATACATAAATGGAATTACAAGGGCTGCCATTTGTTAGAGTCTCTTTGGAAACATGCCTGAAATTTCACAAGGCGGGTTTCTGGGCGCAACTTAGGGGCTGTGATAATCATATTTATTATGCTAAATTGATTGATAGCATGTACATGAATATCGGCTAGTCGCGTCGGCCAGCTTTCCATCTAGAGCGAGCAGCCATGTCGCCTACCGGCTTGTCAGTAATTAAAATGGCGATTTCAGTTAATACAATGGCGATTTCGATGAAACTTGGCTGGTAGGTCATACCATGACCTAGTTGTGTGCAAATGAGAACCGTTGCTATGACACCACCGTTGCCTAGCAACGGGACTTTGAAATTTTTGAAAAATCATAAAAAGTTATTTTTTCAAAAATCGGGCCACGAGCGACTGTGGCAGTACATTCAGCCATATTGTCAAACATTTCCAGCCAGATCCTATGAACACTGTCAGAGAAGATAACTTTGAATGAACCCTGGTCGAAAACAATAAAAAAACGAAGTTCGTTATATCTCAGAGACATTGAGTCAGGTATACATGAAACTGGTATGGTCGGTTCATGGTATGTCCTAGTTATGTGTGAGAAAGAACCGTTGCTTGGACCCCTCCGTTGCCTAGCATGGCCGAAAAACCTCTAAATGTGGGGATTTTAACGAAAAATCAATCTGCAGCATTAACCCTTGAAGCTAGAATCATGAATTTTCTTGTGCTTAATCCTCAGGTCATTCCCCATCGAACAGGCCCATCGCGGCAGGTCTATTGGGTAGTCGACTACCCATGTCCGCCTACGGCTTGTTGGGTAGTCGATCTAGTCGAAAAAAAAATTAAAAAAATAAATTTGAAATTGTTCTACCCTTATTATCAGTATTTCCGTCGATATGTTTGTCTGTCTGTCCCTCTGTTCGGTCCAGTGCTCCGTTAATACAATGGCAATTTCGATGAAACTTGGTTGGTAGGTTCATACCATGACCTAGTTGTGTGCAAATGAGAACCGTTGCTATGGACACCACCGTTGCCTAGCAACGGGACTTTCAAATTTTTAAAAATCATAAAAAATTAATTTTTTCGAAAATCAAAAATCGGGCCACGAGCGACTGTGGGCAGTAAATTCAGCATATTGTCAAAAATTTCCAGCCGGATCCTATGAAAACTGTCGGAGAAGATAGACTTTGAATGAACCCTGGTCGAAAACAATAAAAAAACGAAGTTCGTTATATCTCAGAGACTGAGTCAGATATACATGAAACTGGTATGGTAGTTCATGGTATGTCCTAGTTATGTGTGAGAAAGAATCGTTGCTATGGACCCCTCCGTTGCATAGCAACGGCCGAAAAACCTCTAAATGTGGGGTATTTTAACGAAAAAACAATCTGCAGCATTAACCCTTGAAGTTTTTTTTCTTAATCATGAATTTTCTTGTGCTTAATCAATCTTGTGCTTGTGCTTAATCCTCAGGTCATTCCCCATCGAACGGGCCCATCGCGTCAGGTTCTCTTGGGTAGTCAACTACCCATGTCCGCTACCGGCTTGTCTGTCTGTCCCGAGCATAGCTCCGTGGTTTTGATCCGATCCTGATAAAATTTTGGTGGGAGGTTTATATCATGATCTAGTTGTTTTCCTGAGAATGGGCGTGGTGCGCCCATTATGGGCGGAGCCACCCCAAAAAACGTGTTTTTAGGGGGTAGCCGATTTCAATTGCATCTTCTCCTAGGTTTTGTCGAATCTGACAGGGGTTTCGGTATTTGGTTAGCCAATGGCACCTGCATAGCCCCACGGAGCTCAATTTTTCATTTTCGTCCCAAGGTCAAGGTCACGAACTTAGAAAATTGCGAATTTTGACAAAAATCCATCTTCTCTGAGGGGTTTGTCGAATCTGGCAGGGGTTTCGGTATTTAGTTAGCCCAATGGCACCTGCATAGCCCCACGGAGCTCGATTTTCATTTTCGTGTCAAGTCACAAGGTCACGAACTTAGAAAATTGCGAATTTTGACAAAATTTATCTTCTCCGAGGGTTTGTCGAATCTGTCAGGGGTTTCAGTATTTGGTTAGCCCAATGGCACCTGCATAGCCCCACGGAGCTCGATTTTTCATTTTCGTCCCAAGGTCAAGGTCACAAGGTCACGAACTTAGAAAATTGCGAATTTTGACATAAAAATCCATCTTCTCCGAGGGGTTTGTCGAATCTGGCAGGGGTTTCGGTATTTGGTTAGCCCAATGGCACCTGCATAGCCCCACCGAGCTCGATTTTTCATTTCGTCCCAAGTCAAGGTCACAAGTCACGAACTTAGAAAATTGCGAATTTTGACATAAAAATCATACGACCGCCCAAACTTTGAGAGCTAGGATGACAATATTTTTGCATATTCTTGAGGTCATTCCCCACCTAAAGTCTTGAAACCATTTTGCTCTATCTCGAACACCTTGCCCGTGGCGCCCCCTTCAAGTTTGTTTTTACGCTGATTTCATCAAAGTATGGATAATCCGAGGAGTGCGAAATGCCTATAGCCTATATGACGTTATATTGTTCCTGGAATGTTCCAAGAGAAGTTTTGCACTAAAGGTCGTAATCCTTGACCTTTGACCTTTAAAGTTCACAAAGGCAAATTTTCAAACTTGTGGGAATCGAACCGGTTTTCGACCTTCTTCAACGAACTAACTCCAATAAGCTATAGCACGTATCCTGTTTCCTTATTTTAATGTCCACAACATTGTTTTGTGACCTTTAAAGGTTATGCAAAGGTCAAATTTTGAAAGTTGTTGAACGAAACCGGGTTTTCGACATTTTTCAGCTAATAACCTGTCACTCGTACCACATCATGTTGATCATTTTTATAACTTGGTCAAACATTATCACATTGTCTCATCCTTGACTTCTGAAACAATCACATTGTCAAAATACCGCTCGTGAACCATCGTCGTCTTCAGACTTGTTTCTTTTTTAAATGGTGGGATATTGTGATCTGCTCCGTCTGTCTGTCTCTCTGTCCGTCACACTATCTCCATTTAAACAGTTGTGCAGAAATTCACCAAACTCGGTATTTCGATCACCACATGGCAAGAAGGGGTTAGAGCAGTGTCATTTTTGGCACCACCCCCTGGGTCCCTGGGGTGTGGTAAAAAGGTCAATAATCAACACATTTGAAAACAGTTTTAATGTTGCTTTGTATATGCAATCAACATTGGGGGTTGCATGAAGTGTGTATCAATTTTGGGGGGGATTTGACCCCTGGTGCATACTCCACGGTCAAATCTTAGGGTCACGGGTGTCGGTCAAAGCAGATTTTTTTTTCTTCTTCTTTTTTTGAACTCAAAATTTGATAGTGGGTCAGTGCTGGTGGAATGTTTTGCCATCTCAATTTTGCTTTCGATGGCGAGCGTGGGGATTTGTGATGGCACGCCATCGACTTCGCTCTCATTTGATATTGAAAATTCCTCAACCAACGTGAACCAAAGGCTGAGTTGATTTGTTAAAAGCAGAATGTTATTCACTTATGCGATTTCATTTTCTTCTACATCTCTCTCTTCTTCTAAAAAAAATTCTGAAATAGATAACAGACTGAATTGTATTATAACGAAGGATGGAATGTTCAGGAATCTAAATCTGGTAGCATGCTTGTAATTGTGTTTTATTATTATTATTATGATTATGATGATGGATTCTGTACTCGCGTGCGTAAATGTGTTTGTCATGCTGTTTCAGGCAAAGGGATTACGAAGGTTACCTGTGTGCCTTGCTCATGCCCAGCGAAGCACGTCGTGCGGTGTTTGCGTTGAAGGCCTTCAATGTGGAGCTTTCGCAGGCAGGTATTTGACCTTGCATTTCACGTAATTAAGCATAATCTGACTTTTAATTCACGTTTGGCCCTTGAATCCTCGTGTTGGCTTTACGGTTGAGGTGGCTGGCTTAATATCTTAAGGTTTTGAGTTTGAGCCCCTGTCATGCTGTTAACATAACACCAGGTGGGTTGACTTGGTTGGGGTTATGATTAGATTATCACCATGCTGTTTTTGTTTTTGAAGGGGTAGTCTATATTGTAATTGGCTCAATCTGTCTGTGTTTGTCTGTCCTTCTGTCATGCTACCTCTTTCTAAACAGTTGTGTAGAAATTCACCAAATTTGGTAGTTATATTCACCACATGGTACGAAGGTGCGAAATCAGTGTCATTTTTGACCCTGCCCCTTGGATTGTATACACAAGGAGAGTGTAATTTTAGAAAAGGAAAGGTGTGGAAGTAAATAAAGAATAAAAATGTAGGTTTACAACAAAATAAAAAATAGGGGGGGGGGTGGTATTGTTTGAATTGCTTGAGACTTTTGGTGATTTTTTGCATTTACCAACTTGAAAATGTCTCGCTATCTTTGTTACACTACCCTAACTTGGATTTTTGTTTCATAATGGTCCGTCTGTCCCTCATTCTGTCAACCTGAGCCAAGGTACGGTAAAATGACTATCACCTACCATGTCCGTTTTTATTTTTATTTTTTTCTCCATCGTTCTTGTCACTGTTTATCTTAAATTTTGTGGTGGTATTTTTTTTCATGAGCCAAGATACTGCAACAAAAAACAATTGATATCCGGTGACTGCAAAACAGCAAAGAAGTGTAATAATAAGGAAATCACAACAGTGATGATTTTACATTAGATAATCTTCATCTTCATCTTCATCATGTACCATGCCCTATGCAGAGCGTTGGTGCTGCCGAAGCAGTTAATAGGCTACAATACTGGTTGGGTTGCCACTCAGACTCAAGACGTCAGGGCAGGAATTTGGGATTTGGCCATGGTGCTGATGATGGCTTGCCTGCTCTCAGTGAAGGACACTGTGGGATCTTTAACGTCCATCAACGAATGCCAGCAGACAGGATGCCCAGTTTAAGATCCATCCCAGGGAAGGCACGCACCTTGATGAATCGCCCTGCCTGTGAAACACCGGGATGACAATTTATATCTGGGTTGGGATTCAAACCCTTAGAAGGGTGTTTGCATACCTTTAGGCCATCTTGCCAGCCCCTGGATAGCCAAAGATAAGGGATGACAAAGGATAGTTCACAACAGTAAATGGCACCTTCGTGAAAACCAAGGATAGATGAATGGTGAAGCAAAGGGAGTCAAAGCTGCAATGACGACGTCGACTTTCATGGA
The DNA here is from genome assembly GCA_035128595.1 of Eptatretus atami. NCBI lineage: Eukaryota > Metazoa > Chordata > Myxini > Myxiniformes > Myxinidae > Eptatretus > Eptatretus atami. The sequence continues at coordinate 68,846,416 of CM068959.1, read as the reverse complement.
ACGCGATACCCCGCACAGTGTTCAATTATATACAGGAAGGCCTTGCCGTTCGGAGGGATTATTCTTTTTTTTTTTTGAAAACCCCCGTGAACTGCCAATCCGCGATGTGCAAACTTAGGGGGTAAAATGGGGGGAAAAATAGGGTTCGGGACTTCAACTTTAAAATTTGTCCAAACTGTACCCTTAATTAACATGTTTGTTCATTGTTTTTGTGCTATTTATTTTTGTGAATAAGAGTAATAAAGTGTTATTTTCCTGGATTAAGAACATAAAATAAAGTTTATTTTCTTGAGTTACTAACCCTTTGAACCCTGAACTCCTTGGCCTTTCGGCTCCCCCACTCCGGGCTCCCTGGAGAAAAATCTGGCCGCTCAGGTATATGGTGGTTTGGATAGCAGCTGGCAAAACAGCTGCTCGAGTTCAAAGGGTTAAGATCATGAAACTTACCTTTTATAAGAATAATGATAAATTTGATCCAATAATGTGATGATGATGATGATGATGACGTTTGAGGGGGTTATTGTCTTAACGGCCCTTGCTAATTAGGTGAATAAATATGCAAGATTGTTCACCAACCCACGAGTATTTGAGCTCATTTACCGCAATGTGCAAACCTTGCCTCAATAAACTCATGGTGAAGAAGCAAATCCATGAAGGGGAAACCCATGATCGCCAAGGCCCTCCCTCCTGTTCTTCAGTTTTAATAAAATAATGATTTTAAAGATCGTTTTTTAAAAATCCAGAAGTTTAGCACTACTGACGCAGTATTATACACCAACCACCCTTACACGCTGTAATAAGATGCCATTGAGTCACAATTTATGAGAGGGAGGCTTTATTGATCGGTACATAGCCATTATTGCAGCCTCTTCTTCACCCCGATATACATGCCACCCTCTAACGCTATATATCGATATATTGCATGTTTATTGGAAGTATGATGAAGGCATTTTGTGTGCTACAGTCTTCAAGTGTATAATTCAATTTATATATAGGTTTAAAGGTGTATAAATAAAAAATTCTGGGTTTTACCACCATTTCTCCCATTGTCGATGACACCACCCAATCTAACACATTACATTAGTTCTTCGTGCCTGTTGTTTGTGTCATGTATAATGTCCTTAAAGCAGTAAGTTTCCTGTTTGGAATGATTTTTCAATTTTGTTTGACTGCCAGACAGGCAGACAGAATAAAAAAAAAGTTATCTCATTCCTCTCTGTGCATGTGCGATCAGGATGAATTCTGAGCCAAGGTACAGTAAAATGAAACTCATCTACCTATTTCATGTTCAGATTTGTGTTCAAAACATAACATTCAATTTAAATAAGTTGTTCCTCGATCATAAACTGATGAGACAGACGGATGGAAGGACATCAACCAATTGCTCAACGCCGCTTTTCGCTTCACGTGCGTGGGGTAAATCGTTGCAACAGGCACACGGGTTGCCATAACTGCAGCCCATTTCAGACAGGTTCGATGGCATCAACCATCTTAACATGGTATCAAGAAAGTAGCTCAGGACCTTAGACGGTGCAATCCATTCCTTATTTCACACAGCATGGTTGCCGCAGACAGACGGGTGGTTTGGAGTCACTGAGAGCTGTAAAGCACAACAATACGTCATTACGCTCCCATTGTATACTGTCATAATCATCAAGTTTCAACCTTGCAAAATCTAGATCAGAGGTATGAGAGGGCAACCACGGAAGTACTTTAGCATGCAGTTTCTCAGTCAAGATGTGAACAAAATAGAAATACATTCAGAAATGGTAACAATGCATGGGTTTCTGGAGGAGCATTAGTGCCGTACCTTAGCGACAAAAAGGACAAGGATCGTTACATGGTGGACAAAAGTGTCATTTTTGCACCAGAGCTGTGCATGGGACTTATGATTTAAAAAAGTTATGCTCCAAAGAAATAGACAATGGGAAGGATCCTTTATGATGTCATAATGATGTAATCACCTATTATTTACCATGTAAAACTAAGTCAGTATCAAAATTTCACCATAAAATGCTATGATGTGATATTTAAGACATTTTCCTCCATCACCATTACAATGAAGTAAATAAAGCTACTGCAATGAAATAAATAAAGTAACTGCAATGAAATTTTTACAAAAAAAAAAAAACGGTTATAAAGTGATTCCTGAGCAGACCACACAGTTATACATTAGTCACATATTAATGTATCCTAATGGTAATACCAGACTTCCAATGTGAGGTGTAATAGATATTGTAATAGCACACTTTTATTATTTGTCTCATCTGTTTCACGAGAATATTGCATTGTATCATCACCAAGATTTTTCATACAGAGATGATGACGTCATAATGACATCATAGCACCTAATTGGTCAGTTTTGATTACAAGCAATGATTAACAGCATATTCCTTGACCTGGAGAACATACCTGTAGCAATTTAAAACTTAACCATAGCATTCTGTGATCATATTTTCCTCATTTGTTTGTATCATTGTGTAATTAAACATAATGACGTCATAAAAGACCCTTCCGGCAAGCCAATTTTTTTTTAGTAGCACATTACTTTTTCTTGATTCGTAAGTTGATGCGGTTCTTTGGTGAAAAAATGGTGCTTTTGTCCGCCGTGTAACGATTTTTTTCACGAAGGTACTTCACTACATGTGAAACGAATGACAAAGGGCAGAGTGATAAGACTCCATGTGAGGTGGTACAGGACGCCAAGGCCACCAACCTATTGATGGTGGGAAAGGAGCAGTTCCTACACTTTAACCAATTGCTGATAGATACCAGTTACCCACAAATAATTTCACTGCCAAAAGGGATGCAATACTCCAGTATTAACCCACAGAGGTGATCTGTTCCCAAATACATGGCACTGTGAATGAATCCATTGGAGACTGTTAGGAGCTGATGATATCCAAGGAAGGACTTTGCTTTCAAAAATAACTCTCAGATGATGCCTGGCCCTGTAATAGTACATATCCACCAGAGGTTAACCACAGGAATGAATGGATTGAAGGGTGAGTCAAGTTGTCTTTGTATAGAGCAGGAGTATAATGTGGAAATTTCCAGCAATGAATGGAAACAAAACTGACTGACTGTGATTGAGAGTGGATAAAACTTAAGGTCTACAGCTTCGTCGTCTTCTTTTCCTCCTCCTTCGTTAACGGGCACAATTATTCCTACGTTCTTGTGGGGTTGGCCAGGCGAAGCTTGGCCAAAAACTTTCACAAATCGCATTGCCAGGCCTGATGCTCAACTACGATTAGGGCAGGAATTTGGAACTTGTTCACCGTGTCGGAGATAGATCGCCCACTCTTCATGAAGGACACCATGGGATCTTTAACGTCCGACAGATGGGATGCCATTTAACGTCCATCTGAGTGACGGCATACACCGATGAAACGTCGGGAAAACCGTTTATAGCTGGGCCGAGATTCAAACCCATGCTACACAGCTTAGAGGCAAATGTGCGTACCTCCAGGCCTCGACTATCCTGCCAGCTCCCACTCCAAAGCTACATAAATTTTCCATTGTATTAGCATGTTGATTATGGTGTTTGTTTGAGAGAAAAAAAGGCTCACTGATCTGTAGTTCAGATATAATTGGTCTTTGTATCTTTTTTTTTTTTTGTGAACAAGTGTGATACCTTCTGAAAAATAGAAAGAATAGGGACAATCCAGAACAGTTGCAGTGTTTTTGAGGGGGAAAATGCTGATGTCATTTTAAGGCCAGTTACAGGTAGTCTCAAGTTTGTCCAAGAGCTTCACCACCTTTATGAGTGAGAAGCTCATTTGTTCCAGGGAACACACGGTTTGTGGGAGGTGGAAAGAGGAAGAGAACAATGAGGAAGGTTTGGGAACTCCAGATCTTTTTCCACAGACACACAATATAGGTACTCTGCCTTGTAATGAACTGTATCTGCTGTAACTCTGTATCTGAGGAGAGAGAGAGAGCATTCCCAAAATATTTTTGACCATTTGCCACTTGGATTTAAAGGATTTACAGAGTACCTGACAGATCTGCTTTAAGTCGTGCCCAGTGTTGAGCTTTGGCTCTCCTAATATATGGACAAGCTAATTACAGGCTTTGCGTGATAGCCCAGTGTTGCTTTCTTTACGCTGGATATTTTTGTAGATTAACGTAATGTTTTGTGAAGAATTTACAAGACCTGGCTTGCAATTTGAGTATCTGCAATTTGGATGAAAGGCCAAACTAGTCCTGGAGAGAATGAGCTGCCTGCAAAACCCTTTTGTGATGCAAATTATGGTTTTTGTCATTGTTTTCATTTTCAGCCTTCAGAGTTCCTCGTCGTTCCTTTGTCTACCTGTAGATTCGTGACATGGTGACGGATTGCACTTTGGGAAAGTTACGGATGCAGTTTTGGCATGAGACCTTGGAGCGTATTTACACCAATATCCCACCGGCCCAGCCTGTGGCAATGGAGCTGTGGCAGGTTTGTGCGTGTTCATACAGGCCTTCTAGAGGCCCTCCAACATGGGTAATAATAATAACAATAATAATAATAATTGGATTCGCTATATATGCTAGTTGGATTCGCTATATATGCTAGATATCCCTTATTGTCGGGTTTTCCATCTGTCTGTCTGTGTGTTTGTGTGTCTGCAACGTGAGGCTCCACAGCACAAACCAGCAAACCGATTTCGATGAAACTTTGCCAACATGTGCAGTATTTGTTGGGAATGTGCGCGTTTGAATTTCGTTGCCTAGCAACCACCCGTTGCTGTGCAGCGGCCGAAAAACCGCGTACAGTATTTTCAATACTTGTCCTTCAGTTTTGAATGTAGAGAAGCGAGACTTCGGAATTAAATACTTCGAGATATTTAGGAAATTTTACTTGAGCCGATTTTTGATTGAGGTTTTATTTTTCAAATGGTAGTCCTTCAAAAATCGGGTGTCTATTCACCGTCATTTTTTATGAGGGGCTTAGGAAAATGGGCGGAGCTTAGGGAAAGTGGACATGGTTGATGAAAAGTGGGAGTGGTGTAGGAAAGTGGGCATGGCTTATGAAAAATATTGTGTGGCTCAGGAGGTGTGGTCAAACAGACAGAGAGAAGTTTATCAGGTTTTCCGTGTGTGTGTGTGTGTGTGTGGTGTGTGTGTGTGTGTGTGTGTGTGTCTGCAACGTGAGGCTCCACAGCACAAACCAGCAAACCGATAATTTATTTACCGAAAACGATTCCCCACCCACATACCACCTCCAATTATTTATTTATTTACCGAAAACTATTCCCCACCCACACACCACCTCCAATTATTTATTTATTTACCGAAAACGATTCCACGACCCACACACCACGTTTAATTATTTATATATTTACCGAAAACGATTCCCCACCCACACACCACTCCATTATTTATTTATTTACCGAAAATGATTCCACCACACACCACCCTCCAATTATTTATTTATTTACCATTTCGGATTCTCCTGACACACCACCTCCAATTATTATTTTATTTACGCGAAAACGATTCCACTATCCACACACCCACTTTAATTATTTATCTATTTACCAAAAACGATTCCCCACCACACACCCACCTCCAATTATTTATTTATTTACCGTAAACGATTCCCCACCCACACACACCCTCCAATTATTTATTTATTTACCGAAAACATTCCACGACCCACACACCACCTTTAATTATTTATTTATTTATTTACCGAAAACTATTCCAGGACCCACACACCACCTTATTTATTTATTTATTACTGTAAACGATTCCCCACCCACACACCACTCCAATTATTTATTTATTTACCGAAAACGATTCCACGACCACACACCACCTTAATTTATTTATTTATTTGCCGTAAACGATTCCACGACCCACACACCACCTTTAATTATTTATTTATTTACCGAAAACAATTCCACGACCCACACCACCTTATTTATTTATTTATTTACCGTAAACGATTCCCCATCCACACACCACTCCAATTATTTATTTATTTATTTACCAAAAACGATTCCACGACCCACACACCGCCTCCAATTATTTATTTATTTACCGTAAACGATTCCACGACCCACACACCACCTTATTTATTTATTTATTTACCGTAAACGATTCCACGACCCACACACCACCTTATTTATTTATTTACCGAAAACGATTCCACGACCCACACACTACCTCCAATTATTTATTTATTTATTTACCGTAAACGATTCCACGATCCACACACCACCTTTAATTATTTATATTTATTTCCCGTAAACAATTCCACGACCCACACTCCGCCTCAATTATTTATTTATTTTCCGGAAACGATTCCACGATCCACACACCACCTTCAATTATTTATTTATTTACCGACAACGATTCCACGACCCACACACCACCTCCAATTATTTATTATTTAAAGTGGGAGTGGCGTAGGAAAGTGGCGTGGCTTATGAAAAATATTGTGTGGCTCAGGAGGTGTGGTCAAACAAGAGCATTGAGAGAAGTTTATCGGTTTTTCCTGTGTGTGTGTGTGTGTGTGTGTGTGTTGTGTGTGTGTGTGTGTGTCTGCAACGCGAGGCTCCACAGCACAAACCGCGCAAACTGATTATTTTTCAAACGGTAGTCCTTCAAAAAATAGGGTGTCTATTTACCGTCATTTTTTATGAGGAGTGCCAGTTGGCAAAATACGCAATAGGAAAAATCTTGCCAGGCAGAGGAAACATTGTATGTGAACCAATACGTCTTGGCAATGAATCTTCGTCGGTGGATCAGTCAGAATGAAAAGCATCGTATCCAGCGCTTCGATCCTAGCGAATCCCTCGTCGCCTACCGGCTTGTAATAATAATAATTGATCATTACATCCACCACAGAGCTTGAAGGAAACGATGTTGCATGTCAAATAATTTTCTAATAAACCAGTCTTATTAAAAAAAAATTTTTGCTTCTACTGAGTGACAGCCGTTTATAGCTCGACATTACCTCGACAAACATTACCTCGACGTGTTTCGACTTATGAGTAACTTACAAGTTAACGTGTTGTCGATGTGTGTCAACGATCGCGTAACGTGCCTACAACACGTTACTCATAGGTTAGAAATACGTTTCGGGTATGCTAAACGTTACATCGACGTGTTTCGACTTATGAGTAACTTACAAGTAACGTGTGTCGACGTGTGTCAACGATCGCGTAACGTGCTACAACTTATGCCAGCATTAGGCGGAACGTGTGAGTCATACGCTGGCATACGTCGAAAAAATTTGAGCATGTTAAAATTTGTCGACGAGCTCAGCGTACTACGATATATGCCAGCGTGCTCTTAACATATACAAAACTTACCCATAACATATTCGACGTGT
>CM068959.1:68802301-68813524 GCA_035128595.1 Eptatretus atami | reverse complement strand
ATGTTGTGACACGTAACACTTAAGCTCAGTTTCCCTACTTAATTACATTGAGATGTCTCCTACACGTCCACGGACCAAACAACTCAATTCAATCCTAACTTTCGTATGAAATTCCTCCATATACAAACACAACCATAACACTACTATCCAGGACTTCCACAACTCTGTTAAACCATGCATTAATACTGTTTACAGAAAACATCAAGTTTTGTCCCTTGGCTGGTGGAGTACAGACCCCATTGTTTTACTACCTTAGAATCATGAAAAAGCTGATTTTAAGTTGAAAGTCTTAAAGCTTAAAAAAATACATTAATATTTGGTACAGAGAAGAGAAGCAATACCAGTAAGCCAAATTCTTGGAGTAATTTGTCATATGTTTGACATCAACATGTTGCATACTAATTGATGCCACCGGGAGCCAGCCTATACCATTCATAATGTACGAGCATTGAACCTGTCGCTTCATTGTCGGGAGTTGAACAACATAACTTGTATATGTTAAAGTACAGTAATCTCTATTATAATACCAAGATTGCACACTAAAAACTCGGCTCGCCGTCACACGATCCCTATGAAATTGCTGCACTTAGCGGACATGCCGACAATGTTTGGGAAGTCTTGGCGTTCCATAGTACCACTTGCATTTGGCACAATGCGTATTTTTGTCATTCCCCGTGTACGGGTCTGTCTACCAGCTATGTTGTACTGCTATCCCGTGCATGTGCACGGGTATCGCTAGTATAGTTTATTGGCAGTCAATATTTGGAATTTTTTAATTTGAGAAACATTTTGTTTACTGCTAACAAGCCAGCGTTCATTTTAGTGATACACACACTTATTTGCCAAAAAACAATATCATGAATTTGTTTTATGTTCCCAGGGATCAAACGTTATGTCGTCTTTTCTTTTCTTTTTTTTCTAGTTGCAAAATGCAATTCTCATGGAGTCATGAATAATACACCGCCATAAAGGCCTAGCCTAGTGCTAAATATAACACCGTAATGTCCTGTACATAATGCCGTATCACTATACCACCATTTTACTAAATCTATCATCCCAATGCTGAGCATCTGGCATTCAACCATTCACTTATGGACGTCAGATAATCATACAGAGTTAGATATATGGGTTATGGTGTTCACTTCCTTCAGCGAAGCGACAGGATGGGCTGAGTGCTGGATGTCGGGATGATGTGCATGTCTATAGAGGCCTAGCTTAGCGCTAGACGTTACGCCGTAATGCAGTCTCAGACTTGGCAATAAAATATTTGAAATAAGAATTTTGCCCAAACCCTGATATCCCCCCCCCCACCCCCTTTCATGTACACATTCATTTTGCCTCCTTTTTAATCCCATCTCTTTATGAACTTCCTTTCCCTTTCTCCTTCTCTTACAGAATCCCCCCTCTTCCCCTTGCATTACATCATATTTAGATTCCTTATGAAATATTAAAACCATCTCTTCAAAAACAATCTAGAATCTAGATGAAACACCATACATGCTATAAAATGCATTACACTCATGTTGAGAGGTATCGTGAAAGAAGTGTTTGTTAGTTTAATAATTTGTCACTCAAATATCATAAATAATCGAGATACAAATTGGTGTATAAACCTTGCATAGTCTTCATTTGTCACATTATTAAGTTAAACCAAGTAAAATGAGATCCATGTACAGGTAGATGAACGAATACATTGGTGATCATGGAAGCAGATTGTGTTTGTAAATGATCTAATTTGTTTGTACAAGAGGTCTTTGTGTACTCTTCAGCAGGTTACTAAAGCCATTGTTGCCATAACAACATGCATTGCTTGGTCATTATATTTAATAGTGAAACAGAGGAAGTAATCTATTCATGTGAACAATGTCACTTTACAAACTGTAATTTAAAAGTTCATTCAAATCATCCGCATTGTGACCATCTGTTGATTTTGTATGGTAATGCTGTGCTTTCTTCGGTGGGAATTTGATTTCACTTTTGTGTGTAAAAGCAATACGTACCATTGAGCCATATGCTGCGTGGGAAAGTAATTTGATTGGCCTTTCCCCCCCATTTTTAGGCAAAGTCACTGCAAAAGAATGTTCCCAAAGCTGCAAGAGTGGCATTTATCCAAACGGTAAGAATACAGTTAGTAATGCACCGCATCGGGCACAAACTTCCATTTTGGGTAAAGTTTAGGGTTTCAGCTATAGCATGGGTAATTAATCCAGGGTTTTCAAGTTTAGTTTATATCTACATTTAAAATAATGTTTTCCTATTAGATGGTGAACAAGAGTATCATACAGTATATATATGTATATACAGTATATATATATATATATATATATATATATATATATATATATATATATATATATATATAATGCAAACATGTAGTACATAAAAATAGATTGTTTCAAAGTTCATTTCAGACATTATCATGTGGAAGAACCTAATAAAGAGCAAGCTGGAGTCTTTTTGTCCTGAATAAGTCCGTTGGGAAGTGTATGAAATATCCACTGAGGCAAGATCTACTCTCACTCGTTTGCTACAAAATCGGCAGAGTCGATCTTTGTATGAATATTGGTTGGATGCACCTATCTTTTTTATCTTTTTCTTAACTACGGACAAGGTCAACTGCCCTAAACTTGTCATATAATTCAAAATGTTCTACAAATGAGATTCTCGCAATAGTCCAAGGCACACCAAAAAAACTAAGTGTGTTCGTGGTTGTCATTTCCATATGCGGGTGTCAGAGGGTGGAACGGAGGTGTGCGTGCGTGCGTGCGCGCGTCAGAATGGTTTGAGTGTCTGCTCTAAGTCTGGGAAGTCAGTGGTTCTAACCCCATCCTAGTCATACCAAACAAAAATGGTACATTCCGCTTCCTCGCTTGATTGACGCTCAGTATTGAAAATGATAGAGCATGGACGATTAATGCTGGGAAGGCAGTGGCAAACCATCGAGTGCAACCCTGCCAAGAAACTATTTCGGCAGCACCAACGCTCTGTAAAGAGTATGGTTCATCAATATATATATATATACATATATATAGATATATAGATATATATAGATAGATATGTATAGATATATAGATATGTATAGATATATATATATATATATATATAAATATAGATAGATAGATATGTGTATATATATTGTTGCGAATTCGCGCCCGCCGGCATGCGAACAGCCACGTAACTCGAATCGCGGCACGTCGCCCACCGGACGGACGATTCAGTCGTGACCCTCCCGGACTAACGCCGGGATCTAGTCACGGGTGGGCCTTTCGGCCTCACCACGATCGTGCCAATCGGCCACCCGTGTGGGATAGGGTTGTTCGCCAAACTCGACCTACCTAAGTACCCACGCGGATGGTAAACCGGGGCATCGCACCTCGCCGCAGGTCGACTTCGGACACGGACCGCTTAAGCGGTCCGTTCCGTGCTATCGGGATAACCGAGCGGTGTTATCGTCGGCCTCGATGGTTCCTGATTAATTATCGGGCTCCCGCGCCCACTCAAACCCTTTACGTGAAGCAAGATGGAGACCCACAAAGGAAAGGACGCAGCGAAACGGGGCCACAATTCAACAAGTACGCATTTTATTTACACACAACACACAAAAAGCACATAAAGCATGTATTTATAGCAAGTTAAAAACAACACAACAAGCAGAGCTACGACCGAATACGCGTACACTCGCAACACTTATACAGTTCTACTTGACGGGACTCGGCGCACACACACACGTTCACACAAAACCCAAAAGAAAATGGAAGTCGCGACTTCCCTGAGTTCGAGTCCTTGGCGACCGTCCTCCGACGAGGTCCCGTCTGGCCGCGACTCCGTTCGAGCGTGGTCGGCGAAGCCTCTCCGGCGTGCCTCGTGCCTGCCCGTGCTGGCCCCTCGACGCCACGGACTGAGCACCGACTGCGTCAGAGCCGAACCACGAACACACCGGACTGAGAGCAACCGAGCGAGAATACCGAACCAAGAGAGACCCGAATGCCTCCTGCGCCTCCGACTCTTATACCCCCGGCGCCCCGCCCCGTTCTTGGCTCCACCCTCCTTCGAGGAGCTTCTAGAAAAGGGGCGTTCCCTCTCGTTCCCCCCTCCCCCCCATGCGGGGGCGAGGAAAATCCGTCCTGGCGCCGGCCAGGGAGAAACAGGCGGGAAAACCCGCGCGCCATCGCTGTGGTGACTTTTCTTTCCCTTCTCGCGTTCGACGGTTTCCAACGCGGAAACCGTCGTAGTGTGGACCGTGGAGGATGGCGTTCGTTGGTGTGGGTAGTGGCGAAGATGGTGGTGGTGGTTGTGAGAGTGGCGGTGCTGGCGTTGTTGAAGTGGTGGCGTGGTTGAGGTTGAAGTGTGGTTGGTTCGAAAATAATGAAAGAACAGAAAAACGACTAACTCAAAGTGTCGCAGCCCGAATGAATCACATTAATTCCCTCTAAACAATGGGTTTGGGCTAACTATACATGTACTTCAGAAATACTTCACCTACGGGACCTGAATGGTGTTTGCGAATTTCCACAGCCGTAACACTACCCCCTCCCCTTTTTACAGACTCGTCCCGAGTCGTCAAATTATCGTGTGCCATCATGTGTAGTTCTCCCCTAGTACGTTTTACCTTCGGATCCCTGAGTGCGACATTCATGGTATTCGTGTCCCCAAAATAAATAACCTGAGGGCTGAGTAACTAACTAAACAAACCCACTCACACGGACGACTTAAAAAAAAATTGCCGGCGCTAGACAGACATGCAGGGGGCGCACTCATATTTACAATACACAACTTAACACCTTAACTTACAAATTTTACACTAAACCATGGCCCAGGATCAATGGACTCTGCAAAAAGAAAAGCAGTCAGCAGGGAGCCAGGCTGCTCGCATGCAGTCTCTGGCTCAAAACAATGCAGGTGACAGGGAACGTGGCCGGCTGCTCACACGCAGTCCTAGGCTCCCCCTTTTAAATGAACCCAGTGAATAACGGCGCATGGGCTGCGCGAATGCAGTCTCCTTGTGCGGTGCCGACAAGGCAGTCCCTGCGGCACAGTGAACGGTGCGGACTCAAGCCGACACAAACAAGGAATGGTGGATGGATGGTTGCAAACAAACAACGGTGCACGGGCTGCTGGTGCAGTCCCGTGTTGCAGCTGCCATCAGGGCAGTCCCTGCAAATTTGCGCGACGATCTGCCGCAGCAAACAACGTTGCACGGGCCGCCAATGCGATCCCGTGATGCGGCTGCCTACAGGGCAGTCCCTGCAGCTTGCAAACTGTTGCTTGTTGATCCTGGCGCACATGGAAATGAACAGGGGGGGACAAAGCAAAATTGAACGGGGCTGGTGATGATGTGGGCGGTGGGCATGGCATGGCAAAAGTGAGCAGGCCAACACAGCCTGCAGAAAAAGGCCGTTGTAGGCAAGCACAGCCGGCAGATGAACTGGCCGGCACAGGCCTTGAAGTAAAAACGGCCGGCAGACAATCGACCGGCACAGGCCTTGCAGCACAGCAGCTGCAGACGATCCGGCCGGCACAGGCCTTGCAGAACACAGCCAGCCAATGAAGTTGGCCAGCCTTTGCCTTGCAGTGGAGGGAGTGCGGTGGTGCTGGCCACTCGGAAGGCGGGCTCGGACCTACCCTACGGTCTCCCTCCCACCTATCGCCTTTGCCTGTCACTGTACCTACCTACTCCCTTAATTTGTAAAAACCCAATTTAGCCCAAATTAATTTTTTTGTTGTTTTTTTTTCATCCCTTCCCAACTATAAATCGTCCCCTAACCCCTTTATCGTCCTTGTTCGGCTAACCTATCCTGTCACCTAGCCTCCTCCCAACCCCTACGTTCCCTACCCGGAGGGAATAAGGGAGAGCTAGCGTCCTGTGTCGAGGCCCAATGAAGCCTCAGGATGGCCTCCCCAGACCTCAGCGATCTCTAACCCAAAGTGGGTCCAGCGGCCCACAACGAAAGCGAGGGGATGGATGGTGCGGAGGGTACACTTCCTAATCTACCCTAACCATTAACCTTTAAACTACCCCGGGCTTTCAACAAGCGCCTCTCGCTAAGCTATTGGTTCTAACAACCCAGATTCCGTCGCCTGTGTTGGTGTCCTCAAAATTTCGGGCCTCGCCCTCGAATTTTCCCCCGTGCCCTTGCACGGTTTCGTGGCTGGGACGCGTGGCTCCCTTTGAGGCACGACCCTCTGCCGAATCCCCTACAATGGCACCCCGGGCACTACACTGCCTCCGAGCCTACCAGCTCCCTAAACACCGGGGAGTGCCCACTATGGCAACTCCCCTGAAACGCTCACGTGGCAGGCTGGCTTCCCGGGCCCCTTTCCGAGGGTCACCCGTGCCCACGACACCCCACGCGGCTAACGGCGCTCCGGGCCCCCGCACCAAGCGGGCGCACCCGTGCCCACTACGCTAACCCGGCCCCCCATGGGCCTTGGCCTACCCAGGCCGACTAGCCCGGTGCCCGGGTACCCACTCAGCGATACTCACCGTTCGCAGCCACGCTCCAGCCTGTCAACAGGGCTCCTGCACCCCTCCAAAACAGGTTTCGAGCCTACACTCCCACCAACAGCAAAACGACCTCCATTTTTCAATTTAACTAACCCAGCTAACTCACTCTACACTGACCCCGGGTCCCTTGGGCGGGAGTCACTCCTCCCCCCAATCACTCATCACACCATGCATTCCACATTCGCTCCACTCACACAGACCCGCTGGCCTCACTCACTCACATGACTCCACACAACTCACCAACTCTTCAACACACACATCGCTGAATCCTGCATCCTTCTATCTACCTCCCTAACTAACTCGTGCTCCCACGTCGTCCCTTAAACTATAGCACGTTCCTTTTAACCTACGTAGCTAAGCTACGTCCCCACTACACATCCACAGTCTGTCACTGTCCCCATATCCTCAAAAATCAATTTTCCCTCCTAAATCTCAACTACAATCCCTCTAACTAATCCATTCCACGGGCCCCATGAGGACTTACCCGCCCCATGGAGCCGGTCTAACTAAGCTAACCCTTCCCCTAACTAGTGTCCATCCTGTGCCCTGGCCAAGGGGGTCTTCCACCCCTTGCCCAGGGAATCCTGTTCACCCGAAAGCGAGGCTTGCTTTTGTGAATTTTTTTTTTTTCCAAATTCTGCGCAGCACCAGCGCGGCAACTCACAGCTCGCGCACTTTGCACCTTGCCCGTGACGTCATGCAGCTGCACGTGTACCTCGTCCCTCTTGGACGGTACCATCCGGCAGGGATTCACCCTCCTGCCGGATTCCAACCCTACGTGCAGCCATGACGTCACCCTGCGCACCCCAAAAGCAAACCTCGCACTCCGAGGGGCTCCCCAGCGAACACATGTGCTCTGCCCGTTGGAGCTTAACACAAGCTCGCGTGGAGAACCCATCCGGTCCAAATCCGTCATCCTGCCAAACTTTGTCCGTCCGCGGGATCGGCAAATCCACCGCTGGCGTTTCCGGACGCGGCTTCACTCCCGCAAGCGAGCACGTGGGGGTCTCGTGCGTTGCACAGCACGGACCGCGCGCTCGCTGCTGGGTGAACCCGGCACGGTCCCCATTACAGCTACGGCCGCACACCGGCCCGTGTCCCTCTGTCGCCGTCGTTGTCGCCATTCCACCCACGCACACCTGCGTGTCACGACGCACAGACTCCATTCCATCACACTCACCCGGGAGACGCGGGTGCGTGCTCCAGCATGCCGACCATCATCTCCCTCACATACAGCGACTTACACTCGGCCGCTCACTCACTCGTGCCGTTTCCCTCACATACACCATACCACTCACACACGCGGGGCACTCACCCGTGGTGCCTCATCCACACACGGCCCCTGGAAGCACGCACTCCAGCACACTCACAAACACACACCCCTGCACAACCACACTGGGGATTCGTGTCCCCACAAGGGTTCCGGGGCCTCTATACCCCCCAAGCTGCACGTGCACCTATCCACAGCACTCTTCCCCTCAAACTCGCTCGAACGACCGAACCCACCTGGTCGTATTCGCCTCAAGGGGGCATACTCCCTCCCCTCGTTCCTGAGGGGGCCATCCCGCTGCTCGCACCGGGTCTCCACACGCTCCGCGAGCTCACCCCATTATCCTCCACTAACTCCGTGTGTGTGTGTGCTTCACTAACCCCGTCAAATTCACCCTCTATCTCCCGTGTCTCTGTACATTTATTAGTTTCTGTTATCTCTCGTGTCTATTAGTCTCTGCTTCTTTCTGGCGTCTTCCCCTTATCTTTATGTAGGTCAACCTCGCTTTCTCCTTAAGTCGCTCCCGTCCTTCCCTCGTTTCACTCCTTGCTCTTTCAGGATCTCCGCGTACCTCATCCTTGCTTTCCGTCTTAATTGTTCTTTTCTCTCCCTCCCAATTCCTTTCACCTCGTGTCTTATCTCCTGTGTCTCTGGCAATACTTCTACCTCCTTCGTTGTCTCTGTTACTTCCCTCGTCTCCATTTTCAGGTTTGCCCTAATTGTTGTTTCATCCGACGAGTGATGTCTATCAAGTCCCACACCACTAACGTTCCTCCCTGCGGTGATGTCCCACATCCCACATTATTGCGCTGTTCCATTTCCTCGCTCCTTTTGAGTCGTTCATCCTCTCGGAGCTTTTTGAGTTGTTCGTTCTCTCCGGAGTTTTTCAATCTCCGTGGACGCCAATTCTGCTTCCCGTTTTAGTTGTTCAATTTCCAACTTACATTGTTCTTGTTTTTGCCCCACAGTTTCTCCTGCTCTTCATTTTCCAATCTCATCGTTTCTTTCAATTGGCTCATTTCCTTCCTGTGCTTCATTCGCCGTTCTCTCATTACCTCCTCGTTTCCTTCCTGTCCTTCCTTCTCCAGTTTCATGGTTTGCTTCATTTGGTTAATCTCCTTCTTGTGTTTCATTTGCTGCTGTCTCATTACTTCTCCTTGTTTCTTCTCCTGCCCTTCCTTCTGCAGTTTCATGGTTTTCCATTTGGTTCATCTCCATTTTGTGTCTCATTCGCTGTTCTTTGTCTATCTCTTCGCACTCCAGCCTTGCCTTTTCTTTCAATTGGTCAACCTCGGCTTCATGTTCTTTTTGTTTTCTATCCCATTGTTCCTCTCGCTCTTCCCTCTCCAATCTCGTTATGTCCTTCAATCTCCTGATTTCTCCTTCCTGCTTCATTCGTTGCTCCTTCAACTTCTCCTCGTATTCCAACCTATTTTTTTCTTTTGTCGTTCAGTTTCAAATTCATACTCTTTCAGTTTTTTATTCCACCGTCCCTCTTGTTCCTCGTTCTGCAATCTCATTATTTCCTTTAATTGATGGATTTCTTCTCCTGTCTCATTCCTTGTTCTTTGTATTTCCTATTCCACTGTCTTCCTTGTTCCTCATTCTGCAATCTCGTGGTTCCTTCCATTGATCGATTCCTTCTTGTCTCATTCGTTCTTCCATCATTACTCTTTCTTGTCTCATTCTTTAATCTGGGCCTTTGCTTCCAACTGTTTGATCTGTACAGCGTGGTTCCTTAACGTTTCATTCTCCGTTCTCGTTCTTTCCTCTCTCAACATCCTCAGCTCGTTTTGTAACTCAGAAACTTTCTTTTCCAATTCCTTTCTCATCTCCGCACACTCCAACTTTGCTTTGGCTTCTAATTGTTCAATCTGCTCAGTGTGGTTTCTTAACGTTTTATTTTCCGTTCTCTTCTTTCCTCTTTTAACTCTCTCAGTTCGTTTTGTAATCCGTTTCTTTGGCTTCGTGCTCCAGTATCTCATCAACTTTTTTCCATTTTTCCTCACTCTGTTCATCCCTTTTCTTGCACATCTCATCCCTTTCCCTGCTCACCTCCTCATACGCCAACCATGCTCTTCTCCCCAATCGTTCCTGATATTCCTTTTCTCTTGTTACCTCCTCCTTCAGTTGCTTTAGCTCCAAATCGTTTTTCTGTTTTTTCTCTTCTAACTTTTCCCTCAGCTCACTCTCCGCTTGTTTCCACTCATGGATCTTGAAGTCTATTTTCCCTATTTTCCCTTTAATCTCCTTTAATTGTTTTACTTCCAGCTCGTATTCTGTTTTACTTTTTCGAGCTCGGTCCTCCATTCTTCCTCCAATTGTTTCCGAAGCCGGCTAATGTCCGCCTGCCTCACCTGCCATGCCCCGTGGTTTGAAGCGGTGGCTGTTGGGAGCACTCGCCTCGTGTCGCGCCATTTGCAGCGCCATAAATAGCCGCTCGCTCCGTGCTGCGCGAGGTGCGATCGCGCCGCCATTATGTGACTCAGCCCGCCGATAAAGTCCGTGCTCAGGAATTGGGGTTGAGCTTCCCCTTTGATTAAAATTACAAGAAGTAGTACTATCCCGGGCCATGGATTCTAAATTATTACACATATACATTTCTACCCCCGGCACCCGCTCGCCTTGAGACGCCATCTATTCCACGTAAGGGGTTAATTTAATCGCTCGTAATTTAGAGGGAATCGGGGGTCGCTTCTCTCACCCCTGGACCGATTCCCTGTGAATTTAGCTGGAGACAGGAGGGTTTGTTTTCCCGCTCTCTGACACCAGTGTTGCGAATTCGCGCCCGGCCGTGCAAACGGCCACGTAACTCGAATCGCGGCACGTCGCCCACCGGACGGACATTCAGTCGTGACCCTCCCGGACTAACGCCGGGATCTAGTCACGGGTGGGCCTTTCGCCTCTACCGAAATTTGTCTACCTTGTCCTCACTGATTTGTGCATCTTTGCTACTCCTGCTTGAGTTTTTGGTGTGGTTGACATTCTTTTCTCCCAACCTACTGTAGCCCCCACCCACCCTCCCCCACCCATTTCTCCCTCTTTCCATATTTTCCCTTCACTTCATTTGTTCTATTTTACTATTCTTAAAGCTACCCTCCCCTAATCTACCGACTGTGTGGATGTTGTTATGTCTCTGTTTATGACTTGTAAAAATATTGACAGTATTCACAGTGGGAAAACAATGACCATTAACTCTCTATAGAACAATGAAATAGCCGTAATGATTAGAACTTTGCTAATGGCCATTTATACAAACTCACTCTCTTCCAAAAAGACCAACTTGATATATATCTATCACCTGAATTATCTGATGTACTTATTATTGTCCTTGGAATTGTGGAAATGACATGCGGAACCAGCAAAAGAAAACAGGAAAGTGACTTCCATCCATCCATTGGGACCACACTCTGTGCAGAGCGTTGGTGCTGCCTAAGCAGTCTCCTTG
>CM068959.1:68780555-68798802 GCA_035128595.1 Eptatretus atami | reverse complement strand
TTTAATCCCATTCTGAATTCAATTGAATAATAATAAACAACATGGGTCAGGATCAGGTGTCCGATCAAAGCGGGACGTCTTGGTACCCGGTCATCACTGCCAGCAGTTATAAAGTGGCAGTTCTAGTTATGTCTCTTATTAATTACATAACACACCAGTACACAAACAAAACTACACAAACACCACACAAAACAATTCCTGGCGAGGGACTTCAATCTCTTGTTCTTTATTGTTTAAATTGCATAAGGTCAGCATAAAGTGGTACATTCACAATGTTTAATATGGTACTGCATGTACTTTCAATAATATCAATAAGGAGATTGGGACCATACTCTGTGCAGAGCGTTGGTGCTGCTTAAGCAGTCTCCTTGGCTCTTGGGCACAATCCTGGACGGGTCGCCACTCCGACACAGTATACCAGCATGCTGGCACTCATTTTGCCGACCTCGGAAGGATGACAGGCCGAGTTAACCCCACCTGGTATTAATTCAACAGCTAAGCGGGATTTGAACTCAGGACCCTCAGATCCCAAGCTCACCACCCTAACCATTAAGTCAACACCAGGTATAATATCAATAAGCTTTTGCATATCTTCCCTTTCTCCTTGACCAATGTCAATAACTTGAGATAAACAAGACAAGGCCGATGGCCTGCGTTGTAGTATAGGGAGACTCAAGAAGTTCTTTTGCAGAAAACCGCAACAGTTCCTTGTCAAATCCCTTTTCATTTACCGTAATCGCTCATGTATCATCCGCCAAGGTGTCTTGTTTTTTTAAGTTTAGATAAAAGGTTTTAAAAGCAAAGGACTGTATTATAACCGAACAATTTTAATTATTTAATCAAAATAACAATTGTTATTCACAACAAAAAAAAAATCTGTTCATTGTTGAATAAGATATCCCACACAAGGCACTGCATTTTTTTATTTTTGACGGTGGCACCCAGTAACAAAGGTTTATCTTGTATCAGTGTGAGACATCTGGAGACATCTTCCACTTCAGTTCTCATGGATAATACGCACCCCAAATTCTGATAAGATATTTCTGGGGTGGGTGAGATGGGGGGGGGGGAGGTGTGTCTTCCACACGAGTCATTTTCGTACAGTATTTTGATCTGCACCAGCAATGGCATGATCTAACCTTTCCCATCTTCAGTCCTAACAATGTGACCAAGTTCCAATTATATCGACAAAGGTTTCTGTCATAAGATCACAAATTTCGCGCATGTGGCTGGAAATCATTTCACACACTTGCACTCCCCATTCTGATAGTTGTAAGGCCGACCCAGTTGGCCGGTCCGAATCCTGAGAAACCACTGCTAAAGTGATCACGCCAGTTCACTGACAGTTTGGACACTCCAAAAATGGTCGCGAGCCTATTTGCCACGCTATCATGCTTCAATGAAACGGCTGAGCCGGCTAAGCGACTTGTTGGTACTCCCTCACGCCCGGAACCAAATGGCGGTGGTTTGTCAGAAAACCCAAATTGTACATGATCATGTGTTTATAAACATCTGTATGAAAGTGGAATGGAATATGGTAACATGGCAGTGTGAATACAAGTTTCGGTGAGTTGGTTTGTGAGGAGATGGCTGGGAAAACGTCAGTTTTCATTAACAGCAATAGCTGAGCCTGAGTGTCAGGTGGTGGGGGTGCAGGAGTTTGTGATCATGTGGGATTTGAGTGATTATGTGGGATTTGAGTGATCATTTGGTGAAGAATGCTCTTGTGAAGAAGACGGCAACTCGGAAGTAGGAGGTGAGAGCTGAGGAGGTGGATGCAATTCAATTGCAATTCAGAAGTTTGAGGACCTTTCATTTTATACAGTTGTTCTTCTCCTCCTCTTCCTCCTCCTCCTCCTCCTCCTCCTCCTGTCGAATCATTTTACTGGGATTGTGGCTGTGCTGCTGATGCAGTGCTCCCCATAGGTTTCAGCAGGAATTTGTGATTTGTTCGGCATGCCGGCGATAGCTCGCCCCCTCTGCACGAAGAAAACCATGGAATCTTTTAATGTGGACCGACTAACACTGGCAGACGGGTTGCCCAGTCGAACGTCCATCTGAGGGATGGCCACACACATTGATAAATCACCCTGCCTGTGAGACACAAGGATGGCAGTTTATAGTTGGGCCAAGATTCAAACACAGGCTAGACCGCTTGGAGGCGAGTGTGTACACCTCTCGGCCATCTTGCCAACCCTTGTCTTCAAATTAATTGTTGTGACGTCGAAGAAGAATTGTATTCTTCAAGGTTTCCATCTTGTCCTAATTAAAGAAGGGCACTCTTCGACGTTGCGACGTCGCTAGATATGCCTCTGCCCACATTATTACATCATTATACATACTTGGACCAAGTTTGATTTAAATCCCTGAACCCGGATTCAAAACATTAAATAATTCTGGCTACCAGACCATGTGTCCAATCAGGTTGAAATTTAAACCATTTCATGGTTGCCACACCAATGCGACCTACGAAGTCATCGGTGAAGAACTTTTTGTTCCTCATGGATCGGCAATCATACCTGTAAAGTATTGCCTCAATCTCAGGTGGGGTTGATTCAGCCTGTCATCATTCCAAGGTCCACCAAATGACTAAAGGAAGAAGGGGCACAGCATCAGCGGCACAGCTGCGCTTCCAAGAAATGACAGCTACCTGGCAGCCAAGCTGCCATATGCAAGAACAGAACAAAACCACCATCTCAGATCATCCCTTCCTCCTTCGTATGCATCACAAGACTGCTGGTAGCATCATTGACTGTGGGTGCATCTGTGCTGCTGATGCAGTGCCCCCATTACCAGCATGCCGGTCCTCATTTTGCCGACCTCGGAAGGATGACAGGCTGTCAACCCACCTGGTGTTAATTCAACGACGCGTTTGCTGTGCGTGGCCTTCCTCACGGAGATGGCAGGAAAACAACTGGCTTGCCCACCTTCCGCACGTGCTTTGAGTGCTCCTGTACGGTGCGTGCGAGCTGTTGGTTCGAGTACACGGGTATTAAGACGACCTTCCTCCTCTTCACTCCTCCATCTTCCCCTGTGTTTACACACGTGCTTGGGAAAGGCGGGAAACCATCACCAACACCGCCGCGCTTCAGGCCGCTCGAGTCTCAACGAGTGCGCACACATTCCACACCTGAAGGAGTGAGCGACCGAAACACACCATTTGGCACACAGGTGCTGCTGCTGCTCGTTTGCCATGAAAACCGTGCCGAGGATAAATGTTTGTACGTGGAAACGATCTGGGGTTGTGTTTTGGAGGGTGAAGATGCTGCCCAATCCCCCATCCCATCCATGCCCTCCCATCCCTCCATCCCTCCTCCTCTCTCGCGCGCCATTTTTTTGCATGCTTTCTTGTCCTCACTTGCATGATCCCATCGCCTGTTGCGCGTTTATTTCGGGCTGGGGTAGGAACCACACTGGGTCGCCTTCTATGGTCAGAGCCTTTTTTGAGCGGGGGAGTTTGGAAAGAGGGGGGGGGCGATGAGGCTGTGTAGAAATGGGAGACGCTTCAGCGAAATCGAGTGACAAGCGCATTGGGGATAGAAGGCCGGGCGAGTTGTGAGGGGAGGATGGAGGTAATGGTCTCGAGGAGAGGAGTGGTGAGGTCGGAGGGGGTGGGGGGACGATGAGGGGCCGCTCTCCGGGGATGAGAAGAGCTGACGTGATACGCGGTGAGGGAGGGAGAGTGGCTCGGTGTGGACGAGTCGCTCTCACGCTCGTTCTTCGGTGCCAAGGCACCACTTCGGCACCCTGGGGCCGGGAGAGCCGAGCTGTGGGGAAAACCGCTCAGGACTGGAGAATCGCGGAGGTCGCTCCGGGTGTCCCCTCGGATGACGGGCGGCCGCTTTGATTTCGACGATGGAGGCGCGTACTGCGGCGGTTGGGAGGGCGGGAAGGCGCACGGGCACGGCGTGTGCACGGGCCCGCACGGACAGGGCGAGTTCACGGGTTCGTGGCGGCGCGGTTTCGAGGTATCCGGTATGTATACGTGGCCCAGCGGGAACACGTTCGCTGGCCAGTGGTCTCAGGGAAAACGGCACGGACTGGGTGTGGAGAGCAAGCAGAGATGGAGCTACTGCGGAGAGTGGACGTACGGAGCACGCGGTCGGTACGGGCGGCGCTGCGGTCTTCCCGGGGACTCGCGCTACGAAGGCACGTGGAACAACGGTCTGCAGGACGGCTACGGCACCGAGACGTACGCCGACGCGGGTACGTCCGTGCACGGACATCCGCGCACTGTGAAAGCGTGCGTACGATGCGGGCTATGACGCCACTGGCGTCTCATTGAGCTCTTTAACACCCTCCCCATGTTTCACCTCTGCAAGTTCTCGAATGCACGGAACGCTCGAACGGCTTGAATGGTTTTGTTTTGTTTTGCTTGTTTGTTTGTTAATTAATTAATTATAAAATATAATTTCATTATAATTATATAATTAATTATTAAAAAAAACTTGTCATGATACTTGTCCAAGGTCGAGCACCAGTTGGGTCCACACCACGGGGACCCGTCTGTACTGCCACGAGGATTTCGCATCTGGTGGAGGTCGCACGGAGCACATGCACGTTTTCCATCATGTCTCGCACACTTATTGTAGTGGTCATTTTACACCGTGAATGATCATTCGATGCAGGGAAACGGTGATGGTGGTGGTGGTCGTATGGCAGCTTAGCTGCCGGGGTAGCTATCATTTCTTGAGGAGCGACTGTGTCGCTGATGCAGTGCCCCTCTACCAGTACACACACTGGAACTGGTACTCATTTCGCCGAACCTCAGAAGGATGACTGGCTGAGTCAACCCCCTGGTGTATTAATTCAGCGGCCGCGGGGCTTGAACTCAGGACCCTAGGATCCCAAGCCACCACCCTAACCACTGAGCCACCACCAGGCTTAGGGAAACGGTGAACGCGTGTATTAATTACCCTTAAAGTCACAAACAGCAAGTCGAGCACCTCCCGCAGAAACCAATTCATCGGTGGATGAGGATCATTCAAGGTTGGCGTGGATTTTGTTTGAATCGGACAGCACTGTAAATGTAGTGTCGTCGATCCTGATCAAGTTGTACCGCGAGTGTCACATCAATGCTGGTCAAAGCATTCTGGGAAAATCAACACGGTGTGACCAGCAATAACATGTGATGGTGGAACTGGGGTGTAATAATTACCAGGCAGTCAGCTGAAGTACATCGGAGACCATCTGCACAGTTTGTTGATGGATATCTTTCACGTCATCGTGTTAAAAAAAGAAAATTGGAATCACGTGGTGAGTTCAAAACATGGGACTTTTGAAATGTCGAAATCCGCCCTGGACTGCTTTGCACGCACGCGTAGAACCCCCTACCAACAGCGGCTTTTGGGCACGCTAAAATGTATTCCGTGTGTACGAGATGAAGATTGTTAGCTAAAATGACTCACAAAGCTTCTTTTAAAAAAAAAAAAGTCGAAAATGCTTGTAAAGTGCCTCGGAGAAAGAGGTGTGCCTCTGCATGATGAAAGAGGTGGAGAACTTTCTCAGATCACCGACAGGGCCCGTACTGCAGATTCCCGGCGATGTGCACCGGCGAAAGGCCTGAAGAACTGTGGGTGGGCACGTGCTACCCAAACCCTCGACGGTCGCTGGCTTCATTGCCGGCGAGTGGGCTTTGAATTTTGCAGCAGTGTGTCCTGTGAACGTGGCAGTTTTGGTGATTTATTTAATAGACGTCTGCAATTGCAAAGACAATGCTGTGCGTCGTTACCAACTCTTCAACAAAGGACATCTTCACGACGTGAAAATACACAAATCTTGTGCCAGCTATTATTTACGTGGGAGCGAGATGTATCAGGCAGGCATCCCTTCCAGGAAAGGCCTCGTTTGCGTTCATGCATCATTTCATAATTCCATTATTGCAGAGAGACCTTGAGCATTCTGATCTGTGTCCAATGGCCGTCGCTCAACAAACGTTAAACATGTTGAACGAGCTAATTATGGAGAATTGCTGGACCTGAAATTGCAGAATAATTGGATGTTGGTGTTTGAAGTAAAGAAACAAGTCACACTCACTTGAAATTCAATCCTGTTAGCACAAGTTGCGTACCAAAGCACTCGCCTCTCTACCACGCGTCAAGAGACCTTGATACTCGTGGAAATTGGTTGGCGATTTCCTGTTCATCCCTATTGGTCATCCAGACTGTCACCTTGTGATTTTTATCTCTTAAGACCACTCATAGACCATTGGGGTGGTATTAAGTTTGCGATTGATGATGATGCCAAAGCATCCTGAAATGGCTGTGTACCTATCCAAGGATTTCTATGCCAATGGCATCGAGACGCTGCCACATCGTTGGGCCAAGCATACGTGTCGAGGGAGAATACTGTCGTGTCCAGGGGGTTAAGTTAATTATCCCGACCCAATTGTCATGGACGGGCGATTAACACTGACCTGGACGGATAGCCGAATGGTTCTACCTTGGAGGCGAACACGTGATCCCTGGAGAATTATAAGTGCACTGGAGATGGGAAGGGGCGAAGCACATACCAGAGGCGTTCGCCAGGACGGAAGCACAAGGGTTTATACTCGAACCCACAACAAATAGACAGACACAAGCAACTTTAATAAATAAGGGTTTAATGAACATAAATCAAAGCATGAGGTAATGCAGCGTGAGCTAATTTTGAGACACCTCCACACAGATACAGAAACAAACAAGGGGAAAGATAAAATAAAAGAAAATCCCTTCTTTATTCTGGCACTGAGCTGATGTCCAGAGAAGATCCTTTAAGCGGTTTGGGGATTGAACTGCGTCGTCCTGTGTGGGAAACACACCAAAGAAATGGCGCCAAGCCGTTCTCTGGGCGGGAAGCGTACGCGAGGTAATTAGTGCGGAGGTATTCGACACCAGGGCTCACCAACTGCTGTACAGTCTCTTCTCTCGAACGAATATGCCAACTCCACTCCTCTCTTAACACCAGGTCCACTCACAACGATGGCTCGCCTTCCTCGAACACACAACGGGATCATGCCGAGTTATCGCTGAGAGACGTGCTCCTCTTCTTCTCCTTCTTATTCTTATTCTCTCCCTCTCCCTCTCCCTCTCCCTCTCTCTCTCTCTCTCTCTCTCTCTCTCTCTCTCTCTCTCTCTCTCTCTCTCTCTCTCTCTCTCTCTCTCTCTCTCTCTCTCTCTCTCTCTCTCTCTCTCTCTCTCTCTCTCTCTCTCATAAACATACAATTTCGCGACTCAGCCGAACAGTAATGGCTTGCGTCTTGCTCCAGTGCACGGGCAAATTCACACAGCACGAACACGAGAATCACGTAGCCTTCTTCACCGTGTTGAGGAGGGACCAGCCAGCGAGACCCTCTTCTCAATCGCATACCTCGCCCAACTATCTCCTCTCCGATTATGCCCTCTTCTCTCACGTCACACCGACTCATCCAAAGCCACGGGGCATGGACCGCCGGCTGCCGCTGTTAAAGCGTCGTTCCTTTTTAGAGCCGGCTTTGTAAGTGCATAAACGTAGGAAAAGGTCACAGGGGGCAACCACATACTGGGATAAATTAGCCTTAAACCCTACCGAAGTAACACAGCACCGCCCTCCATGTGATGACACGTTACAATCTTAAGCTGACGGTTTTCTCTTCTTAATTTACATTGAGACGTCTCCTCGTCCACAGACCATACTACACTATACAATCCTACCTTTACTATGAAATTCCTCCATCTACCCCACAAACATCACAATACCTTTTGAATAGGTGAACCTTCACCAACCCCCCTATACTTTTTGAGTCTCGGGAATAAAAAGTCCGCGTCAACCTTGAATTACCCTCGTACCTCGTTCGTATCCACCAGCAAGTCTTTCTACATCATGGCACTTGCAATATCACAATAATTCAGGAGCAAAATCGTTAATTGGATTTTCAGAACTTTGTCAGGTCATTTAAAAGAAGAGTTCATTTCTACACATGAAATGTCTTCAAGTGTTCTGTGTGAGTGAGGTAACAAGTGCACCATGATGATGATCATGTGATGGAATTCCTCAGAAAAGCTCCTCTCATAAATATTCATTATTATTTTGTATGCAGCACGTGGCTGCTGGTTGCATCATTGCAACACACAGAGTGTGTCTGTGCCGCTGATGCAGTGCTCCCCGTTTCCAGTAAGCTGCTGCTCATTTTGCCGACCTCGGAAGGATGACAGGCTGAGTCAACCCACCTGGTGTTATTTTACTGCACGACAGGGGCTAGAACTCGAGAGCCTAAGATCTTAAGCCTGCCAACTTCACCGTTAAGCCAACACCAGGCTTCTCATAAATGTTGAAGTCTCTGGAGAACATCGAGGCTGTTGTTTATCGGCTTGTGGATGGCTCTGTACTCGTACTTTGATGTGACTGTTGAAAATTGAACCACAAATCCTGCTGATCGAGCACGATCGGGATTTCTTTTGCCCGTTTCAAAGTATCACGTTGCCAAAAGTTCAATCGTATTTGCATTGAAGGGCAATGATGTAAAGATGCAGACCTGGCATACAGGCTCGGGAAAGTATCTGGTCGCTACTTGGACAACTTAGAAATGAGGCCAATCATATGTATTCCTTTTGAGAACATCCATTAATTTTTGTGCACCATATATAGCCTGATAGGATACATCTATCCTGGGTTTCCGCTTTGCTAGTCCGATGTTGACTTTAGTTTCGTCGTGGCCTTGTATATTTTCCTGGTTGTGTGGAGACTCATTTCCTGATGACAGAGGTTGTATAACACTGCAGACGGCACAAGGAATTTGTGTTCATGATGCCAGCCCTTTTGTGGAAAAAAAGTTTTTTTGAATGTTTCTGATTGGTAATAGTTGGAAAGTGTATTATGAATATGAATTATGTGAGATGCAGATCATGGGGGCGATTCGGTAAAATGTTTGTAATATAGTGGTTTATGGTTATGAGAGAGAGAGAGAGAGAGAGAGAGAGAGAGAGAGAGAGAGAGAGAGAGAGAGAGAGAGAGAGAGAGAGCAGAGAGACAGACAGAGAGACAGACAGAGAGACAGACAGAGAGACAGACAGAGAGACAGACAGACAGACAGACAGACAGACAGACAGACAGACAGACAGACAGACAGAGCGCTCTTGTGTGTCCGTCTTATAGAATGCTAAGGTGCTGCGTCACATTGTTCAGTTCCACTGTACACTTGCGTACTCATTTAACCATGAAGCAAGACACAACATAACATTGGCCTGAAACATGATCTCGTGTTCCATGGATCCCCTTGTCACATCCTTGCTCCTCGACATAATCATTTCACATGTCATACATAAAACATGAACAAATTGCTTCCCAAGTGGGAGGCCATGAACAGCAGCTTGCTGCTCTGCTGTTTTTGCCATAGCCAGAGGCACATCAGTTTTGGGGTGGGGGGAACCCAGAGTTGCTAAACCAAGGCTACAAGTTACATTGAGGTTCGTAATTTATATTTCACAAGCCAAGCATGAGATATGCACCTTTCTAATGCTATCCAATATATATTATATACTCCGAAACATCAAAATTGCCATCCTTACGGTCTTTTTCACAATACCTTTAAAGAGTACAGTAAGTCTTTTTCCCAATACTTTTGGCTCATGTAGGATCTCATGGAGTCCATGCATTGCTCAAACTGAAAGTACATCACCAGACGTCACGACACATCAATTACTAAAAGGGCAAGCGTCCTTCCGTGTATGCGTTTGTGTCCGTCACGGTTTATTCTAAAGGTTTTAAAAGCCTGTCATTCTGGAAGGGAAGAGGAAGAAGCAGGAGTTGGAGCTTTAATGTAAGCGGTTCCATCGGTACGACATCCTTAACCCTTTAGAATAAAGCACAACGAACACAAAAGGACCACACAAAATCTATAAAATAAAGCAGGAGTGTCTGTCTGTCCCTGAACTACACCCTCAGTTTTGAGGCTAGCCTTTCTAAACTTTCTGTGGAACCTTTTGGGGTCACAGCTGGTGTCCTAAGGTGGGTGGGTGGGAGGTTTCATAAATTTCTCAATACTTTTATGATTTTGATTTTTTTTTTCACCCATACGAAACTGCTCCCTCTCGGCATGTAAACTGCATTCACGCATTCGGCATTCACAGTTTCACCATTTACTGCTTGTGTAAACATTCGTTGGTTCAGTGATATCTCAACACAATTGAGATTTGCAGTTTCGTCATTCACCACATATAGAAACATGAAATACCCTGTTAGTATCATGTGGTGTAAGCTGATAGTCAGCAGGGGGAAGATCGGCCGGAGTCTTTACGAACCGGCTGGCCAAGGCCTAACATTCGACTAATTCGGGCAGGAATTTGGCCATGGCGCCAGCGATAGCTCGCCTACTCTTCTTGAAGGACACCATGGGATATTTAACATCCGCCAACTAATGCTGGCAGATGGCACACCCAGTTTAACGTCCATCCGAGGGACGGCACACATTGATGAATCACCCTGCCTGTGAAACACCAGGCTGACAGTTTATACTTGGGTCGTGAATCAAACCCAGGCTCGATGGCTTCGAGACGAGTGTGTGTACCTCTCGTCTCGGCCATCCTGTAAGTGCAACAACAACAAGAAAACATCAACGTGTTATAAAAGATCCTTTTTTGTGTGTTTGACTTCATTTGACATCCTCATTGGCACGCACAGATCGACGTGCAATGTGTTTGTGAAGTGCAGTACAACATGCTAACTTTTAATTAAACCCGTCATCAGAGCGACGGGTAGGCAGAGTTAGTTTTTAGCTCACCTGGAACGTAGTTCTGAGGAGCTTATGCGATGGCACGTCGTTCGTTCGTCTGTCCATCCAGAAATACTTGCAAATTCTTGCCTGAAACTACACATACGATTTCGATGAAACTTCACCAAAACATTCATCACCCGTGATGTACCAAAGTTTGTTCACACTATTTTTAAAAAAAGAAAAAGAAATGGGGTCTATGGGGGAGGGTTGCCCCCTAAAATATGCATTTGCTTTCTTCTCAGAAAATACACACGCAATTCCGATGAAACTTGACAACAACCTTCATCACCCGTGATGCACCAAAGATTGTCCACGACATTTTTTTTTTAATCCATAGGTATTTACTTCCTTCTCCGTTATATATTTTGTGGGTCATCCATGCCAACCAGTGGTTCCCTGGCTATCTTATCCAACCACTACCAGGTGAGCGCCCAGGGGTATTGTCCCTATGTTTATGAATTGCAAGAGCATTACTCAATAATGGACATAATGCAATATTTGGGATTTGAATCTGGAGTCGGAGAAACATGAAGCAAGTGCTCAGATTGGAACGTAAATGCAAGAATATACAGCACGAGAAATTAACTTGAATGCAGGAAGTGGCCATTTATATAGTCCATGCCAGTGCCATATCCACACTTCGCCACCCCTACCTAATAGAGGTCATGCAAATTACGAGGGGTAAATTTTCACTAATGTTTACAACTTAGATACCTATGGGACAACCAACTTGGCTGATTTCCACCCACAAAGCGGTGGGTTAGGGCTATGCTCCTGTTGAGACGTGGCGTTCCCTGCTGCTACTCCATCAGAAAAGTCGTTTTCTTAAAGTTTGATTCCGTCAAACCTTGAACTTAAAATAGACAGCTCATCGGTGAGGATATTGCCAAATGAACTATCCTGCCACCCCTTGATTACAATTTTGTTGCTCCGGCACCAACACAGGTGCTTGGTGTGCACAGTTCTACAAAATATAGTGATGCCTTACTGTAAGTACCTTACAAAGCTTCAGTATTTTGCAAGAGCTGAGTCTATGGGCCTATCACTTTCCCATCACAGACAAGTCGGTGGTGTCTCTGTCTTCTTCCGCCTCCTTTCTGGACTAACATCCTCTGCTCCTTCCGTGCTTTGTCCCGTTCCGCCCCTCATCCAGTGAAACTCCCAAAATCCAGAATCATGGCTCACCTCCACTCATTTGCTCCTCTTCCCCCCCACCCCCAACCCCCACCTGTGGAACCAACTTCCACATTCTCTTCAATCCCATTCTTTCCACCAGGTGTTCAAGATCGCTGTTGACCACCATCTCAGATCACCCACATCCAAAACAATAATCTTTTCTATCCCCATTAACACTCCCCTCTCCACCCCAAGCCCACCTCTTTCCAAATTTACAGATTTTCAATTCCTGAGAGTTCCCTTCAGTATCCATCTTGTCCACCCCATGCATCGTCTCCTCTCCTGCCCCACTCCCCCCCCATTCCTTCCCACATCCCTTATTTGTACAAGTCTCCCTCTATTTTGTCCTTCAATCCTGCTTTTGGTGTTTTCCCCCATCTTTCTATTGTTCCTTTTGTTCTGTTGCTTCCTGATCCATTCTGTGTTCCAGCTCTTCCACAAGCCTTGACTTTGTATACAAAGATTACTTGTCAGAGGTCCTCCAGGAAATTGTGCATTTCTTCAATGAGATGGGCACTGTCCTTTAATGTAGACCAAAGGAGGAACCTCCAATTTGTTGATGCAATTGTACTGCTGCCCACACATTTAAAATCGTTTAAAGATGAGCACCTGGACTTGCAGTGGTTGCAAAATGTGAATGAGCACTAACTTGCTGGAACATGGTACCTCATCACTGTCTCTGACCATGGGAAATATTTCCTGCAATATTGGATCATTCACCCTTGCACACCACCAAGGGTGCACAGGGACATGATGCGAGATGTCAGTCCAGCATCGCATTTCCTGAAACAGAATGTATTGCATTTCATTTTGGAAATAACAGTGCAATAATCGAGCCATCGTGCCAACCAAGGATGAGGATGCCATTCATCGGCAAACATTGTGTTGCAAATGTTTCCTTTTGATGCGTTTCTCCAGCCCTGCCTTTGATGCAATTAGGGCTATTCGAATCTTCTCTGCAATCATGTAAAATATACAGTAAGAGGTACTTTTTATGTTTAAATGGTGATATGAAAAGGTGCCGATTATAGTGACATTATCAAGTGGAACTAAGGTTTTTCGATCTCATGAAATCGATCTCCTCTCGCTCATGCTGTGCCACCTGTTGTGCAGTAATGAAATTGTGCTGTGTACTCCGTCAGAGGTGGCATTGTTTTCCTCTTTATTGTCAGATGGGATGTTCACGAACCTGTGCCACACACACATCCCCAAACCCAGCCGAATACATAAATTCAATTCATGAGCTCACCACCTTGCCGACACCAACCACACCCACACCGCAAACCCAATCAAACCCGACATCCACTAAATTGGAAGGGGGAGGGCGACTGGAGCGGTGGGCAGTTTGATGAGGGTTTCTTGAACACAAGGCGACCTGTTGCTGCTTGACAACACCCACAACTCAGAGAATCAATATTTCGAGATACTGAGGCAACACAACATGCATACAATGCCCACAGATCATCTGAATTCAATTAGGGTCCAATTCCATTTTAAACCTAATCTGTCCTTGCTGCTATCGCCTTCCCATTCCCAGAAAGATCATTCCACACATTATGGACTCTCTGTGTGAGATACCCCTGTCTTGTTAGTCTTAACTTTCCTCTTATGCCTCCTGTTTGTGTCGCTGGGTATTTTGGTAAAAAGCTTTCTTGCATCTCTTTTATTAATTCACTTTATTAATCATTTCTTTGATATCAACTCCTAAACTCTCCCTAAACTTTGAGATCAACTCTTCCGGTTCTGGGTTTGGAGCGTTGGCAGGTCTCCTTCAGGGCTCTCTGCTGTCGATCTCAAAGTTAAGTTTCCGGTCGTTATCTGTCCCGTTTTAACTGTTATTTTCTCACCTACATATTACTGTGTGTTCCTAGTTTGGTTTTGTTTCAAAAATCGTGCTATTTTGTGAGTTTTCGTCGACCTTGTCTTACCAAGTGCTTGAGGCCTACCCATCGTTCCCCTCGGTGTACGATCATGTTTATTTGTATTTTCTCCCCATTCCCTTCAATTTCTATCTTCCCCACTTTCCCAACGTCCCCCATCCCTCCCAACTAAACACTATTTCTTGTCTTAAATAATAAAAAAAAAACTACCTTTCTCCTTGCACACTCACAAGTCTCGATTCTTCTTCTTCCTCTTCTGCATCCTCTTCTTCCTCCTGCCGGCACACCATCTTTATTCTACTGAGCTGACCCTCTCTCGCCATTACCTTCACGATTTCTTCCGATCTACAACCTTCCATTCCCGAATCTTACCTGTTCTTCAAAAATACATCAAAAAATAATAATCTTCCTTTTATCCGTTCAATCTCTACACCTCCTGTAACCACGTGTTTCTCTCTACTCTTCCTGGTACTTTTCATCAACCCAGCAGCTTCACACTGCGTTTACCGTCCAAATTCACCACACACTTTCCACGATTTTACTTCAACCTTCCCTTTTCCAAATGTTACGCAATCCTTATTTAAAATAAATAATTTCACTTTTGACGATACACCTCCCAGAGCCAAGTGCTTCTCCCATAACCACGTGATCTGTTTAGACCCCCTGCGTTTATTGATCCAATTCACATTACCTCACGATTTTTTCCACAACACTTCCATGACCTAATCTGTTGAAAACTCTCTCAAACAATAATAATAATAAACACGATCTCTTATAATGCTTCATCTTCCTCTTTCACACATGTGGTACTCTTTACCTGTATCATAATGCACTACTCTTCCACTCTTTAAACAGACTGCTCTCAATTCGACCTCTCCTTCATACCTTGCCTAAAAAATCCAACTGTTACAGCGTTTCTTCTCTCCATTCTCTGAATTTGCCTTTATTGCATCCATCAAGAAACGTGTTTAATCGCATCTCTGACCCAAAACTTTTTAAAACCCCAGTTTGCTATGAATGTTCGCTTTCCATCAACCATTCTTTTTTTTCCAATTTCAGTGCCAACTCACCCCTCACCCCTCCATCCAAAGCAACCATCACACTCTTCTCTCTCCAAGCCTCCCTCTCACCTCTCTCAAAAACTCCCCCCTCACCTTTCACCCACCATTCAACCCCCTCACTCATTCTTCTCAAAGTTGACCCCCTCTCTTCCCAAAGCTACCTCCTTCCACTGCCCTCTCACCTCCATCTCTTCACTCCACCTCCTCAAATCCTCAACTGCCTTCTTCCCCCTCTCTTGTCCCCCTCTCTCCCAGCACCACAGAGCCTTTCTCCTCCTCATCCGGCCCCATCCCCTAGCTATTCTGCAATCCCCCACACTCTTTCAACAACCCTCCTTACCTCCCCCCCCCCTCGTCCCTTGTCCTACCCCCCTCCCCTACCCCCCCCCCCTGCACCCAAAGCCTCCTCCCCTCCCTCTTCATCAACAGTTGGACCTCAAATATCTGGGGCCTTCGCTCAAACTTTTCAGATCTTTCCATACAGGTTGCTACTGACAAACCAGACAATCTGCCTAACAGAAACTTTCCTCCCCCAAAACGTGTCTGACTCCCAAGTATCTCTCCCTGGTTACTCCCTCCTCCGGTATGACAGACCTGAGCCTCGTCCTGGTGGAGGAGTTGCTCTCTTCATCAAAGACTCTATTCCTCACTCTCCATGCACTGCCCTCACTCCCCCACACCCCAGGAATACCTCTGGCTACGGCTTCCCCTCCACTCCCACCTCATGTTTTTATGTGTACTGTACCGTCCACCTAACAGTGATGACTTCATCTACACCTCACTATCCGAAAACATGGACCAACTTCTATCTTCTCATCCAAACTCTCTCTCCTCATATGTGGTGACTTCAATTGTCATCATGCCAGTTGACTAGGTGTGGGTACCTCTCTCACCGTCATGGCATTTCAACAAAAGCTTTCTGCGACTCATTGGGACTGACTCAATCGGTCAACTTCCCGACCTGGATCTCAAGCAATAGTACTCCATCTCTTCTGGATCTGATTTTGACAAATTTCCCTGACAATATTTGCTGCTCTTCCTCCGCTCCAATCGGTTTTTCTGACCACGTCCTTGTCAAAGTGGACATCTCTCTGGCTATTATCAGAGAACCACCTCACTGCCGTCGCGTCTGGCATTTCACTCAAGCCGACTGGCAGGGTCTCCAAGCAGCCATCAAACTTATAGACTGGTCTCCTATCGTACTTTCTCCAACATCAACTCCTCCTGGGAATTCTTTCAAAGAAACTTGCTCTCCCTCATGCACAGATTTATCCCCTCTCCTTTCAGTTGTCCTACCCTCTCCTGCCCTTGGTTCACTTAAGCCTGTGGCGAGGCAGTTGTCCTGAAACAACTTGCCTTTGCATCAGGGAAAGCAAACCCAACTGAGGGTAATCTCAGTTCCTCCATAAAGCTCGGAAAAGTGTGTATCTACCCTCAGGAGAGCCAGAAAACAACATCTTTCTAAGCTCAAGTCTGAACTTTCAAACCTCTCTCCCTCCTCAAAATCCTGGTGGCATCTAATCAAATCTGTTTCTGGTGTATGTTCCCCTCCATCCCCTCCCTTACCTCAAATGGCCGCACTGCTGATACTGCACGTGAAAAGGCTGAATGCCTAAACTCGTGTTTGCAGCTAAATCTTGTGTCCAAAACCCATTGCTTTCTCTACCCACCTTACCCAGTCGCACCCAACGGTCCTGGACTCTGTGTCCTTTTCTCCTGACAAGGTGGAGAGCTTGCTGTCAAACCTCGACTCAGATTCTGCAACCGGTCCAAACGGCATCAGCCCACGTGTCCTAAAAACCTGCTCTTTGTTTCTTGCTTACCCTCTCTCTGTTCTATTCCCCCTCTCATTTGCTCAAAGTCATCTGCCATCTGCTTGGAAATCAGCAAACATTACTGCCTGCATAAAAATAGGTGCAAAAACAGATCCCTGCAACTACAGACCAATCAGCCTTCTCCCAATCATCAGCAAGGTTATGGAATCCATAATCGCTTCAGACATTAAATCCTTCCTCTTCTCCAATGGCTTGATTTCCGATCATCAATTTGGTTTCAGACCAGGTCACTCTACCCTGGAATGCTGCTTCTGCTCTCCCAACAATGGATGGAGGTCCTCAATGCCAGACATGAATACCGAGCCGTATCCCTGGACATATTACGTGCTTTTGACACGGTCTGGCACCCTGCCCTGCTCACCAAACTCTCTTTCTATGGTATCCAAGGCCATCTCCACTCATGGCTCGTAGACTTCCTCTCCTGTCGCAGTCAACGTGTGGCCCTAAATGGAGTTATTTCATCCCCTCTTCCTGTCCAGGCTGGAGTTCCTCAAGGTAGCGTTCTGGGCCCTGTTCTTTTCGTTTTTCATCAATGATCTCTCCGACTCTGGAAAATCCTCCTTATCTCTTTGCTGATGACTCACCCTCTGCCGTACCATCGGTCATCCCTCAAACCGGCAAGCAGCAGCTTCTTCGCTCACTGCAGATCTGGGTAAAATCACACACTGGTCCAACACGTGGAACATGTCTTTCAATCCGGACAAATCTCACACTCTCACTATGTCTCTCCGAAAGGACCGCTTAGAACCCCTCCCCCCCCATCCACTTTCTCAACAATCCTCTGGAAGAAGTCCTTTCTTTCAAGCTTCTGGGTCTCACTATCTGCCATGACCCTTCCTGGGAAAGCCACATTTCAAACCTCGCCTCCAAAGCCAGTCGCCGACTGGGAATCCTCCGTCGTGCAAAGTCCTTCCTCGGCCCACCTGAGCTCCTGACCACTTACAAAGCTTTTGTCCGCAGCCTGATGGATACTGCTGTCCCCTCTGGCTGGTGCTCCTGCCTCCTACCTTTCTCGGCTTCACGCTGTGGAAACCAAGGCATTTCGGATCATTGGCATCCTCTGCAATGAGGCTGAGTCTTTGGGCCTCTCACTCTCTCACCGCAGGCTGGTCGGTGGTTTTTCTGTGTTCTACCGTTTCCTCTCCAGCCTCGCCACCCCTGCTCTCTCTGCGATTTGTCCCCACCACATTTTCGCAGGGCGCTCAAGGTCCACCAACAAGCCCCTTCTGGTAAAACTACCAAAATCACGAATCACTGCTCACCTTCACTCTTTCATGCCTCTTTTTTCCCGCCTTTGGAATAAACTCCCTCACTCTATTCAATCCTATTCTTCCCTCCAGGCCTTCAAAACAGCTGTTCACACCACCTCTTATCACCCCCATCAAATCCTCAATCTTTTCACCCCCGTTAATCCACTCCAAGCCCACCTCCTTCAAATTCCCTGCTTTCCTTCCTGAAAGTCCCTGTGATGTCCATCGCGTTTCCCCCGTGTTCCACACCCCATCACTCTCCCTTCCACAGATCTCCTAATGTCTCTGTTCCCCACTGTTTTGTCCTTCCCACTCC
>CM068959.1:68769162-68779936 GCA_035128595.1 Eptatretus atami | reverse complement strand
GGTCAACATAGGTCAACAACTAAGGTGGCATTTCTAAAATCCTCAATTTTCATCCGATCGACTTGAAATTTGAAGAGGATTTATATTTCAGGTTACTGAATTCGACCAGTGAATTATTTTTGAGGTCAACATGGACCAAGAGGTCAACATGGGCCAAAGGTCAACAACTAAGGTGGTATTATCTCGGATGCATCCGCTGAGTAGTAGTAGTAAGGTGGTATTTCTAAAATCCTCAATTTTCATCCGATTGACTTGAAATTCGAAGAGGATTTGCATATCATGTCACTGAATTCAACCACCAATTATTTTTGAGGTCAACATGGACCGAATTTCTAAAATTGACAATTTTTGTCCGATTGACTTGATATTTGAGGAGGAGTTATATATTTGGTCATGAATTCAACCATCAATTATTGTTGAGGTCAAATTTGTTTTATGGATTTTGCAAGTATCGTGCTCTGCATGACGTCTTCGTGTGTGTGCTGGTGCTGTGTGTGTGTGTTGTGTTGGGTGGTGGTTGTGTGTGTGTGTGGTGTGTGTGTGGTGTGTGTGTGTGTGTGTGTGTGTGTGTGTGTGTGTGTGTGTGTGTGTGTGTGTGTGTGATTTAGCAGGAAATGAAACTTCAGTGAATTTCCTTGTAATTTCTGTTGGAGACAGACATGTCTTATCCATGATTGGCTGAAATGTAGACAGTATAATGCAGCACAAGCTGCCAATGTAGGAGTTGTGTGTTGTTGTTGGACTGTAGCTAGACCAAAAAAATCATATTTCACTACCAAACATTTTCAACAGGCCTGCCCCACATAATGGTTATTCCTTGCACCAAGACCAGAAAAATACCCTTATTGAGGCTTTTCAAATGTCTATGTGCTTTCACTTTGTTGCATTGTTATTTGTTTTTACAGTGAATGTTATGATATGCCTTTCAAGTGAAGGCTTGCACTGTATTTCATGATGCATTCGCACAATACAAAATAGTAATTATACCAATTCTTGGACAAGTTATTTATGATAAATGGGTGATTATTATTATTATTATCCCCAGTGCCAGGTTTACAATGGTGCCAGGCCCACATTCAGAAGGGGCCCATGGTGACTGTTTTTTTTTGTGTTTTTTTTCTAATAAATGAATATTTATTTATTATTGTTTTTTAGTGTACACATCATGAGACATTTTAATTAAGAATATGTATCTAATTTAATGCTACTTTTACAAAACATACGTATTTGAATTTCAAAAAAAACATCATTTTCTGTCGCGTGACATCACCACAGTCCACTTTATGGCAGACATTCCATTTCGAGTATCACACACGCAGAGTGGGAGAGTTAAAGTTACTTTTGAGGATAACTGGATAATTAGTAACCAAAATGATGAAAAAATATTTTAGGGGTGCTCAGGAACGCAGGCGTAAAGCAGATAAGGATGAAAATGACACAAACTGCCTTGTATCAGCAGCTACTTCAGTTACAGTGCTGCTTCGACTTCAAATTGTAAATATTGTAAATAAAACTTATATACAGCTGTGTTAAAGATTACTTTTGTGCCGATCTGTATTTTGCAATGGTCTCCAAAATGGGGGCCCACAATTTTGCTTGGTGCCAGGCCCAAAAAAGGTTAATCCAGTCCTGATTATCCCCACGCTTTTAAGAAAAAAAACGGGGGATATTGTAATCGGCTCTGTCTGTCTTGTCCATCCATCATGCTATCTCCTAAACAGCTGCGCAGAAATTCACCAACCTTCGTAGTTATGACAAACTTGGTTCCTCCTCCTGGGGCCCTGGGATGGGGTCAAAAGGTAAAATACCAAAAAATGCAATTACTGGCAAATTTTCAAATTAAACTGTGAATGCAATTAACATTGGGGGACGTATGAAAAATATGAAACTATTTTTGGGGGATTTGACCCCCGTTAATGCCCCAAAGGGTGGGGGACTTTGTGTCACGGGGTCAAAATAGAAGATTTCTTTCAACTCAAAATATGATATTGGGTCATTCCTGGTGGAATTATTTTGCCATCTTTCAACTCTGCTTTAGGTGGGAAGTGTGGGGATTTGTGATGGCATGCCAATGATTTTGTTCTAGTTTTATTTCATTTATATCATAATATAATGGGCGTAAGCCTGGAACTTCCAACACACTTTTCTCCGAACATATTCTGTTCATACTTCCGAATCTTCACATTATGTGTTCCATGTGTTTACGCAGGTGATAGCGGATTCAAAAAATCGAATATAGATAGAATTTTCAAAGAGGGAATCGATGACGTCACAATCAGCAGCGATCGGCGGGGAAACTGACGGCCGGGTCCCAGACGACATGCTTTACTTAAATAAGTGCATGAGTTCAGGACGTTTGTTCAACTCAGCATTTACGACTTTTATCCTGCCATGTTGTTAATCTGTTGATGGAGGTAATATAGAAACGATGAATATGTCAAATCGTTCGTGTTACTCATCCGACACTTTGTGTCAAGGCCAACAATCTAAAGCGACCAGTCTCAAACGCTGCCAGGGGCACCCAGACACGCCATCAATATGAACTGAGTTGTTGAATGCGGCGCAAAACATCCAAAGAAACTACCGTAACCGAGTATTGTGATCCGTCCTGCCCCCCATACCCGTTGTAGATGGGTATCTGCTAGTGTGGACTAATTGTCATTTGAAACACGACTTGTTTCACTTTGTAACTTCACAGGTTTACACCTATAACCATCCCAATAACGTTTAAACACCTGTCCTGAGCATCAGCATCATATGCCACCTTCCTTTAGGTGAACAAGCAGCTTCGATATCCTAAGGGAGGCATTATGTTAACACCACCACCTCAGAGTTGTCATGCAATCCTAAGAATGCAAGCTTTTCAACAATTAGTAATCGTTTTTTTAATGCGATGGTAAAGTACGATCTGTCATTCAACCATTGCCCTTTGACTTATATGGCTGGCAGGAAAGTCAAAAGGTACACACACTCGTCTCTAAGCTGTGTTTGAATTTTTTTTGACTTGTGTGCCAATGTTGCTTGGGTATTCCGCAGGCTGATCAAATCATAGCTCTGTACAAATGCCTTCAAGAGCCGCTGTGTTTGAAATTTTTTTTGACTTGTGTTGCCAATGTTGCTTGGGTATTCCGCATGGCTGATCAAATCATAGCTCTGTACAAAGATGCCCTTCCAAGAGCCAGTGTTAGTCGTCACTTTCAGTGGAACACTTGTAGAGTGCACAAGAGACGACTGTACACTTAACCTTGATAAGCTTTCTCCACTTCGCAAACAAAACCCAGGTGCTCCATAAGCACATGATTTGCATCTTTCCACAGACCTTCAGCCGTTGAGGTTCTGATCAGTGACGGGCATGCTGATGAAAACCCCAAATTTGTGATTTTTCAAGAGTTTTGAGTACTGCAATTGCAATCCTTGGTAGTAGTGAAGATCATTTTGATATAAAATGAGGAATCGTCACATTTTGGGAGTAGGTGTTCTCCTAAAGTGTGATGAAAGTGAATATCTTCATAAATGTGATGACATTCCTCATTTTACTGCAAAGTGTAATGGCAGCAGGTGGGCTGAGCTGGTAGCAGACTCATTTCTGGGGTTTACAGTTCTGGGTTTGTTTGCTGATGAAACATCATTCACGAAGAAGTGATATATTGCAGAGTACTGACAGGAGACACTTTGTAATGGAGCATGTTGTACTTTGGGAGCGACATGAAGGCAGGGGTTGGTCTTAAAATTGTAAAAAAAAAAAAAACAGATTCTGTCTTTTAAAAGAAATCAAGACAAAGTTAAGGGTGATGCAGTGTGTGCACACACTCATCACTGGAACATTATGGGTCGGGTGGGGGAGTGCGGAGGAGCAGCACAAGACATGCTCGGACTGACAGATTTCTACCGATCAGAGCCGATTGGCATTTTGAAATTGGAAATTGACTGGTCCGTTATAATGTGCATATACAGCACAAGATTGGACTGGATTTACAATCTAAGCAAATTTTTTAGCTTGTTTCTTTTCCCAATGGGATGTGATTGAAAGTGTGTGATATTTCGTGTATTATTGGGCTTGCTTGGCTCCTGAGCTTGTGTTGGCCAAAGCCATTGATTGTGTAATCAGCGTTATCATGTGACATCCAAAGCCCTGTTGATTGAGGCAATGCATGGATTGCGTTTGTTAAATAATGTACACAGTGAATGTACTATCATATATGATATACCATACTATCATTATGGGTTAACGTGTTTTTGACTAAGGCGGATGTCCAAGATTATGGCATGGATGTGATTTTCACTTTTTCAGGAAGGTTGGCTCCTTTTTTAAAAAATAGAAAGTCGCACGTTTAAGAATTCTATTTTCAACAAAATGGTTTTTAAACTTGAGCGTGGGAAAAGCCATTGCATTGAAAGAATACAAGACAAGACAATAAAAAAAGTAAATCATACTGTGGTTAAGTCAAAGTTCAGCTCTCACCTTGGGGACCATCTGTTTAAACTCCAGTATTACCTTCACACGAGGTGTGGAGGAGCAAGGGAGGGGGGCAGGAGGTGAGTAAGGGACACGGTTAAGGAGTCGGAGAGTTGGGATGAAGTGTGTATTTCATCATACTTACGTACACCCCTTATTAATTATTTATTTGTTTTTGCACCGTTTCATGCTTTGACTGTGTTTGCATTCATGTCACCCTTTGATGTTGTAGTTAGGGATGTATTTGGCAATCTGTGGTCATTTTTTAAAGGTTTTGATGTGTATTATTTGTTCATTCAATGATCATACATGTACCGTTCACATTGCATCAGCAGCAAAACCTCATTGATATCGATTGAAATAACTGCAATTGGAGCACGAGCGTATCTGTTGACTTATTCGACATGAAAGGCAGACGTGGCTGGCTGTACGGTGTACGTGACATTAATATTTTTGTGGAAATGCTATTTTGGTGTGTGGCGGTCGAACACAAGCATATTAACCATATAAATGGGCAGAATTGCTTCCCAATGAGGACTTCTTCTTGCTGAAGTACTTTGGATGATCAGTATGAACCCCATTGCAGGCTTTTGACCTCATGCATTCAAAAAGTTCTTCGAACAAGATACTTGTGATCGTCCAAGACGAACAAAAATGTATAACGAAGCATATGTATGTATATATATATATATATATAATTGTACGACACTGTATCAACTTTTTCATGGCTTGAATTGCCTTGCCATTAAGGCTTGAATAATGCAGCTTCTTCTTCTTTTTCATTTGTATGCAGCACACAGCAAGGCAGTCTGCCTTGTTCCATACAGTCGTTTCCCCATCTGTGCTGCTGTCTTCCTCTCCTCTTCCCCTCCTTACTCATTTGTTGGCTTTCAAGATGGTTGAACATTTGTATTTGCCATCTTTGTCAAATCCTACGGAATTTTGCGACTTCATCTTCACAGCTTGTAGGAGCAAACTGTAATTTTCTGTTTGCAAAACCATATCTCTTCTGCAATGGCCTGAACGCACTGGTAATCAGTTCAGTTTGGTTTTCATCCCGGCCAAGTCAAATCCGGGTGTGCTGTTTCTTCCATCACGATAATGGAGCGATCAATAACTTGAAGTCAGGAAGTTGGGCTGTCTCTCTGGATATATCCTGTCAGTGTATTCGACACCTTGTGACTTCTGCTATGCTCGTCAAACGCTGCTTCTGGCATTAGTGGCTCTCAATTCCTAACTCGCTGACTCCCTTCATGCATGCAAATAGAATGTAGTCCTTCATGGCTGACATTTCCCAAGGCATCTGGTTTTTGAGTCTGGATATTATCCTGATTTCCATTGGTGACCTCCCCTTTTCCACTGAAACCCCGTTTTTATCATGCACATGATGTGAAATATCTCCTCTTCCATTGAACTCCATGGCAGACTGCATTTCTAAGCTGGTCTCCAAAGCAAATTACAGATTTAAAATTGTCAGTTGTGACAAGTCCCTCTTCCATTATGCTGAACACCTCATGTCCTACAGGGCATTTGTGAGTTGTAGAATGGAGTGGTCCATGCTCTTGTGGACCATGTTGCTGCACCCCACATCTTTTTAACTCCGCCACCAAACGTGGTGGAGGTTATGTTTTCACCCCCTTCTGTCTGTTTCTCTGTCTGTCTTTGTCTGTCTGTGTGCAGGATATCTCAAAAAGTTGCGGACGGATCCGGATTAAATTTTGTGGACAGGTTCGGTGTGTGACAAGGACGAACTGATTAGATTTGGTGAAGATCCGGATCCGGATCTGACCACTAGAATTTAAGTGATTCTTCACCATTGAGAGACAGAGTTAAAAACGATATAGTGCTGTATAGCATCTTCTTCTTCTTCTTTCAGCTGCTCCCGTTAGGGGTCGGCACAGCGGATCATCCGTTATGATCCGCATAATGATTTGGCACAGGTTTTACGCCGGATGCCCTTCCTGACGCAACCCTGGTCGCCTCTTACGACACAGGGATATGGTACACCTATTTTAACCAGGGTATACACCGGCCCAGTACACTGGTACTCACTTCGCCGACCTCGGAAGGATGACAGGCTGAGTCAACCTCCTGGTGTATTAATTCAGTGTCCCAACGGGGCTTGAACTCAGGACCTTTTGGATCCCAAGCCGCTGCCCTAACCACTGCGCCAACACCAGGCTTATAGTGCTGTATAGCATGATATTTCAAAAATGTATGGGGCCCGATATGTTCTCGTGGATCAGGCATTGCGTGGTGGAGATGTGCGTTCTACCGAGTGCCCTTCTAATTATTTATTTATTTATACATTGTAAAAGCTCATGGAACAGCTAGGCCTTGATCTCACTCTTAGATGCTGTTAAGACAAAGAGCCTAAACATCATCATCACCTAACAAGAGGATAAATGACATGGTCTGTTTCTTTATCAGAAATAGCTTGGTGGTTGCTTGGTCTTTTCCTTCTCCCTTTTTATAGCCCCAATCTTTCCCACCTCTTGTGGGGTCTGCTGGATGAGGTTTTTGGGCCAAGTTTTTCACAAACCAGCTGGCCAGGCCTGATGTGCAATTGACAGTGGCAGCAATTTGTCCAGCGTGCCAGCGATAACTCACTTACTCTGTTAAAATACACCATAAGATCCTTAACATCCAACCAAAGCTTGCATATGGGACAACCAGGTTTAACATCCATCTGAGGTATGGTGTACAGTACTTTGTGATGCACTGCCCTGCCTGTGAAGCACCTCCCCGACAGTTTATTGTTGGGTTGAGAATCAAATCCAAAACTAGACGACTCAAAGGTAGGTGTGCTACCTCTGCACCAATCTGTCGGATTGTCTTGGTCTTCTAACATCTCTCGGTCTTGTACCTCCTGCGGTTTTTTTTTAGCCCTCTTCTCATCTCGATTTTCCCTCAGACCGAAAGTGTACCTGCTCATCCTGGAAACCCTATCCTTGTTAACCCTACAAATTACAAGTTTGATGATCATCCTCACTCATTTGACCTCCATTTTTTTTTGCCTGTAGAATTGTTCAGGGTGTGTATCCCTTTGATGGACCTATTTGTATCTCTGCATCAGCCCCATCCCACTCTTCCCTCCAGTGCTTCAAGATGACAATCCACAATTATCTTGTGTTTTCTTTCATGTCCACGTTATTCTTTTCTCCAGCTGCTATAATCCAATTATCCAGCCTCCCCTTCCACCTTCAGTTTTTTGACTTACCTATTTGGCTGAATGTCCCACATTCGACATCAGCACTTTTATAATTGGCCTTTTCTGTGGATACAATATGTAATAGGATTACACAACAACATTGTTAAAAGCACTGAGTACAGTGCGATACCTTCTGCACGTACTGGTCGAGCTTTAGCTTTGAGTTCCGAATATCACTTGCTGACCGGAGAACTTAAATTATTGAGGAACTGTTCACTATATGAGAAAGTGTTTCAA
This sequence comes from Eptatretus atami, assembly GCA_035128595.1. Taxonomy (NCBI): domain Eukaryota; kingdom Metazoa; phylum Chordata; class Myxini; order Myxiniformes; family Myxinidae; genus Eptatretus; species Eptatretus atami. Next base: position 68,772,032 of record CM068959.1, on the reverse strand, counting down.
CCACGTAGATAGAGCTTTATCTCTGGAGCGACGGAGGTTATATTTTCACCCCGATTTGTTTGTTTGTTCGTTTATCTGTCTGTGAGCAGGATATCACAAAAAGTTATGGATGGATTTGTACGAAACCTGGTGTACAGGTTGTGTATGTGTGACAAGGACAAATTGATTTGATTTTGGTGAAGATCCGGACACGAGAATTTTTTAATTTTTTCGGTGATTCTTCACCATTGAGAGATGCGGCCAAAAACCATAAACAGTATAGCATGATATTTCAAAAAGTTGGCGACAGGTTATGATAAAACTTTGTCAATGAGTTGGGTAGGGGACAAGATCAACCCGATTAGATTTTGGTTCAGATCCAGATGCAGATCCGACCTATCAGTGGGATACAAAACGTAAACTGTTCAGCTTGGCGGAGGGTATGTGCCCTACCGAGTGCCGTTCTAGTTTATGTTGTGTTATCACCAGGCAGGGAATCAAATTTCTAATCTGTTCTCGTGCCAATTCATATGTACTAGTAATTGCCACCATTGACCTCACAAGGAAATGGTACTGTGGCATTAATTTATAAATGGGGCAGGAGTCGGGTGGGGAGTGTTGTGGCCTGTGGGTGTTGTACATTTGGCATGCAAGACAGAATTGTAGTATCAAGGGTTTACAAGACCCAGATTTGAATGCATTTGCCAAATGGAGAGGTGATTGGTCCTTTGAATGTCCATTATTATGTTCACAGTAATAACAGTCTTTCTCCATGCACACAACGAGATTAAACACTTTTGAATTGACAGTAAATTTGAAGCTGTATGTTTATAAATGTAATGTATGTATGACGCTTCACAAATGACAATGGAGTCATTGTGGTCTGTGACCTGTTTTCGCAGAGTGTTTGTCTTCTGTATACTGTGAGGTCGTATGACGGTGATGGCGCGTGTGTTTCGCAATGAATGCAAACATTTATCTCCATAACTTGCCCTGAAGCCTGAGCTGCTGACGCTGTGCTCTCACTGCAAAGACAGCGCTTCTAATGATAAGCCAGCAATGGGTGCATGCACGTCAAGTCCATAGCTGAATCCTCACTCTTGCAGCAAACAGGATGTAGCCAACAGGGCCAAAGCACCAAAATGTCAAGCTGTAGCCACACTGTAAACATACACTGTGCGTGCAGTGTGTCGTGACAATGAGATGTATATGCAAAGCCAGAGGCTGGCTGGGTCGCCGGAGCCAGAGGCATCGTGTGGTCATGCATTAACTATTAAAATCACATGTATCACCATAATATTAGCATCATCACCAGGTAACAATTATATTCTGGAACGTACTGCTTTCTTCTCTTTTGATAGTTCCCCTGTTTGTTAAATGCATTCATACATTTGACTAAGGATGATGGAAATATTTATGCTAAACTTAAAAACATGAGCTCAAGTCAACAATAAGTCAGAACGAGGTACATTTGTTGGCACACATTTGGAGGTGCAACACTGCAACAGATGACGAATGTAAGAAGGCAAAATGAGTTGATGCTCGTGGAAGAGCGAGGACACTGAACAGATCAGGAAGTGCCGAGCAGCAACAAAAGGAACAGTGGAGAGAGGGGGAAACCACAACAGGAGGTTGAAGGATAAAATAGAGGGAGATTTCGACAAGCAATGGGTGTGGGGGTAGATGAGGGGTCGGGGAAGATGCATGGGGTGGACAAGATGGATACAGAAGCAAACTCTCAGGAAAAAAAACTAAATTTGGAAGGCGTGGTGTGGGATGGGGAGGGGGGGAGGAGGTGTGGTTTAACTGGGAAGAAAAATCATAGTTTTAGATGGGGGAAGATTTGAGATTGTGCTGAACAGCTGCCATGAAGACTTTGAGGAAGAATGAGATGAAGACAACGTGGAAGTTGGTTCCACAGGTGGCGCGAAAAAGAACAACGAATGAGTGTAGGTGACCATTGATCCTGGATTTAGGTAGTTTCATCAAAATGGGGCTGATGGTGGACCGCGTGCGCCTTGCAGAAACCTAGGGGTGACAAAGCATGGAAAGAGCAGAGGGTGCAAGACCAGAAAGGAGGCGATAGAAAACAGAGAGACCACCGACCTGTCTGCAATGGGAAAGTGATAGGCCCATAGACAGCTTTATCATGGGAGATTTCAATATTTTCATTAATCTAATTGCCATTTAAGGCAAGAATCTGTTGCGAGTTTATTTTCCGATGGATAATGGTATAAAAACGCTTGTGAGGCCCTTTTAATGAAGGGGTCCAGAGATTAATGTGTCAGTGAGCTGATGCTTTTAAATGCAATTAACCTCTACAATCATCACTTTGCTTTTATGTATTGCTAAATCGCAAAACATAACAAAACTTTTGAAACTCGAGTTCTGATGAGTGTTGAAAAGGACTTTGTTGTGATATGATGGCTATTTAGTCTGTGGCAAGACTATGGACACATGAAAAGCCCTTCAGTTGGATTGTATTGGGAAAATCATTAGATTATGCATACAGTATTATTGTAATTGGTGTTCATTTAAATGCATTACTTTTTGACAGAACAGCAGCAGAAGCATAGTAAGATGATGTCGTTGAGAAGATATTGAAACAACCCCGGTAATCTTGAAAACTGATTATAAAAGGTTCCCAAGTTGCACTTGCAGGAATCCACGTTTGTGCTTTCGGGATTCAGCTGCTTAGCAACTGCAGCCGCATTTGTCCACGTCTTTTAGCAAGGCTTGCTTGGCATGTCTTCTCATGCTTTAATATACTGTACAGTGCATATATGGAGCCAGAAGGTAAAACGAAACATGGCGCATCAAATTGAAACTTATTTGAAATCTAACGCAATGCCTTTATTTGGTTTCGTTGTTGCACAGTTCTTGTTTTTTTT
>CM068959.1:68746316-68768958 GCA_035128595.1 Eptatretus atami | reverse complement strand
AGCGAGATGTTAACGGATATTTTCAATAGCTCACTGGAGTCCGGACAAGTTCCGGAGGATTGGAGAGTAGCAAATGTAACACTGTTATTTCAGAAAGGATCCAGAGAAGAATTGGGGAACTACAGACCTGTTAGTTTGACTTCAGTTGTAGGGAAGGTGTTGGAGACATTAATTAGGGATCAGATGAGGAACCATTTAAATACACCCGGACCCGACATTCGCAGTTCCAACATTCATGGATACCCCGTTTCACGGTTGATAATTTGTGACATGCTCCGACATTCGCGGGAAATTGCTCGCGTATTTGCAGTTTCGCGACAATTTTATATTTTAATTTTTTCTCATGAGCCGTGGAACATAACAGTTCTGAAACGTATCTTCCACGAGCCATGCACAAAGCAGCTGGATGTATGTGCAGTATTGTATGCAAAAAAACATCTTCCACGAGCCGCGAACATGACCTGCTTCCTGTATGTGTATTGTAGCTTCACAGGATAAACATAGTTTCGCGGGACGTCTCAACATGTGTACTTTAATCATACGGTACTGTATTGTAGCTTCGCGGCATAAACATAGTTTCACGGGATGTCTCACCAGGTTAAACGTCATTCCCCTCGACGACATCCCCCGTGAGTTACTTACAAAATGAAAAACACTAACAGCATCTATTGATGTATCCAGTAATTACCAGGTCGCCACATACGGACATTATACCATAGAAACATTCAGCGCACTTAGTGTAAATCACCATCTTGCTACAAACAGCACCATCTGAGCTGTTACATTTTCAAAACGCTCAGCATAATCTACCTGCACATCGGAAAGATGTCATGTCTTGTGATTTAAAGAACAGAAACGTTCAGCATATCTATTTGTGTAATTAGCAGCCAGCTACATACACAATGACATCGCTCACCAAATCTATTATCAGCTGCCGAATACAGCATCACCCGTAAAAATACCCCACACACAATGCGCAGACTACTCACCCTCCCAAAAATGCAGGAAAGAACCGATGGCACGATATTCACCTCTAGTCTACCATTGTCCTACACAATGAAAAAACACTCGCGATATTTTTTTCCCGACACTCGCCAGGATGATTTTCCCGACACAGACAGCTCCAAGAAATATCTGTCACGGAACAACGCAGAGGGATATTTCCCGACACGCGCGATTATTCTTGCGCCCCGAAGCACTTCTTTTGTATCGCCCGGCCGTGGATTTTTTCCATCGATAGCTTCGCCAAGAGGATTTTCCGCGGCCTGCGCGATTCCCGACACTCGCGCCGGATTTTTCCCCGCACTCGCGGATTTTTCCACATTTCCCGACCTCGCGGATTGTTCCCGCGACACCGCGGATATTTTCCGACACTCGCGGATATTCCCGACATCGCTTACTCCTCGCCCGCGAGATTTTCCCCGACACTCGGGATATTTTCCCGACACTCGCGGATCCTGGCTGTACCTCCTCGACACTCGGCTTGATTTTTCCGAACCCACTGCGGATAGCTTCCATCGCCCACCTTCACGCGGATTGTTCCCCGACACTATGTGCGCTCGCGTACAAGTATTTCCCACGAATACTACTCGCGGGGGACAAATCTGTTCATGATAAATATTCCAGCGACCCCCAAACACTCGTCTGGGATATTTACCCCGCAATTGTTATATTCACTACGGACTCGACCTGGTACTGAGTACCTCGAGAGACAGCTCCCGCGGTCGAGATTTTTACCGCACTTGTCTGCTCGGATCATTCTCACTCGACACTCCATCCGGCGGATATTTCCACCGACACTCGCGGATTTTTCCTCCATTCCGACACTGCACACGGAGACTTCGCGTCTGGATTTGTACCTGCAAAGACCCTGTGCGAATCGCTAATCCCTTCATGACATTGTCGGGGTCCTGGTGTATATACAAACTAATTAAAGGTCGTCAGCATGGGTTCACAAAAGGTAGGTCTTGTCTACCAAGTCTTTTGGAGTTCTATGAATCAGTGTGATTGGGTGGATGAGGGAATGGCAGTGGACATAGTATATCTGGACTTTAAGAAGGCATTTGACAAGGTAACACATAGGTGGTTGTTAGCCAAAATGAGGGCTTGTGGAGTGGCTGGTCAGTTAGCTACTTGGATTGCAAACTGGCTTCGTGATAGGAAGCAAAGAGTGGCTGTGAGTGGGAGGGTGGAGGGCTGGGAGGACGTAAGTGAGTGGGGCACCTCAGGGATCAGTACAAGGATGATAATTATTCATTATCTACATCAACAATTTGGATCGTGGGGTGAAGAGTCGGCTCTCCAAATTTGCAGATGACAAAGCTTGGAGGTAAGGGTGGATCGTAGAGGGGGTGGTGATCAGATTCAGGAAAGTGTTGATACTTGCATGCTTCACACCTCCCCAGATGCCAGACCGGTTTCATCGTTTGGTGGTGAATCATCAGCGACAGCAGAGACAGAAATGCACACCAACTATGCTCCCATGTGTGTACTGTTTGTGAACATCTTTACAGCTGTGGAGGAACACTGGGAAGGGTTCGAAACAGCATAGCGCTTACCTTGTGTAGGTCTTTCTTGGGTTGCTTTTTGCAGCTTCTTCGGTTAGAGGAGTGTGGGAGGGGTCAATTGTTTATATAAATCTAGCCACCTGGGTTAGTTGATTAGGTGAGAGCTGATCATTGGTTATTCCCTCCATTCACAGGTGAGAGATGTGGGTGGGTCTTTCTTTATTTATATATTGACTGCTTTTGACATTGCACGTGGTACATGTTTGAGAGCCTCATTGGTATGCATTGCTCTCTGCGCTATCGCTGATGATTCGCCAATAAGTGATGGAACGGTCCGTAGCTGAGGGGGTGTACAGCATTGGGATTGTTGTGTGTGTACTATGTGTGCATGTCTATAGTTGTGGAGGAACTCGGAAGGGTTTGGAACAGCATAGCGCTTACCTTGTGTCGGTCTTCTTGGGTTGCTTTATGCATCTTTTTCGGCTAGAGGAGTGTGGGAGGGGTCAATATATATATATATATATATATTATATATATATATATATTATTGTTATGGTTTCCACCCGTTCGGCATGCGGGCGACGGCTTTTAACTAATCGCGGCGCACACGCCCACCGGACGGGCAATCCAGTCGTAGCTTTCCGGATCAACGCCGAAATCCAGCTACGGGGTGTTTTTAAAGCACACCCAACCTTGTCAATACTCTACCGCGCTACAGGGACCGATCGCCGAATGGTCGATTTACCTCATAATTAATCGCGCGGGCAGACTACCGAGAGATTGTACCTCAACGGGACCTGCTTGGAAACGAGCCGCTTAAGCAGCTCGCTCCGTTTGCGATTTGCCGAGCGTTGTATTATCGCGAGGCCCCGTTGGACCCGATTATCTTATCAGGCTATTAAAAGCCAGCTATTATTCTGAACGCAAGTATGGCAGTTCAATAGAGGAAGAGGACGCAACGAGCAGGTGACAGTCAAACAATGACATTTATTTCACACGACACATATGCATTGAATGGGAGATGGGGAAAAGACACGAGCAAACAAAGACCTACAGCCGTATCTATTTATTATGTACACAATCACTTAACAGTTCTACTTATGGACACGGAGCCACAACTTTCATACAAAGAAAACCACAGGAAAGAAAGGGCAGAACAGGACCCGTAGGCCTTTAATGTTCACGGAGCTGTGGAGACCGCAAGAGCTCCAGAGGCCGTGCTGGTTACCTGCCACCCTCGTGGTGACTCGCTGAGCGACCCCTTGATGTTTCGCCGTAAACAACGGCAGCTCGGTTGGTCCAGGCCGACTCCAGACAGACTGCAGGCAAAAACTCTCTCAGACTCAAGACCCCTCTCCTCCACTGCTGGTCGCGCTTCCTCTCCCCAACTCCAGCTCGACTCCAGACAGACTGCTTGCTTGGCATTCACGCCCCTTTAATGGGGTCCGTGGTGAGGTTGATCTTTCACCTCTCACCCTTCACCCCCCGCTGGCTCCGCCCCTTTTGGTATTTTGATCCGATCTCGTCGCGAAATGCGGAGAAAGCGGACGTGGCAGAGATCACCGGCCGTGGAAAGCGGACGTGGCAGAAATCACCGGCCGTCCCCCAACGAGGCAGCCGTCGTGTTTGGTGGAAGTGCCCTCGTTGGGATTCGCCGTGGCTGGCGAAAAGATGGCGGCACAATGGAGATGAAGGTGAGGCGATGTTGTTCGTTTGTGGAGATTTTTTTTGAGGGGATGGTGAGGAGATGTCGTGGTTGGCCTGTGGTGGGGATGGCGTGGTTGTTGAGATGCTGTTGTGGTTGTTGAAGTAGTGGTTGTGGTTGCTGAGATGCGGTTGTTCCAAAATAAAGATAACAAACAAATAATACTACCTCAAAGATCACAGCCCGGTTACACGAATAAATTCCCTTTAGACATCGGTGGGGAAATCTAATCTGACCACACACTTATCGACATAACTGATCTCTGGGAAACCTGTATGGTGTTCTGTGAATTTCACAACTCGTAACAATATATATCTATATATATTATATATTATATATATATATATATATATATATACATATATATATACAGTATATATATATATATACATATATATACATATATATATATATATATTGTTACGGAATGGCCCTTGTGGGTTATTAAATATAGGATTAGCCCAGATTCCCATTAAATGCATGTTTAGCCAGGTGTTTCGGTAATTTGACGTTACATGTGTGTCGGAGGTGTCACAGGCTGTTATTTGTTTGAGCAGTGGTGGTGTACCGAGAGACTCTTCTTCTTCCTTCTTCTCTCCGGAAGGCCCGCCCAGTCGGCCGAGAGGGGGAGTGGCCTAGAGAAGGAAGTGAAACTAAAGGGAGGAGTTTGTTGGCTTCGTAAAAGGGGCGCGCCCCAAAAAGACAAGGTGAAAAACTGAGAGACGGAGTTGGCAGTGGGCTTCGAGGCGAGCGAACGAAGGAAAGACGGTGGTGATTCTGAAGGGAGAGAAACTGGACCTGGGGCGCCGGGTCCGCTTCTGTGACCTGGAGAGCGAGCCAGGGCGAAGGAAAGGCAGGGAAAGGACTGCATGAGGTCTATCTGCCTCGCTGGATGAGAGACGACTGGTGGGAGTCGTGATCTGCTGTGTAGGGGACGGCTGTGCTGTCTGTGATCTGCTTCGTGAAGGAGGCTGGTGAACAGGCAGGCCTGGACTTGTATGCTGGACCTTGTGCGAAACCAGCTGAAACCCATCATCGATATGACGGTCTTGTGCCGTCGACATTGTGCGGGGCCAGAACGTGCTGAGGAGGGCGTGCGCAAGTGGTGCCTTGAAGAAAGAGTACGGCGCTGCCATCTTGCCACGCGGCGTGTTCGAGCTTGGGGCTCGAATCCGTGGACATCGGTTTGTGACGAGCTGCATTCGGGTTTTGACACTTTCCTCTCATCCATGAAACATCACCAAGTACTCTGTCTTGTCTGCATGCTATCCATGTCTTGTCTGCATGTCGTTTAAGCTTATCTCGTTGGGACCCCTTTCGAAACCCGTAATCCGTATCTCCCTAGTTAAGAAGGGTTATAGATTAATTATAACATTGTCGTGAATGTTTTGCTTGTGTCGTGTTTCCGATGTCCCCAATAAATCTGGCTGATTCGTATGAAGTTGCCGCTTTGAATTGGTTGTGCCATTAAGGAACATTCGCTCGATTTGGATGTAAAAACGAAAATGGTTACAGACTGGTAGACTCCGCTCGGTCTCTGACAAAACCAGTCTGTAACCGGGGTCTATTCCCCAGCTGGCAAGGTACAGGTGTATTTTGGTACCGTGATTCGACGCGAAACCGAGAACTTGCGAACCAGCCGGCGTTATAACCCCGGAGACGGCCGGAGTGGGTTGAGAATCCCTCCGTCGCTGAATCCTCAACAATATATATATATATATACTAGCGATACCCGTGCACATGGGATAGCAGTACAACAGCTGGTAGCAGACGACAGACCGTACACGGGGAATGACAAAAATACGCATGTTGCCAAATGCAAGTGGTACTATGGAACGCCAAACTTCCCAAACATTGTCGGCATGTCCGCTAAGTGCCACAGCAATTTCATAGGGATCGTGTGACGGCGAGCCGAGTTTTTAGTGTGCAAGCTTGGTATATATATATATATATACATAGACAACACACACTAGTAAATACCGCACTTTGCTTCACAGATGGGAATACTATGGGGGGGGGAAGGGGGGACAAAAGAGAGGAGTTGGATAGAGAGAGGGAGGGGGAGAGTGAGGAGGTGGAGGGGAAAAGAAAGAGGAGGAGGGAGAGTGAGGAGGGTGTGGGAGCAAAAGGGGAGTGAGAGTGAGGAGGGGTGGAGAAAGGGAAGGCGAATGTTAATTTGGAGCATTAATTACAATTCTTCTGTCATCAAAATGATTCTGCATATAATAACAATGTAAATGGAAACAAAATAATGTCTGAAATCCATTTTCGACCGGTCATACTATAAACACCGCCTGGATTCAAACACCGCTGGACACGTCCGATATAAAACCCGCCGGACGTGTCCGGAGCCAAGCCGTCCGGAAGCAAATACTGCCTGGACACGTCCGGAAATAACTCCCATCCGAACATAAACATCGCCCGGACACGTCCGGAAATAAATATTGTCCGGACGCATCCAGAGACAAACACCATCTGGAAAACAAACATGGCTGGACAGTTCCGGAGACAAACACCATCAGAGATTTACAATGCCCGGACACAATTCCTTCGGAGACAAACATCATCCAGACATAATCACTGCTCGGACACATCTGGAGACAGAGAGAGACAAAAAGAGGGAGAGAGGTCTGTGGGAGGGTCTGCACTGTATTAGGAGGGGGCAGAGGAGGATGGGACAGAGAGGAGGATAGAGAAGTTGCTGGGAAGGGAGTTAGCAGAGAGAATGTTGTGCTTCATGAACAACAACACACACACACACACACACACACACACACACACACCACAACACACACACACTATGTTATATATATATATATATATATATATATATATATATATATATATTATATATATTATATATATGAAGACCACAAGGGGAAAACCAGAGATGTCACTTTTTATGAATTCAGGGTTATTGCAACTGCCAATAGTGGCAACATAAGGTTTCCTCTCACAATATTACTTTAACAAATAACCAGAGGTGTCACATAATTTATAGGTATAAAGTTTAGCCGTGCAATGAAAAAACAGGTGTTGTCAAAGCTGAACAAGTAGAAAACCCAGAGTTGTCAGTACTTTACTCCTGGTTATCTCCCTTTCATTCATGTTAACTGTTCACCATAATATTCAGAGTTGAGAAACTAAAAAATGAAAGGTTGTAAAACTTTCACAGCATAAACTCTGAGCACTACAATCGCCTATTTGGTTATATCATGGGCTCCGTAGTTGGTGCATATCGTGGTTCAAGCCTGGTCAAACCTTTATTGTGACTTTTATGGGACCACGCCGTGGCTTAATGGTTAGCGTGTCTGAGTACCCATCCTCATTCGATGTACCCACGCCCAATCAACCTGCTTAGGTATATGAGGGAGTCACATGAGGTGACTTCGGCTATCGCGGGGGTGGTTTATCCTTGTTTCCTCCCGGTTTTCCATCATATTAAGTAGTACGGAGTAAGAAATGGAGAATCCGTCGTCATATAAGCGAAATACCCTTGAGTATGGCGTTGAACACCAATCAAACAAAAAAACAATGACCGTTTAATGTTGAAAAAAATAATCTGTGATCACCAAAGTCATGTAATGTATGCTAATAACCAACAAGCATGAATTTGCTACACATCCTGGGTTATAATTGCATGGCAATTAATTATTAACAAGGGAATAACACAGTGATGTCAGTTTGCAACATTGATTGTTCTTTGCTCTTAAATATAAATAACACAGAAGCTTGGCAAATGCTACATGCTTAATTTGATCGGCCAATGATCACTCTTCCTTTTACTGGAAAAGAAATCTATATGACAGTTATTAAACAGTCCACCAAAGTCTTGAACTTTGTTTTTCAGTTTCTTCAAAATTGACTTATCCTGACATCTCTGGTTTTCCTTGTGGTCTTCAATATATATATATATATATTATATATATATATATATATATATATATATATATATATATATATATATATATATATATATATTATATATATTATATATATATATATATATTAGTGCTTGGTGGCCGATTTCGGCAATTTTTTCGGGAATCGGGATTGGAATAAGTGTGATTACCGACTACTGTACACACTGCATACAACCCAAAAACCTTAAGTAGCTTTCACCATGTTTTGGGGAATTTCAACACACAAATTAAAAAAAAAAACAATGTTGCATTTATCGAGACGTTTCAAGGAGATGTGCATAAACATTAACCTTTATGAAACAGCTGCGTGTGACAGGTGGGAAAAAATTTGGATTTTAATGTAGAAGACACGTTAATATAGCAAATGCTTGGAAATTTGGTGTTATAAAATATATTTTGCTTTAAAACTCACAAGAGAAACCATATAACCTTGTAAATTACACCCGAGTTATATATAATAACCAATTGCTTTAGAAACAGTCACGAGGACAAAGGAAGATGTGATCGCTCGTTACGCGACTGAGGTTAAAATTTAAAACCTCCGTAAGATACGGGATGAAACTTTGCCACCACGGTGCCCGTAACAAATCAGGCAGGCATATATTCATGGAGAGTCCCTTTACAGATCCAAATATACCCATATGTACCATGTCCGTGTGTGCCGTGTACCTCCACCTTGTATAGCAACTGCCGACTGTACGTCCCGATTGGGACACGAACTGTACCGCTATCGACTGCGGGGCGCTCGGCAAGTGGCTCAAGCACTCCAATTAAATGGTTGATTAGGAACAGCTGGTTTGGCAAGCGATAGCAAGCTGATTGCTAATGGCACATCGCCGATTTCTTAACATTTTCAGAATTCATTCCAGATTTTGAGTTTAGTCCACGTGATCAATCCTCAAAACTCAAATTATATTTTGATTATATGCTTTAATTAGTCCGCATGAGAGTAGATCATGGAAAATTGCATCATATATTAGATGCATGAAATCACTCCAAGCTCCTAATTTGAAAACTATAACACTTACAAAAGCGATGTATACAGTAATTTGTTGGTATGTAGATGAGCCATTCTATGATATGAGTGAGGAAAGTGAAAAAAAAATCACTTTACTCACTTTATCATTAATAAACCATTGCGGCCTGTTTCACCTCAAGGCATTGTTGAGCAGGCCGAACAAAATGGCAAATTAATACCCCAGCAAGGTAACCCAGGATGCGCCTCAAGACTCCATCGAGAGTGAGGTGTCTGAGGATGCACGTGATAATGAATATAATTAAATAAGGCCATTAATTATCTTCAACAGGGGTGTTTTAGTTAATACAAACACCCAATTTTACTCATGCACTCCCTTGGAGTTCCCTTTGTATGCATGCAAAGTTTCAGGCTGTTTCATGGTTTTGGAGTTATGGAGGAGATACGCACGCACGCACGCACGCATGCACACACATACGCACGCACACTGACATTTATTAATACAGATATATATATCTGAATCGAACCCCCTAACTCGATGAGGCAGCAGGGCACAGATCGAGTCACATCACAGTGATTTCTGCACGACCTGTCAGCAACAAGTGTCGCCTGCCACGCGAGCACATTATCTCTGCCCTGCTGATCACCAGTCAGGAGGTTTGCAGCCAGGAACATTAAATTCAATGAAAAAAGCATGCTCACTCTGGCACTACGATGACATAATGTTCATAAATTACACCAACACATCACCTCTAACCTAGCAGGTATCCATATGGTCCTCAAGGCTTTACAGACTGAGATTAAAATTTGTGGTTACAAATACATGAAAGCAGAGATGTCAATCCAGATTTTGCCATTGTTGTGGGCATCAGCTATGGTTTTCTCCACCTCGGTGCACTTTTTGCAACCCCGGTTGAGGCTGCAATTATCCGTGACTTAGCGCTTTGGACTTTCCTCCTGCGCAACACCTCCTGGTCAGCTTCCTACATGCCAATAGTGCCCGATCATATGGAGGTCGCTGAAATCTCTGGCCAAACACGATGATCTGTGTGGCTGTGGTATCTCGTGCCGAGATGTGAGGGAAGGTGGTAACTTTGGTGCAGCTTTCCTGCAACCGGGGTTTGTGGAAAGTGTGTTGGGGGCTAGATGTGTGTCATGTTAAAAGGCTGCGAACAGTCTGCAAATAAGAAAATGAATCGTCAGAAATGTGGGAAGATTGTCAAGAAAGAAAGTCAGAAAGTGGAGAAGAATGTCTGTGTCACTGTGGAGAGAGAAAACAGAGGGCATAGCCATTGAGTAAAACGGAGGGCAAAGCCAGAGGGTAAATCTGTGTCCGGAATTGAACTCTCTCTCATGCATACATTCAACAGCCTTGTCATCTAATTGACTCCGACTTCTCCCGCTGCAATTATCATCTCTGTACACATTCCTCAACGTCTGGTGCTTTTCCCTCCTTTGACACTATATTCCACACAATATAACTTAATTGCGAACGAATATCTACAATATATTAACTTTAATTCTCAAAGTCATCACACTATATAATATTATATATATATTATATATATGTTTATATGTATATATATATATATATATATATATATATTAGGGTGTACCACTTTTGCAAAAGTAGTTGCTGGAATGAAGCACTATGTGCCTATCGATTCACCTAGTGAAGTTAGGTGATCGACCAAAGTTTGAAAATTTTCCCGCCTTTTTTGACCGTGGGCGCCATTTTGAATTTCAGGAAAAATCCATATTTTGGAAATAATATTAATTTTTGAATATTTTAAAAATATATTTCTCTGTGTTTAGATGGCCAATGCTTTCAGTAGGCACCAGTATGATGGTAAGTACCCGTAAATATTATTCACACTTGTCCCAACATTTTGAGAGGGGGTTGCCATTTTGGAATTTCACTGAAAATCCCATTTTTGACAATTATTGCGGCACATTGTTAGGCATTTACAGAATATCAGTAGTAGCGTTTTAATAAAGACTATTAATAACAAATGAGAAATGATCAATTAATTATGAGAACAACCAATGTGTTTTAAGCGACATGGTTTTCATATATGACAACATAACAATCTAGCAAACTAGCAAACAAGCAACTACAAGATATCTTATAGAGAACATAGCGTTTGTTTTGTATAGTCTGGGTAAAGCTTCCTGTGCTCTTCCACGCATTGTAGCAATGCTTGACGTTGTTTCTCATCATTGCACATATGAAGAGGGGGAGCACTCAGTAGAGTGCAAAACCTCCGCCGCCAATACTGCTAGGTCTCCAAGTGAACCTGATATCCTATTCATTCAATTTGACGTCAACAGTGCTCACAGAGTTATAGTTTGCACTTTCCTTTTACTTTTAACTTTTACATACTCAATTCATTCGTCATAACTAAATTCCTTGAGACAGAAATTGATTTTACGTGGGTATATCCACCTGAAGTTCCAAAATCAGCCGCAATTATAATTTTGGCATGTTTTTTTTGTTGGAAATCACTTATAACATGTAGAAATGCAAAAAAAAGAAATCGAAATTTTGTTGAAAAAAAGTTGCAAAATTTTTTTTCTCTAAATTTTTTTTTGGGGGGGGGGGGGGGGGGGGTTGGAAATCACTTAAAACATGTAGAAATGCAAAAACAGAAATCGAAATTTTGTTGAAAAATAGTTGCAAAAATTTTTTTCTCTACATTTTTTTTGGGGGGGGGGGGGGGGGTTTGGAAATCACTTAAAACATGTAGAAATGCAAAAAATATATATATTTTTCAAATTGGCCGCATAGCGGCCATATTGGGTTTTGGACCAAGTCAAATCTAATGGCATGATCCTTGGACCAGACCTAACCCCCACCAAGTTTCGTCGAAATCCGTTGAGGAGTTTTTCCGTAATACTGTTCACAAACAAACAACAAACAAACAAATAAATAAACAATGTCACCACGGGGTGACCGTATCTTGCAAAAGGTGCCACGTGTGACTTCTTTAAGGTCACACTGAGGTGAACAGAGCTGCTATCCACAGGAGCGACTCCTTGAGGAATATCTGCCTACGAGAGATTCCGATGAGAATCGTTCTACAGAGTAACCATGAAAAAATGCGTTTGCCTCATAATGTCACCAAATGAAGTCATAATGTCTCAAGTTGACATATCTAGAAAGCACTCATCGAGGTGTTCAATTTGAGGTACTACACGATATGGTTCCTAAAACTTGAAAATTTGACCTTGGGTCAATATATGTTTGACTTAGGTGCTAACCATGAAGGTCAAGGCAATCGCCACAAAAAATTAATCAGCTGAGCGCCAGACCATGAACTATATTCCCATGAAGTTTGAAGACGATCCGATCAAAATTACTCAAAAAATAAGGGTTTGCGTCGACTCCCCTGATTTGCGACAAAGTGACCTTGACTCTTTGACCTTGACCTTCAAAATTTTATGCGCTGAAAGGGACTCTATAGGCCTCTGATATGCGAAATTACAAAATTTCCAATGATAACTGTGCTCTGCAGAATTTTTTATACGTGATTACAGAACAAAAAAAAAAAAAAAAAAAACATACAAGCTGACTAACATATCTTGCAAAAACTTCGTTTTGGAAGATAACAAACAACAAACAGAAAGGGGTGAAAACAGTAACCTCCATCCATCTTCGATGGGGAGGTTAATAAAGTCAGACACTAGCTTAATTCCTCTTTCAGCTAGATCATTTACGACACGCAAAGAATTAGCACTTTCGCAAAATTTCCTGTAACTAGCGAACTTGTCCTACATGACCAGGAGCCCTGACCATTGGTCAGTCAAGGTTTATCTGCAAGTACAACAAAGAATAAAAAAAAAATTTCATTAGATATTGTTACGGCTGTGGAAATTCGCGAACACTCCAGGTCCCATAGGTGAGGTATTTCTGAAGTACATGTGTAGTTAGCTCCAAACCTGTTGTATAGAGGGAATTAATGTGATTCATTCGGGCTGCGATCCTTTGAGTTAGGCGTTTTTCTGTTCTACCTTTGTTTTGAGCCAACCACGCCAACAAAACAACAACGCCAGCAGCCACAACCTACCTTCACCACTCGCTACGCAACACTCACATCACCCATTCAAACGGACACATGGCCATCGGACACTGCCGAAAACCCTCCACCACCTTCTCCTACGCCATTCGACACACCTGTGGGCACGAGCGTCGGGCTATCTTGAGCGATACACGCGAGCCGCGAGTGCAGATGGCGGTTTTTCCGAGGAGAATTCGGATCAGGAATGCTCAACGCACGTCTGATCCATCCAATTAGGAAGCGCGGGGCGGCTTGGCCCGCCTCCAGACGCGCTGAGGGAAATGGGGATATGCAAATTTGAGGATCAGGAAAGATTCACGCCCCTTTTTCTCCATCCAATCGGCGAGCGTGGCTCGCTGAGGTCGTTTGATCGAGAATTTGCATATGGTGGGTTCCTGGAGCCGATAAAAGACGAACAACGGCCGGGCGGCAAGGGGCGGCTTCTCTTTCCTCTTAGTTGGTTGCAAGAAAGTTGTCCTCGAGGTTCCCGTCTGCGTCTGGTCGGGGGAAGAGGTCCTGCGCTCGCGGCTTGGCGAGCGACCTGCAAACGGAGGCACGGACTGGAGACGCGGCGGCGTCGGTTATGGGGTGGACCTGCGCGTCCAGACGAGAAGTGCCGGAGGGTTCGCCGGCCGTGAGAGAGAGTCGGCGGCAGGCGCGGCACGCTGACGGTCGCGGGAGAGGGACACAGCCAGACAAGGGAAGTCGCATTCTTTTCTTCATTTATTTTGGGTTCTGTGTGAACGTGTGGTCGGCACATGTCTTGTAAGTAGTATTGTTTTAAGTGGTCCGTGTGTCGCGTATTGGTCGTAGCTCTGCGTCTCGTTGCTTTTGTCGTTCTTCTTTTATTTGATATATGTGCATTTCTTTAATTATTATTGTTGTTGTAAATACATGCTGTTTCATGTTGCTCTATGTGTTGTTTGTAAATAAATGTGCGTTTGTTGAATTCTTCCCCGTGTCGCTGCGTCCTTCCTTGTTGGGTCTCCATCTTGTTTCACGTAAGGGTTCGTCGTGGGCGCGGGCCGGATATTAATCTGAACCGTCAAGGCCGACGATAACACCGCTCGGTTATCGTTAGCCGGAACGAGCCGCTTAAGCGGATGTGTCCGAAGTCGGCCTGTGGCGAGGTACACCCTCGTAGGTTACCGTGGGGTACTTAGGTATATGACTTTCGGCGATTCTATTCCGCGGGGTAGAATGCGGACTGGGTTGTGTGAGGCGAAAGGTCACACCGTGACTGGATCCGCGCGTTAGCCGGGAGGGTCACGACTGAATTGTCCGTCCGGTGGGCGACGCGGTCGCGATTCGAGTCACGTGGCGATCGCACGCCGACGGGCGCGAATTCCGAACAATATACAACATATACGATTTTCACTGAATTTCCAAAATGGCAACCCTTCTCAAAATGTCGGGCAAGTTTGTGAATAATATTTACGGGTACTTATATAATGGTGCCTACTGAAGTGCATTCGGCATCTAAACACAGAGAAATATATTTTAAAAATATTCAAAATCATAATATTCCAAAAATATGGATTTTTCTGAAATTTAAAATGGTGGCCGCGGTCAAAAAGGTGGGACTTTTTTCAAACTTTGGTCGATCACTAACTTCACTAGTGGAATCGATAGGCACATCGTGCTTCATTCCAGCAACTACTTTGCAAAAGTGGTACACCATAATATATATATATATGTATGTATATGTATATATATATATGTTGTAATTATATATAATATATTTTTTTGGAACCACTCATTGATGCACTGACTGATTTGAAGGTCGGTAATTCCAGGTGACGTAGAAAGCTGAAATTTTGCATGCAGGTGGACATCAAAGCCGGACCCCCGGGAAAATCACAGAACGTCGGACAGCATCCAGAAATGAAAATATAATATATGAAAAAAAAATGCAGGTGAGCGACCTGAGACAATGGGAAGCCTGGTAATTTTGTTTGCCGACGGACATCGAAGCTGATACAACCCAGGAAAATTGCAGAACGTCAGAAAGCATCTGGAATTGAAAATATATATAAATGAAAAAAAAAATCAAAATAAATAAATGAAAAATCAAATGCAGGTGAGCATCCGGAGACAATGGGGAAGCACGATTGTACACTTACACAATGTGTAAGCATACCGCTTGTGTGTGTGGTGTGTATGTATATATATATATATATATATATATATATATATATATACATACATATACATATACATATATATATTTTTTTTTTTTACATTTCAATATAAATAAGTGATCTTCGACCAGCAGTCGGGCATTTCCAAATTTTACTTTCTTGGAAGAATAAACAAAAGGCAACATACAGGTACAGTATTATAATGGAAAAAGAAATGGTGACTAGCTTTTCTCTCCACTCTTTTCCTCTTGCTCTGCTTTGCCACTTGTATACATCGCTCACGAATCAAGCCCATAGTGAGAAGTTTGTGCACTCGTGTTTCAGATCACCTATCTAAAAGCATTGTGTATTGATCACACAATATTAACAAGCTGTAATTTATCAATCAATTATGCCGTGCTTTGTGTGCAATTGTGAAGTCCTCGTGCAGGTGCAACAAGCTCGTTTCGGTCAAGTATCTTGTAAAAATGTGTTTGCTTTTTATTTTTCTGCCATGAAAAGATCCCTTTCACACTGGTAAAAGCAAGTGATTATTTCTTCCCGCACTGAGCTGTGCTCTGTGATATCAATGGTGGCTGAGTATCTACACCAAGACCACACACATTCCCCTCTTTGCTGGCAGGTGGAATGTGCAGGATGTTCCATCACCCAAGTATTTCTGTAATTTTGAGTCAAATATGACTTTCATTATTACTGTTCATCCTGGATTTTGATTTGTTTTTGGTTAAAGATAGTAGTTCTCTATTTAGCAACAACACCAACAACAACAATAATAATAAAACAATTTCGATTGTTATACTTTGAATGGTTGAATCCAAACCTGCAATTGTGCGATGTTGTGACAAGACATGGCATGGGGTGTGATGGCACTTCATTCCATTTGCAAGTGTCCACAATGGTTTTCTGCTGAGCACTTTTCCCCACGGGTTCACTGTGCACACACCCTGTGCAGTTATTACGCACGCTGTTGCACAAATTGAAAGGAGCAAATTGGATTTTAACACTTGTAGTTTTGCAGGCAAGAGGTGTCCTCTCACGACTGGCTTAGTCTGATGTCGTGCACCTGTTGTGTAACATTGGACTCTTGGCCCCTTTTGGAAAATTGGCTCAATCGCTGGAATGTTGTGGAATATGCTGACGTGGTCTGATCTGATGAGATTGGGCATGTGAGTTTGTGGAACATTGTTGAGCAGTGTTTGTGTCCTGGTTTCAACAGTGGACAAAGTACATGATGTCACACAGTGATGGCTTCAAATAAAACTATTGTTTTCTTAAAAACATTTGATGAGTAATTTGAGATGGACATCATGCCCTACTCTCTACCTCTCATTCCATTGCCCTTCGTCACTTTATATACACCTGTTTGCTTAGTTTAGAATTGTTATCAACTCTGTGGTGGGGAATTTGAACTCAGAACAAACAGAATTTTCACTGTCAATGCTTGTACATTGTACAAGCTGTAATTTATCAATCAATTATGCCGTGCTTTGTGTGCAATTGTGAAGTCCTCGTGCAGGTGCAACAAGCTCGTTTTTAATATATATATATATATATATATTATATATATATATATATATATATATATATATACATATATATATTTATATATATATATTACATACATATATATACATATAATATATTAATATATATATACATATATATATACATACATACAGTATATAGTTTTGGCCCTATCTCTTCTCTTCATAGAGTGAAGGATCACTTAAAAATAGCCGGATCCGGATCCAGTACTGTGCTGTACTTTCTCAATTAATTTTTTTATGAACAGAGATGAATTGTGATGGAGGAGGGCAAGCTCGAATGTAGGTATTTATGATGCTAGCCGCAGCCCAAAATGGCATAGCTCAAGTGAAACATCATGTATCGAAAAATAATGTAGTTAAGCAAATTGAACTTTGAGTGCCATGCAGAATCCTTCATGAGAAAAACAAATAAAAATAATTTCATCCGAATCCGTCCAGAACTTTTTGTGATATCCTTCACACAGACAGACAGACAAGCAAACAAACAGACAGAGAGGGGTGAAGACATAACCTCCTTCATCTTCGGTGGCGGAGGAAAAAAAACAAAAACTAAAATGGTACTCGGTAGAGCTCATACGTCTGCCAGGCTGAACATTTTACATTTTGTATCCCACTGCTAGGCTGGATCTGCATCTGGACCTTAACCAAAATCCAATCGACTTGTTCTTGTCACCAACCCACTCATTCACAAAGTTTCGACCGAATACATCAACAACGTTTTGAAATATCATGCAATATATTGTTTTTGGCTCGATCTCTCAATGATGAAGAATCACTTAAAAAAATTCTCGTATCTGGATCCGGATGTTCACCACAATCTAATCAATTCAGCCTTGACACACACCCAACCTGTCCCAGGTTTGAAATATCTTTGAAACCATAAGTTACAAAATGGTGGAAGGGATGTACAGGGAATGAAGGGAAGAGTTTTGGTTGGTCCTGGGATGTCTGAGGTGTTCAGAGTGAACATCGATTTGAGGCAGAGAAGCTCTCTCAGCACACTCATGTTTATCATGGTGGTGTAGCTGGTAAGCAGGAAAGTAAACATGAGGAGTATTCTGGGCAGGATGTTTTATGCGGACGATCTGGCTGTTGTGGCAGAGAATGGACGGGATATGCAGGAAGTACTGGGGGAATGGAAGGAGGCATTTGAGAAACATGGGCTGGAGATGAGTTGAGATATCCTTCTCACAGATAGACAGACAAACAGGGGTGAAAACATAACCTCTGTCCACCTTCGGTCGTGGCGGTAATAATGTGTCAGTACCTATTGCAGCGTAATTCAAACAAATTATGACAGAAGGCACTCTACCTTTAGTCTATGTGATTTAGGTCATCTTGAAATTGCCAAATATATAATTGCTTTTGCAGCATCTCTCAAGATATCCTGATTGCACAAAAGTACTGCAGTCATCAGAAATTAGTTGCACTGCATACAAGGAAGCAATAATTAGAAATTTGTCCCATGGTACCACCCAAAAGGCCCACTCTTTGCATATGCCATTTGTCCAATGGATAGAAAGCCAGTGGCACTTATCTTGTGATTTAATTTGAGGTTTGAGTGAGAGTGGCATTTCTCCTTGTTTGACGGCACATCTACAACAACGTGTTGTCATTTGATATGGATCATTTGGCACCAAATGCTTCTCTTTCCCAATTTTCCACCAATTTTGCTGGAAAGTAGTTTATAATTGGTGTGATCAGAGCTTTAAGAAATGCTGCATTTATCTTTTTACACTTTCCTACTAATGTGAAACTGTTTTTTTTTTTTTACAACTGCACCTTTCAGGTACCTACCAGGGTCAATGGATCAGTGGGATGCGGCATGGCTATGGTGTGCGGCAGAGTGTTCCGTACGGCTTGGCATCTGTGCACCGATCCCCATTTCGTTCCTCGGTGTTCTCACTGCGTAATGAACAGGGAAACGGTGTTGGGCCTGAGGAAGATCCTGCTGGTGAGCCATCTAAAGTATAACTGGCACCATTGATGTTTTCTTGTCACATTTAATTGTCTGTTTTCAGATCTTATTCTTCATTGCTTTACTCTTCTTTGTAACGAAACCTCATTACAAACTAGAATGGCATTGGGAAGAGCACATACCTCCGCCAGGCTGAACAGTTTACCTTGGATCCCACTGATAGGCTGGATCTGCATCCGGACCTTAACCAAACCAAATCGACTTGTTCTTGTCACCTCCCCAACTCATCCACCATGTATCGTCCGAATTCGTCCACAATCTTATATATATATATACATACATACAGTATATAGTTTTGGCCCTATCTCTTCTCTCAAGAGTGAAGGATCACTTAAAAATAGCCGGATCCGGATCCAGATCTTCTCGTAGCAGAATCTGCGTCCGGATCCAGATCTTCATCAAAATCAAATAAAATCATCCTTGTCACACACCCAAAGTGTTCACCAAGTTTCGTCTGCATCTGCACACAACGTTTCAAGATATCCTGCTCACAGACAAACAGAAAAACAAATATGATGTTGTGCATAGCACGATACTTGTGAAATCCAAATCGACAATAGTTGCCATCGAAAATAAATTCGTAATTTTCGAAATTTGATCTATTAAGTGTTGTACATGATTGAATGTTCTGCATAACAAATCTGGCTGATACATTTTCTAATTGTGACCTAATAGGTGTTTTACATGTTTTGGATGGCTTTGACCTTGCCCTTTGATTAAGTTTGACCAAAACTTTTTTACATATGCTACACATAGTAAAAATAAGCTGTGTAACTTTCATTTGATATCTTAAAAATTAGTGAGATATGGTAATACGAAATTCCAAAATGGCCCATTTGATTATAATAGGGTGAAATGTTGTTATGGAAACCATTAACATGTTCAAAAAGGATAAATTGATCTTTCTGATTTGCGTTGAACCAGATCTTTGACCCAATATGCAATTTCTGTTCAACCTTGCAGAGTACCCCCCTCAGGGTGGGTGGAGATTGTGCATTACTTGCTAAAACAGTATAGTCTGTATATTGCAAGAAGACTTTAGATTTTTGTAGTGTGCTATGCATCTAAAGGGGTCTAAAGCAGCGTTTCTCAACCTTTTTACCCGTGGAACCCTTGAAATAGTTTTCATGTCTCAGGAACCCCTGCATAAAAATTATTATATACCATTATTAATATCTAGCTCTTTTTTTATTTTTATCGTAGTTCACGTGGTAAATATAATATATTTTTTTCGGATCCTGGTTTAAGGAAAATATGCCCCTTTTTGTCAAATTTATTGGCAATGAAAAAAAACATACTGCTCGTTTATGAGACCTCACACCGAGGTTTTAATTCACAAAAAAAAAATCTTTTTTAAATAAAAAAAAAAAAACACAACTCATGTAACTTGATAAACAAAAGTTAAACAAATAAAGCTGAAGCAATAAAGGTAAACAGAAGAACTAACCTTGAGAGAGAGAGACTTCGCGCTAGGAAGCACAGAGAAGATAGATGGACACAGTGCGTGCATGCTCCCGTACTTGAGTCAGTCACTCAATGATACACGAATCCGCCGCGTACAGGACGTCCACTAACCAGTGAGGCGGTTTCACACTGGCGCCATATAGACATCGTTAAATACATTCCCTATGGTTGTTATAATTGTAATAATATAAGAGGTTGAAGCCTCTATTATAATAACCAAGGAGTTTCCAACAATATGCCGTAAGTGTATAGTAAAATTACGAATATTAAATCAAACAAAACTACTCAAAAATACATTAGCCTATTTATTAGTGTTTCTCGTGGAACCCCTAGCGACCTCTTGCGGAACCCTCGGGTTCCGGGAACCCCGGTTGGAAACACTGGTCTAAAGGGTCAAAGGGGTCAAGGTCTAAAGGGTCAAAGGGTCTATAGGGGTCTATAAAGATCTTACATGGTCTAAAGGGTATTTTTCAATAGCAGTTAGGGTCTAAAGGGGTCTAAAAGGTCTGAGGTGTAATGTCCAAGGGGTCTAAGTGGTATAAAAGGGTGTAAATATTTTCAGGAATATATGGGATCTAAAAGGGTATTAAGGGGTCTAAAAGATCTAAAAGGTCTAAATGGTTCTAAAAGGTCGAAAGGGTCAAGGGGTCGAAGCGGTCGAAATGGTCAAGGTATCTAAGCGGTCTAAGAAAGTCTAAAGGGTATGTTCCAACAGTAGTTACAGACCTGAAGGGTATATAGGGGCTAAGGCATCTGAAGAGGTCTCAAGTGTCCAGAGGGTCGAATGGGTCTTAAAGGTCTAAGAGTCAAGTGGTCTGAAGGATGTAAAGATCTTCAAGAGTCTAATGGATCTAAAAGGTCTAAGAACTCTGAAGGTCTAAATGTCGAAAAGGAATTGTAGAATAATCTGTAATTAATAGACGTAATGAATTTATTTTTCCACCTGACCGAGTTACCCCCTCCTGCACAGTGGTCCTGTGAAGAGGTTTCCTTGTTTCATGACTCGGTGAAGGTTTTGCCAGTTTTTCCTCTTCTTCTTTTTCTCAGTCACCCTTCACATTTAGTTTATCTCAGCCTTGTTTAGGGCGAAATTCAATAAAATAATTTTAAAAAAATTGATGTCAAGGTCCAATAATAAGTACTAATGGTCCAACTCACGTTCAAACATTACGTACTTAATAGACATACTCACAAGGGTCAACCAAGACTTCACCTCGACGAGGGTTAACCATCCACCCGTCTTTTTCGGTTTTATATACAGTACTGTTAAACCCCGCTATTCGCGGATTCACTATTTGCGGACCCCGCATATTCGCGGTGTGACTATATTATATATATGAATATTCGCATATTCATATATATAAAGTGTGACCTGCTTCAACATTCGTGCTTTGCGTATTCGTGGTAAAAAAAAATAAATTGTATATATATAATTTTTTACACTTCAGAAATGGTCTCCTATATCCACCTGGGAAATTAGAAATCAACCAACATCACAGCATTACATAAAAAGGTGCAAAAATGGATCCCCTTAACTCCAGCCAAATGAGCTTACTGCACTTCCAATCATCAGCAAGGTAATGAATTCATCATCGCAGTTGACATAAAATCATTTTTTTTTCTCCAACAGCCTCATCTCAGATCATCTATTCGGATTCAGACCTGGTCACTCCACCTTGGACATGCTGCTTCTACTCTCCCAACAATTGATGGAGGTCCTCAGTATCAGACATGAGATCAGGGCTGTCTCTGGACATATCTCGAGCTTTTGATACAGTCTGGCATCCTGCCTTGCTCTCCAAACTGTCTGCCTATGGAATCCAAGGCCAACTCCACTCTTGGATTACTGACCTCCTCCGCCCTCATAGACAGTGTGTGGCTCTCAACGGAATCCTTTCATCTCCTCTCCCTGTCAAGGCTGGAGTACTCCAAGGCAGTGTTCTGTGCCCCCATATTATTCCTAATCTTCATCAATGATCTCACTGACTCTCTGGAAAATCCTCTTTATCTCTTTACTGATGACTCCACTCTCTGCTGTGACATCTCTCATCCTTCTGACAGACAGGCAACAGCCTCTTCCCTTTCCTGAGACTGTGACAAAATCACAAACTGTTCAAGCACAATTTTGCATCTGTATCCATATTGTCCACCCTTTGCATTCTCCCTTATCCCTCATCGTTACTTGCTTCCATTGTTTTTCCATCTCCGTCTACTTTTTCCCTCTGCCCTGCTGTTGCTGTTTCCCCTTTCTCCTGCTGTTCCCTTTGTTATGTTGTGTCCTGATTTGTTATGTGTAATCGCTCTTCAGTTCAAAAAAAATAAAAAAATAATAATGATAATAAT
>CM068959.1:68730281-68746306 GCA_035128595.1 Eptatretus atami | reverse complement strand
TAAAATGTAAACAATGCCTGGGCATTCACAGGCATTTGTCAAGAACGTATCCCCCGCGAATAGCTGTGTCTGACAGTATGTATGTATATACAATACATTCAGAAAGTATTCACACCCCTCAACTTTAGTCACATTTTGTTGTGTTGCTGCCTGAATTTAAAATGGATTAAATTTTAATTTCTTGTCACTGATCTACACAAAATACCCCATAATGATAAAGTGAAAACATGTTTTTAGAAATTTTTACAAATTAATTAACAATGAAAAGCTGAAATGTCGTGCGTCATTAAGTATTCAGCCCCTTTGCTATGACACTCCAAATTGAGCTCACATGCATCAAATTTCCTTTGATTATCCGCAAGATGTCTCTACAACTTGATTGTACTCCACCTGTGGCTAATTCAATTGATTAGACATGATTTAGAAAGAAACACACCTTTCTATATAAGGTCCCACAGTTAACAGTGCATATCAGAGCAGAAACCCAACCATGAGGTCCAAGGAACTGTCCGTAGAACTCCTCGATAGAATTGTGAGGAGGCATAAATCTGGCGAAGGCTATAAAACAATTTCTAGAGTGTTGAAAGTTCCCAAGAGCACATTGAGCTCCATCATTAGGAAATTTAAAAAATATGGAACTACCCAGACTCTTCTCAGGGTCCAACCAAGCT
Organism: Eptatretus atami; assembly: GCA_035128595.1. Classification (NCBI taxonomy): domain Eukaryota; kingdom Metazoa; phylum Chordata; class Myxini; order Myxiniformes; family Myxinidae; genus Eptatretus; species Eptatretus atami. The sequence continues at coordinate 68,745,635 of CM068959.1, read as the reverse complement.
GAGCAACAGAAGAAGGACCTTGGTCAGTGAGGTGACCAAGAACCCAATGACCCCCTCTGTCAGAACTACAGTTCCTTGGCTGAAATGGGAGAACCTGCTGGAAGGACAACAATCTCTGCAGAACTTCACAAATCTCAGATTTATGGGAGAGTGGCCAGAAGGAAGCCACTCCTGAGAAAAAGGCACGTGACAGCACACCCAGCGTTTGCAAAAAGGCATGCGAAAGACTCTTGAGAGCATGAGGCAAAAGATTCTGTGGTTTGACGAGATGAAAATTGAACTCTTTGACCTGAATGCAAAGTGCTACGTCTGGTGAAAACCGAGTAAAGCTCATCACCCATATAACACCATCCCTACCGTGAAGCATGGTGGTGGCAGCATCATGCTATGGGGATGCTTTTCAGTTGAATGGACTGGGAGACTTGTAATGATAGCAGGAACAATTAATGGAGCCACGTACAGGCAAATCCTTGAGGAGAACCTGCGTCAGAGTGCAAAACACCTTAGACTGCAGTGAAGATTTACGTTCCAACAGGACAATGACCCCAAGAATACAGCCAAAGCAACAATGGAATGGCTTCAGAACAAGAATGTGAAAGTCTGAGTGGCCCAGTCAAGGCCCAGACTTGAATCCCATTGAAAATCTGTGGATTTTATTGAAAACCGTTTTTTAAAACTTTTATCTTGGCCACGTTCACCAATAGAAGCTCGCGAAAATTGGTACAGAATACCTCCCTATACACTTCCTCTACAAGTGATATTTATATCTCTCCGAGTGATATTTACATTTAATGGGTCAATTATTTATATCTCATGTACTTTCAAAATGTAAATTAATGTTCACCCTCAGTGCATGGTTACACATGCTGAATAAGTTACATTGCTGAATAATTACGCATGCTGAAGAAGTTGTCAGATTTTGGAATTTACAGGATTATAGAAATTAGAAACACCCACTCCCGACGAGAGCGGCAGGAGAGAGGGTGTGGAAGGTAAGGGGGGAGAGACTTTTTTGTTTGTTCTTTTTGAATCGCTGCTTACAAATGATGGCCTTATTTGAGTCACTCAGCATAAAACTTCAACAGCTTTTCACATTGCTTCTTCATTTCATGCAGTATATTGTTGAAGAACCGATGTGAATGGGGAGGCACGGGGGTTGGGGGGGTGGGAACTCCCTGGGGGAGGAGGGAGACACTGGGGAAGGAATTTCTCCAAACACGAGATTTCATGAACATGATCTCTGGTAACCTCTGCATTCCGCTTCGATAGAACAAAATGGCGCCTGAACCTCAAATGTCAAAACCTCAGAAAGTGTGGATAAAAGTACTAAGAAAATTACTCACGAACTTGGAAAGGGAAGACGCACATCCAAAACATTTTGAAGGCAAAAGTCGAAATTATGCAAGATTACCGATCTCGAAATTATGCGTGTCAGCCGATCGGAAGAGTAAATGAAGAATGCCTTGGAATGTAGATGTGCACCTGCTGTGCTGGAAGTGAATCCAGAACACCCGATGCAGATGTAGCAACATGACTGGGCTGCTGCTGCAAGAGAAGGCCTTGAAATTTGCTTCCGATTTGGGAAATTCAACCTTCAAGGCCTTAAATGGGTGGTTGGAGAGCTTCCTTAGGCAGCACAACATGGTATTCAGGAAGACGAGTGGAGAGTGGGGTGAAGTGAACAGTGCTACCGTTGACAACTGGAAGTCAAAGCAACCGAACATTTGTAAGAACATTCCACCTGGGAATATTTTTACTATGTATAAAGTGGGTTTATTTTTTTGGGATACAATGATCAACACAATTCACGTAAAGGGCGATGATTGCGCCGGCAGGAAACGCCCGAAATAACGCATCATGGTAGCCTTGTGTACCAGCATCACAGGTGAAAAGGTGAAGCCACTGGTTATCGGCAAATACAGGCGACCACACTGTTTTGGTCTTCCGTGCGTTTTTTGAGGAGTAGCTATCGTACTTTGACAGAAATATGAGGAGGCAGAACTAGCTCTTTATGGACAACACTTTTTCTCATTCCAAAGTGAGATTGAAAAACAAAACTCGAAAAAAATTTGGTCAATGAGCACCACCAGCAAATCCCAGCCAATGGACCAAGGCATGATATCCAGGCCACCAAACTAAAATTTTGCCAGCATCAACTCCAATACATGATTAGCAGCATGGACAAAGACAAGTCAAAATCGTGTACAGATTTGCTGAACTCCATCTCTATTCTCAACGCCATGTACTGGATTTTTAGCTTGTGGAAAAAGGTGAATGTGTCTGCAATTCAGAAGTGTTTTGCCAGGTGTGGGTTTGACTTCTCTGACAGTGTCAACTCTCCACCAATATATACGACTCGGATCAAGATGACGATGTGCCACTTGCCATAGTGAAACTCTCTCCATTGGCTGCTTTGTTGTTCGTTTCAATAGTTTGCTGACCTCCATACAGGTGAGACTGAAACTCGGCACTGGGACAGCCATGCCTCACAGCTGCTCGAGTCTTCCACCAAACATCCCAAGCTGTCGACGACAGTAATCAAGAGTCAATGACAGTGCAGACCATTCGCTTGTAGACACCCATATTTACATTTCAACCTGTAATTTTTTTGCAACTCACCTTGGGCAAATGGACATGTTGAATTTATTGATGTATTCGGAGACGAAGGCAGCAACCATGAGTATAGCTGCACGATCGATCCAGACCAAATAAGTGACTTTTTAAATTGATAGGCACACTGTGCTTTTTATTTTTAATTTCATTTCCAGACTCCTCCATATTATTTTTGACAGTCAGTGCTTACAAGCATGAATGATTGCTTTTGTGGTAAATGCACATCAACTGTAATCAAATTTATTATTTTATTGTGTCTTTTTTGTCTGTGTCTATTTTTTTACAACCTCTTTTATGTGGACTCCTGTCTTAAGTGGCCACTTTCACTGTTTCCCAGAAGTGGTTGCTTAAAGCAGCTTTGAATGTACATGATATATACAAGATTGTCACATTTTATTTTTTAACCAAAAGAGCATCGAAACAAAAGATGAAAAAGAGAGGCAGAAGAAAAAACAAATCACTGGTGTCGAGGATTGAATAACTGCTGAGATGTAGGTCAGCATTAAGACAATAGAGAGTATGATTTATCCAGCAAGGAAATATAACTATTAGCCAATAGCCTCTTGAACATCAAAATGGATCCTGGAATGTTTTATATCCTCACAGGTGAAGGTCAGCCTGGAGGTCTGGTGACTACCCACAGCGGTTTTGCCCTGCTCATGCCAACGGCAAGCCAGCGTGCGGGAGTCAAAAAGAAAGGCCTTTTTCGTCGTGGTAGTTTCCTTGGAAACCTGAGGCTACGCAAGTCTTCATCGAGAAGTTCGCTATCGAGCCAGCTGAGCAAACACAGCTCATTCCGCAGCGAAGCTGGAGATTCGATTGCTGGCTCAGAAGCAAGTGAGGTCAGCCTTGTGCGCATCTTTGTTTGTTTTGGGTTTATTTGGTTGTCTGTCGATTTGGTGAAACGTTTGACGACAAGGTTGTATGAATTCACTCCATCATTGTGAAGGTTGATAATTCTTTAACGTTCTCATTTTCATAAAAATTTCATCCATTTTTGTTTTTCTTTCTCTGATTGATGTCGTCTTGGATGAACCAGGTGTCGAACAATCTCTGACTCCTCTTCCTCTTTCTCAGCTGAATGTTTGGTCTGTTTTTTCATCTGGTTTTGAGCAAAATAGAATAGAACATAAAATCAGCCATAACTCTGTGCACTTCTATTATGAACTAAACAAATAAATTTCGCTGCATGTTCCTTTGAACATATATTTGTACGTAATCTATTCATGTATGCATGCATGCATTTGTAAAATACATGAAGGGGGTCACAACATTTTCTGGCACGACTATCAGGGAAGAGTCAGAACCTGAGGAAACTTGGTAAATATGAAGTAGAATTTTATTGCTGAATAACAACAAATTCTTGAATCTTTGTCTTTTTTATTTTTCACATGGTGACTGAGTTTCCATAGGACCCCCACCAGTTTTATGAAATGTCATGTAAGGTATGGGAGCATGCACCGGAGCAGCGCGTCGCTGCGTCCACTTTCCGCCGGTACTCCAGGGGCCTCTGTCTGGCTATCCCCATCTGCAACCATGAGGCACATGGTCGGCCCATTGGCCTCCTCCACTCATGAGGCTCCCTCGCTGAGAGAATCTGGTGAGCAGGATCAGCGTCAGGAAAATGAGCCGCATGTCCATACAGCCGCAGATGACGGTCATGGACTATGCAGGTAAGAAATTTCATTTGAGTCTCTCTCAGCAACTGCTCGTTGGACACAAAGTCTGACTTGCGATGGAGAAGGACTCTCCGAAGAAACTTAGTACCAAAGGAATTAAGTCTCCATCTCAGATCCCTGGTCAGAGTCCAACTCCCACATCCATAGAGCAAGACTGGAAGCACCAAGGACCTGAACACTTGGACTTTCGTCCTCCAGCACAAGTCACACCCCATGATCACAGGCTATAAAACAATTTTATTTTTTATAAAATATAAAACAAAACAATAATATAAAACAAACAATAAAACTGGCTATGACCGGCAGCATCACACCCCATGATCCAGTGAATCCATGACTCTCCAGCCCCAACCCAGACGTCTACTGACCTCTGGCTCACAGCCAGCAGAGACATGAATATCAGTGCCAAGGTAAGTGGATCTCTCCGTGACCTCAACATCCGCACCAGAAAGAGGTACAGACAAGATAGTTGCATTCAAGATGTCAATGAAAGCCTGGATCTTAGTTTTGACCCAGGAAACCCGAAATCCCAGTGGCTCCCACTCCTCATTCAGCACCTTGAGGGCCCCTAAAAGGATATCCAGAGTCTCTGCAAAGATGACTGCATCATCTGCGAAATCAAGGTCAGAGGTCTTGACTATGCCAAGCGATGCACCGCAGCTTGATCTTTCCAACATCCTCCCTAGAATCAATCCATACAAGCGCTGAAAGGTGTGGAGGGCATTACCGCAGCTTGATCTTTCCAACATCCTCCCCAGAATCAATCCATACAAGTGCTGAAAGGTGTGGAGGGCATTACACACCCCTGACGAACTCCAGTAACAACTGGGAATAAGTCGGAGATGGTATCACCCACCACATCTCACAGCCCTCTCAGTACCAGAGTCTAGTTCAGACATCAGATTGATCAGTTTTGGTGGCACCCCATGAAAACCAAGAATCCTCCAGAGGGCATCTCAATTCACTGAATCAGAGATCAACATAGGCTGCAAGCAGCCCTTGCCAAAAATCTCATCTGCATTCGGTGAGGACCCAAAGGGCAAGGATCAGTCAATGACGGTCAGTCATTGACCTCTTTGGTGTAAAGCCTAACATCTCTGGACGCTGGTGCTCAAGCAGATGGTGGCGAACCCTATCAAAAATTATCCGAGCAAAGACCTTGCCCGGCACTGAGAGCAGCATCACCCCGCGGTAGTTGTTGCAGTCCTGACGATCACCCTTCCCTTTCCAGAGAGGGACAGCAAGGCCCCTCTTCCAATCAGTTGGGGTGATGCCTGTGTTCCAGGCAGAGCACAGACCTGTATGCAACGACATGAGTGCAGCATTTCCACCAGCCTTGAGAAGTTCAGAATGGATGCCACAAATCCCAGGAGCTTTACCCCATTTCAACCGGTTTACCACAGACTGTGTTTCCACAAATGAAGGTGGATCACAGTTGATTGGAGGATCAGCAATAGGGATAGTAACACCCCTGACATCCAACTCAACAGCTAGTTGATCAGCCTGGCACAGCCCCTCAAAGTAACCAGCCCAGCGAGCCTTCACTTTGGACTCCTCTGTCAAGAGCCCACCATCCTCCGCTCTAACTGCAAGGAACAGGCTTGGAGGAACGCAATGCATGAATTTCCCTGTAAGCAGGATGAGAATCACTTGACCACAGGTGATGCTCTACCCCCTCACAGATTCCTTGCACATAGGCCTCCTTGTCCGCCCTCAGTGCACGTAGAGTTTTACACCTCAACTCCCTGAACAGCTCAGCTCTGCCATTAAGTCTGGCCTGCGACTCTGGTCAATGGTATCCAGTGTTCCTTGACACAAAATTCTTCTTCGCCCTCTGGTGAATTCCAAGACATTCACCGGCAATATCAAAGGATGGTGGTCTTCAAGGCACTCCACAACTCTTCAAGATTTCCCAAAGCACCCAGACCCCCCAAATCTCCACTCAGCCTGTTCGTAAACTCCTCAGCTACCCTCTCATCCTTGAGCTTGCCAACATCCAGCCTAGGCTGGGATGGTACCATTCTCCTGGATTTAAGCTGCAACTTCAGAGTTGCTACCACACTCCTGTGGTCGGTATTGAGGAACTGAGCACTCCTGTAGACCCTGCAGTTCTGGATCATCTTCCAACGAGCACATGGTCAATCTCCTTTGCTACACCAGCAGCGTTGGAATACCAAGTCCAGTGATGGGCCTGTGTGCGCTGAAACCATGAACCAGCCACCCAAAGTCCATGACTTCTTGCAAAGTCAAGGAACTTAGTGCTATTCTGGTTCACAGTTCCAGACCCATGGGGACCAACATATGTCTCATAACCATCCCTATCAGTTCCAGTCGATGCATTGAAATCCCCCAAGACTAGAAGCGTATTTTGCCTGGGGCACTGATCAACCACAGACTTGAGCGTGGCATGGAATACATCCTTCACGGTGAGATCACTCGCCTCAATCAGAGCATATACAGAGACCAGGGAAACGACACCCAAGGAGTGACGAATCCTTAGTCTCATTATACGCTTGTTGACCGATGTTACCTCAATTATCATTGGAGTCAGCTTATTGGACACAACTACAGCTACAGCATGGTAGCTATCAGAGCAACCAGACCATTAGTAGTTTTAACCACCTACCATGATCTTGCCTCTGTCCGGTCTCTGAACCTCAAACGCTTGAGCTCAGATGATAACAGAGGCAGCTGATCATCCTCTCTTAGGAAAAGGACATTCCAGGCATCCACCCAAAGGGACCTCAGGTTAACCCAAGGAGACTGCTGTCTCGTGTATGACACCTCAGCACCACCCCGACACACACTACCGCAATCTGACCCGGGAAGGTTACCCCGTGGTTTTCCTCCTATCATCAAAGAGTGGGGATCCCGAAGGCTTTGCCCCAATCCCGTAATCCGGTGAGCTGCCTTGCGGAGGGCAGCTGGCTGCACAGGAGGTACTCCCACGGAGTGAGTTTTCAATTTTCTTTGCGTTTTTCTTGTGTTTTGCTGAGTAAAGGGTTTAGCAGTGGCCGGAGTGCAAAGTAACCCAACTGCAGGAGGACGTCCACAGACACAGTTAGGCACTATATATGGATGGCCGTTGGCTCACAAGGAGCTCCTCCGCCCTTTGACAGGTTTTGTTTTTATTCCTGCTGGATGTCAATATCATACACCCTCCTCACCAGGAAACCTGGTGGGGGAGATGGTTTAGTCGCCGCCAACCCGACCATAAAACAGGTTAGTACAGGTTTACATAGTTTCTGTCGCAAGTCACAGATCAAATCAGGCCTGACCTGACAATATTATGAACCTGACAATTTTTTGAAATATTAAATGTTGAGCCATGATGAAATATTTCCATCTCTTGGTCAGATTCACTATGTATTTTTGTTCAAATTCTCTGGAGATTAGCAAACCAGTACATTTTTGAGAAGCTTATGGCATCAGGAATATGAAAATAAATGTTTACATTTGCACAGATCCCTGCATAGCTGCCATTTTTGATTTTCAAAATGGCTGACATAAAATAAGAATTTCCGAATATCTCAGCTTGTAATTAACATAGAAACTTCATTCTAAATGCTATTACTAACCTTATGTTTCCAGGCCCAAAGAATCCAAAGTTTATGTCAAATTAGTGATTATGAACACCAAAAACCAAGAAATGAAGAAGTTTGTAAAATTATGTTTGTATTTTGATGAAAAAAAAATGCACATTCAAATTATTGGTAGTGACACCAGCATATGTACGACGTATATCCTATCTCAGTTTGACACATCATTACACATCATCATAACTCTCTGTGTCATATTCAATGTTACAGTCTGCATCGTTTTCACATTCTGTGCCACACAATCATAGTTCTTCTGGCGGCAGTTGCAACAGTATTTATAAGTCCTGATGCTACAATTATTTTGCAGTAGTTTTGCAATATTTAATTTTATACTGTAAAAATTTATGTTAACACAACTAGTACACATTTATCTTGGTCTTGGTTAATATAGTGATGGCTCTCTTTCTCTTCAGTGCCTGAGTCATTATGAGTGAAGACGCGGGAACCAGCAAGTTGAGATCGTTCAAGTCTTCCTTGGACACTGTAGACTGGAAGCAGTGCATTCTTTGTTAGGAGTCCAATGCCAGCAAAGGAACACTTGTTCAACATCCCAAAATAGAATTATACCAGAAACTACTTGATGTTGTGGAAGAAAGATCCAGCTTACAGGATGGAAATAGGTTGACATCCAAAGACACCTCAAAGACTTTACCAAAGAAATATTGATTGAAAGGAAATATTGATTATTCTGATGCCACAAATCAAATATCCATACAGCGAGAGAGAGACTGCTTGCAGCAAGCCATGTCTACAGAAACCTATGCTGTGAAAAAACGTGGGCATAAAAGAACAAGCTCTGAAATCCAGCAATCGGCAACCTCAGGCACCTCAGCACCTTTCACTAGATCTGTGACAGAACCATTGACAAGGGATCACTGCTTCTTATGTCAAGAAGATGATGACCAGCATCTCTTCACGTACAAACTGAAAACGTGGGGAAGGCACTAATAGATGAGCTGTGGAAATTTCCCAACATCCAGTATTGATGACAAGACCAAGCAATGCACTCTCACCAAGTGATGCCCAGCGATAGATGTAAGATACCACAAACCATGCTGGACATGACATGTGTTCCATGTCTTGAGGGATGATGCCAGTAACCGGGCCAAGTCTACAAAGACAGACCTACCAAAGCAAGTACCATGCTTGATTGAGCTGATCAATCTCATTGAATATCAAACCCAAAATGAGCTCAATCTACATGGAAAGCCATCGAAAAAAACCTACATATCTATGCTTGGTGGTGGTGATGAGGCACAGAAACACACTCTGACACTGACACGACAGTGGCTATAGACAAAATTCTTGCAGAGTTAAGCATGAGTCACATTTGCTCTACGGCGAGGATACGGCGGCCGTACCCCCCCCCCCCCCGAATTGACAGAAACGTGCAGTGGCCGCAGAGTTTCTGAGGTGGCCTCAGGGTGGCCCTACCCGTATGGCTATCTTTTACAGGCCATAGGGGTCTCCGTGGAATTAAAGTGCGGAGTTATAACTTTTTTCTTTCTAGGTTGCCGTGAAATTCGACAAGCAGTAGCCTTGACGTAGATGTGTTCCACGTCGACCGTACGTAGGGCGTACGGTGGGCTTGCTTATTCGTGCGTTTTCCGTAGGCTCTTATCAATGAAAAATGAATTTTGCAAACCCCCAAAAAATTACGGCGGCCGCACTATTTCCACGTTCGCCTTAGGGCCCCCCTGCAGTCGCCTTGCGGGCTCCTTGAGGCTACCTTGCGTCTGCCTTGAAAATTCTATGGCCGCCGCAGGGATGCCCTAAGGTCACCGTGCGACATCAAATCAAAGACCGTACGGCACCCCCACGTTTTCGGTCTCCACAATTTCTAAATACCCCGTGCGGCTACCCAAAAAATAAAAACATATGTGACTGCTACATTGTGTGACCGTGGAAATACTGCAGCCACCCTATAATTGCTAGTGGCCATAGATTTTTTAGACCCTACGGCCCCGAGCCAAATGTGACTGAAGCATTACCAAGTGTGACGTTAGTGAGGCAGAAAGAGAGAAGAAAACCATCTGTTCTTTACTGTCCTGAATCCTGCGAAGAAGATATGGTCTACACTTCCTTGATGCAAGATGCCACAAGTGAAATGGACAACACAATGATGAAATACAACACAGCTAAGCTAATTAACGGCAACAGCATTGCCAATTTCATTGAGGAGAAGGAAACACACAATTACAGTATGCAGCACAAGAGAGGATGTTCCGACCAAGCTGTAGAGCCATATATGGTGGATTTTGGTGGGATCTGAGGAGTAGCTGCAAACTGAGATGAGGAGCAGGACAGTTGACATGTCAGCATTGACCATGAGTCACAATATCATGTATGCTTTCAAAACCAGGAGACAATTGCACCATGTGCCCAATAAAGCCACTGACACATTTCGGACATCACACACATGAGAAAACCCACAGATTGTAGGGTTGGCACTCACTGTACATCATGACACCAGGAACAAGGGTGTTGATGGACCTCCTCCATATACAGAACTACTACGTATCACGCAGCCATGCCTTACTCCGAGAAACAGCAATTGCCAACGCTGTTGTGGAAAACACAAACCAATTTGATGGATTGTATGTACCACCTTTCTTCAAGAAAGGTACATTTGTCTTCTTCGCTGTTGATAATACAGATTTTGCAGATGACATTGTAGATGGCAAAGGCACCACACATGGCACAATCACCACAGTGTATCAAAAGGCAGATGTGCCTGGAGAAGCAATCACACCCAATTTGGAAGTTAGTGAGGCAAAAAAACCTGTCGGTTATCCCTTATCATGTACCCATTGAGCCTTGCAGCAAACCAAAACATGGCACAGTCAAGAGAGCAAAGGAATTCAAGGCGTGTTCCACAGGTGTTGACTGTTGCTGAATCCTATAAACTAACCAATCTTGGTTGGATGATTGTATCTGCTTTGTCTAGATCAACCGACAGTGAATCACAAAGCAGTATCCCAGGTTGGGCAGGCTACAAATCACTTGTATCATCTAGTCAGTCACTGACTCAAGTCGGTGCCTTGCCTCTACTTCGAGAGGTCGCACATGAGTGGTCTACCATGCTGACTGTGATGTTGGAAGCGTCTCAGTTGAAGTGCTTGGCAGTTGATGAAAACCACACAACTGTCATAACCTTTGATATAGCCCTGTAAGAGAAGGCAGTACAGTTGCTCGATGCAAGACCTAACTTGAAAAGAGAAGTTGTTCCGAGATTTGGGGAGCTGCATGCTGTGATGGCTACACTGAGGGCACTCGGAGCCTCAATAGAAAATTCTGGCATAGATGCTGCATGAATTGAGGCAGATGTATATGGGCCTGCTACAACGAGTCAGATCCTCAAGTGCAGCCACTACAAGAGAGCACACCGTGCACACGTCCACACTTACATGGCTCTGTATGAACTTGCTCGAGAACAGTTCTTCACAGAGATGCAAAACTAAATTAATCTGCTTGAAACCAGCAAATTAATTAGAGGAAGCCTGCAGAAACAGCTTCTGGGCCAAGTGATGGAGCAGAATGCATCAGAATTGTTAACACTCACCTGCTTCAAGTCTTGACCCACTAAGATGTCATTCAGCAGCTGAGAGAAGTGGGAAGCTCAGAAATCAGCTATGACACAAACTTCTTCTTTTCTTGTTTTTGGTGTTCACAATCACTAAATTTGACATAAGCTTTGGATTATTTGGACATGGAAACATAGGATTAGCATTTAGAATGAAGTTTCCATGTCAAGTACAAGCTGAGATGTTCAGAAATTCTTATTTTATGTCAGCCATTTTGAAAATCCAAAATGGCGGCTTTGCAGGCATCTGCGCAAATGTAAACATTGATTTTCATATTCCTGATGCCATAAGCTTCTCAAAAATGGACTGCTTTGCTAATCTCCATAAAATTTGAACGAAAGTGTTTTTATTGACATAGTGAACCAGGCTATCTTGGGAAATCACTTGAAACAGAAGAATGTGGCTTGATTTGTTTGCAATGTAGTGTGGGATTGGGCTTGCGTATCAAAACTTTAGGATATTTTATTCATTGATTACAATAGAGGAGATTGAAAATCCCATTTTCGGATGCAGCACCACATACCACACCACTTTCACACTGTTTCCACTATCAAATCAAATAATCACTTCCCTCCTTATACTTGGATCATAAAACCAACAATAGCAATTAATTATGGTTATAATTCATCCATGCATTATTGAGGTAACACTTCTTGAAAACCCATCTACTCTTTCATTAGTTTATGAAACTTTGCTTGATCCATTAATTACTTTCTTCATGAGTCTATAAAGCAAAGGACTGATGAAAGAAATCATTCACTATTGCCATTCAACCAAGCATTCATTGGATATTGAAGTTTATTTTGAGGGCCATCCTTCCTCATCCCTCGTGTCTCAGAGTATTGCTGGGGCAGGCAGGATGGCCTAGAGGTATGTCCACTCCCTCTAAGCTGTCTAGCCTGACTTAGAATCTCCACCCAGCTATAAACTGTCATCCTGGTGTTTAGCAGACAGAGCGAGGCATCAATGTGTATGCCGTCTCTAGGATTGACATTAAACTGGAAGTCCTGTTAGCATTAGTTGGTGGACGTTAAATATCCCAAGCTGTTCTTCGTGAAGAATAGGCAAGCTGTCGCCCGAACCATGGCCAAATTCCAAATTATTGCATTAAACTACAGGGGGCACTGCATCAGTGGCACAGGTGTGCCTCCACCAAATGATCCATATGAAAGAATGAGAAGAAGAGCATGGCTGCAGAGCTAAGGAAATGGACTCACTTGGTGGGGGAAAGACACACATCTGGAAATCTCTGAAATTATTGACAAACGCCTGTTAATTGTGAATTATCGCAATTAATGTTGGTGGCGCAGTCCAACCCAAGTGATAACAAGGCATTCATTTGTTTCAATCATAGCATTCTCAACTTCACCATTAGCCACGATGTTTATGGCCTTTCTTATCCCAACGATGCATAATGATAGGCGCTAATCATTTTGGGGAAAAAAACACAAGGGGCTCCTTGCTGAGAAGCATTCTTCCTATAGCATTACATTTTGTGATACACATGGCACAGAATAGCTGCCAAATACCTTTAAAATGCACAGTACAAATGGAACTCATGATTGATGATGTTTCTATCCATCTGAAGGAGAAGGCAGATGTATTTTTGTGTTTAAGTTTTGGGAAAGGTTCCATATTAATTTTAGTATTTATTCTGAGTACAGATCAGCTTTGGAGATCCTGGGGAGGGTGATGAAGCAACAGAAGAAAAGGTGGATGCCACCACAACCGAGACATATTCAGGCGAGTGGAAGAATGACCGTCGGAGTGGTTTTGGAGTGAGCGAGCGCTCGGATGGTCTCCGCTATGAGGGTGAGTGGGTCGGAGATGTGCGGCATGGCTATGGCTGCACAACGTTTTCTGATGGACGCTGCGAGGAAGGAAAATACAAGCACAACGTCTTTGTGGGCAGCAAGAAGCGAGGCTTCCTCCCGGTGCGTGTCAGGAAGGTGCGCGAAAAGGTGGAGAGGGCTGTAGAAGGGGCGAATCGGGCCTCAGCCATTGCCAAACAGAAGGCCGACATTGCTGAATCCCGGTGAGTGTCAGATGCAAAAAGGCATCTGTTATCTTTCTCAGTAGTTTTATCTTTTTACAATGTTGCCTCGTGGTAAACGTTTGTTTTTGCGACAAGAAACTGGAAATGCATTTGCTGAGCTAATTGTGAAATTTTCCCACAGTGACTTTTTGTGGATTTTATCAACTCGAAGTTGATAAGAGAATGTTTCCCTTCATGAGAAATGGGGTGCAGCTGACGTTTAGAGCGTTTTTCTTCCACTAGAGTAAAAGAAAGACCTTCTTTTGATTCCTATTTTGCTTTGATTAATGGCTCGTGCTCAAAATGTCAGGCACACCCTATTTCCCACGATGGTGAATCTGCTTATTATCTACTTTGAGTTGACGAAATCCTTTGTTTGTCCTGTCCATCAATGGATACTGACACAAGCCTTCATTGAGATTAGTATTCTGTGGTACCTATTGTTTTCTGTTTGGTTTAACTACAATAACTAGATGGTATTCATGGAATACTTACCCCATGCAGTCTTGAGAAGGACGTTGTGAGAACCAACTCTTCTGGTGGCAAATTTCTAATTGAAAAATATTAAATTCAAATCAAATGGAAGACGAAATAAAATCGGTATTGCATTGGAATCGTCAGAAGGAACCCGAATTAGCAAAAAGCAAAGATGAAGTCATCAGGAGGAACCTGGATAGGACTTAGGTTTCAACTGCTACTTCTCTACCCTCAAACCCATCCATGCACAGCCAAGTGAGCCTTATTCAAACAAAAAAAAAATCAAAAGAATGCAGATTCAATAAAATAAATCATTCTGGCTGACAGACCATGTGTCCGCTCAGGTTGAAATTTAAAACATATATTCCAAATCACTACCAGATCATAATTTTGAAGTTTCACGTCGATTGATGCAGTGGTTCAAGAGAGAGAATTAAAAAAAATATTTTCCTTCAATCCAATATGGTTGCCAAACCATGTGACCTATGATGTCCAAGGTGGGGAACTTTTTGTTCCTCATGGATCGGCAGTCATGCCTGTAAAGTTTCCTCTCTATCTGTTCAGCTGTTACGGAGAAGGATGTTTTTGAAGGTTTAAAAAAATAATAAAAAAATGACTGCCGAGCCATGTGACCAATGACATCATTTTTTTTTTCTGTTGACGAATTTATCCCGAGATGACCTTCAAAACTTTTCATACTGATCGGATGTAGCATTCTGCGTATGCAGTGACGACGTCATAAATCACACTTATTTCCCATCGGGAGTACTTGAGAGGTGCCAAGTTTCAATTTTACAATGGAGAGGTTTTAGAGATACAGAGGTCCAACGTTTCTCCTTTTTTCCAACATGGCTGCCACACCACATGACCTATGATGTCATAATCATCATTAAAACATTCTACATGGGTAGTTTCACCGATGGTGAAAATTTTGTGTCAGTCCGACAAGCGGTTCCAGAGAAAAGGGAATAACAAAATGCAGACACACCCGTACATACGCACGGGGCCAGCCCACTTCCGACCATAATGGCACCTTGGCAAGTTTCATCGAAATCGGTTTGCTGGTTCGTGCTGTGGGCCTCGCGTTGCAGACACACACACAGACAGACAGACGGAAAACCCGACAATAAGGGATATCTAGCATAATAGCGAATCCAATAATATATTATAATATAATATATATATATATATATATATATATAATATATATATATAAATATATATATAAATAAATACATAAATATATATATATACATAAATGAATTTAAAAAAATATATATATATACATAAATGAATTTAAAAAATATATATATATATAACACATTATATATATATATATATATATAACATATATATGTATAATCGGA
>CM068959.1:68704420-68724354 GCA_035128595.1 Eptatretus atami | reverse complement strand
TGGAGGAACCATGCCACACCGTCGTTTGAACATACATCATGTTGTTAAAACTGAATTCCACCTCCCTTGTTGCTGTGGTCATTAATTCCACGAAGACGTGTTCCGAGATCATCGGTTGTTCCAGATCGATGTGATACAGCAAATGTGCGCATATCTCAATCGTCTCCGTCAATGGTACATTCGTGAACAAGCTTTTAATATCAAAGGATGCCATTATGTTGTGCTCACTTGTCAGTGTTTTAGCTCTAATTGATTCTGCAAATGTGAAGGAATCCTTAACCACGAAATGAGAAAGTGAATCCAATACTGGTTGCAGTAACTCTCCCAACACTTGGCAAGTTCATGTTGTGCTGATCGCACCAGGGACAGTATGGGTCTTAGAGGGATATTCTCCTTGTGAATCTTCGGCAGGCCGTACATTCTTGGACGTTGGGCTCCAACAGGTTTAATTCTGTTGTACACCTCCTTTGATTGTTCTCCACATTTGAGAAGCTGCAACAGTCGTTTGACGATCTGACCTTCACCTGAGGCATGCGATCATGTTCCGTTACACCGCCCAGATATTTAAATTTGGTTTCGTCTTTCAGGAACATCCATCCTTTGATGGCATCCTTTAATATTTATGAGTTTAAGTGCCGATGTGAAGCTCGGTACGTGGCCGCACAACACTAAGATTGGCTGATCGGATCAAACAACACATCGCCTTGGCGATTCGAAGAAAGATTGTGAGGGTGAGAACACAACCAGTGCGAGCATGTAGAAATATCCAGTAACCACCGGCCACTGTACCTGCTTCATCTGCCATTGCACAGCACCTGCTTGCAACCCTATCTGTGCAGACCAGTACAATGCAGACTTGTTCAGGATATTGAGCGAGGTCGGAGCTCGTTTCATTTACGTATGTTGGAAGCAACCTTTATCCTCACCACCGATCCAATATTATTTGTCAAAAGGAATTTGTACGATCTCTGTGTCTCTTTCAGCATGGAAAGATCAAGGGAGGTACGGTAACAAATGGTGAATGGACCTCAGGGGAAACCCCTCCCCCCTCTCTCCAGGATGTGGTTGCAAACGTCAATCATCGACGAACTCTGCTCCAGCCAATGGGAGCTCGAGGTGAAGATGATGAGCCGACTGATGGGCGTTCGGATTAATCGTGATGTCATTACGGTTGAGCCAATCAGCATCTACCTTATTGAGACCTGCGATAAAGCACACGCCTGCACTTCCTCCTTCATTTGCTTCGATTTTTACCCTGAAGAGTGCAGCACGAAAAGCTTCGGTCACTATTATGTCGTGTTTGTTTGTATCCATATATATATATATATATATAATATATATATATTATATTTAATATATAATGTATATGTATTTAGATATAGATAATATGTATATTTAGATATAGATATATAGATATATATCTATATATATAATACATATATATTATATATATATATAGTTGTTTTTTTTTCGAATTTTTTTTTTCTCTGGGTCATCAGGTTTATTTGAGTTTTTATTTTAGATGGTGAAAAGAGATGAATTTTGGGAAGTCCATGAAAGGATTTTGGATTCAGATTGACTTGCAGTTGGAAATAAAAGTGTTTGAAGTATCTGCATTTGCTATGAGCCTGTTGATCAAGCTTTGGTTCAAAAAATAAATCCATAAGGTTTTGGTTTTGCAGATATGTTGCTGTTCATTCCTCGTGGAGGGAGGTGTAGATACTGCTTCCTTTAATTATTTTTTATCTCATGAGAAATCTTAGGTGATTTTGTCAGGGTTATGGAAGACTTAATAAACCAGTGATGAGGATTGATGACCCAATGTCAGTTTTAGTAGCCTTACATACTATCATATGTCTGGAAAAGTGTCAAACAGCATATCTAACTCTGGAAAGTTGATTGTTTTGTTCTTCTGACAGGTCCTCGCATGCTGCCTCTAAAGCTGAAGCAGCTGAATCTGCAGCTCTGGTCGCCCAGCAGGAGGCTGACAAGCCCGAAATGTTGCCTCAACCTTGTCGCCTTCTTTCTACCAGCCAGGTGAGGGAGAGGCAAATGAACATGTGTCTTGATTGTGTAAATGGATTCCTGGTTGATAACTTTCAATTGCTGTTTGAAATCAGAATAAATTTGTTCAAATAGAGTTCCAGGATAGAAAATGCCTTTGCAACTATAGCCTCAGATAGCCAGAGACGTGCATTGGAGTGTAAGATATAGATAACTTTCTCTTTTGAACACATTGGGAATATTAGTATATGTGTTTATTAATATAAATGAGATTTGAGATAATGGGGTATTGAAAATCTTTTAGGTCCAGAATACCAACGACAAAAGCGGCTTCGTCGAGAGGCAGGTGAGGAGCAGAAGTTCGAGGACATGGATTTGCCTGCAGATCGTTACAGTCCTGCTGTGAGTCGAGATGATGATGATGCAATACAGCCCTACAAGAAACCGAGGCTTCCACCTAGCCCTAGGGAGCTAGTTTCACTGCCCAGTACAGGAGAAAGACCGCAACTTCAGCATGAGCAGAGCATTGAGTTGTCTGTGGAAGATTCTGCAGTTTTCCCTGAACCTGATGATCATGAAAAATATGAATCTCAGCATGAGACTGGAGGTGATGGTATAGCTGAGATTCTTAGAAATGGGGAACAGATACATGAGACTCAGGAAAGACCAGCTAGTGACCTAAATATAGTTGGAGAGCACATGTATGCTGCTTTTGGCGAAGCGGTGGATGAATCAGAGGGTGCAAACGAAGACCTCGAGGACCCACTTATAGAAGAAAGAAGAGTGAAAGAGGACGAGAGAGATTTGGCAAGGATGGGTACGGTGAGCAGTTATGAGCTTCAAATGTGCCCTCTTCAGCCAAAAGGTGAGGATACAAATGTGGAAGAATCTGAGCCTCAGGAAGAAATGGAGACCGGAGGCTTGGAGATTGTAGATTACATTAGCGACTATCAAGACTACACCATCCACAGCCATGTTTCAATAGTGTCAGAAGAGTTTGAAGAGTACATTGAACCAATCCTGATGCTTTCCAGAAAACCATTGAAGAGGATGAGGAAGAAGAAGGCAAAGAGTTGCGAGAAAGAGAGATTACTTGGAGGGGCCCGAGGAGACAACTGAGAATTCAGAGAACATCATGATAATGAGTGACAAGCACCTTGAGAGGGATATTCAGAGGAGATGATTAATAAATTGGGTATTGACATTGAGGTTGAACAACAGGGGTATCTTGGGGTCATGGGAGAAGTTATTTTGAAGGAAGAGAAAAATGGTAGGGTTATTATGGAACAAAATGGACTGAAAAGGGTGATGAAGATACAACAAGGAACATGATGCAGCAAGGTTTTGAGGAGCAGATCATGAAAGAAGTGCATCATGTTGATGAAATGGACTTGAAAGCTTGTAGAAAGAAGGAAAATCAGAACTGGAGAGAAAAGTAGAACGGAGCTTGTTAAGAACAATCCAGGAATGCAGCTCTATGATGAAGGACTTGCCAGGGTGGCTGCTCCAGAAATGGAGCAACAGCCATCTGCAGTGGTGTTGCGGACTGTGAAACAGCAGAGCGACAAAGGCATTGTGCCACAGGGGATGCCCAAAACTCGCTCAGCTGGGACAAAATATGAGGTCATCCAGCAGGTGGTTCGATGTCGCCAAAATACACCGGTAAGATGTTTGTGAAATGCACTTGCATGTATTTCCCACACGCATGTACTTTGCGGGTGTATGAAGGGTATTTTTGTTTTTGTTGGTTAAATTGGCTCATGTTGTCTTCTTATGATTGGCTGCTTATTAAAGTTTGAGAAATCTACTATCCTCACATGGACTTCATCCTTGTTGTGTGAAGAAGGAAAAGTTTGGAAGTAGATGGGAGTAAAAATAGAGGTTACTATAAAGGCACTCGGTAGAGCACATACCTCCACCAGCTGAACAGTTTATGTTTTGTATCCCACTGATAGGCTGGATCTGCATCCAGACCTTGACAAAATATAATTGGCTTTTCTTGTCACCTAACTAACTCATCCACCAAATTTCGTCTGATTCTGTCCACAACTTTTTGAGATAGCCTGCTGATGACAGACAGACAAACGGGGGTGAAAACATAACCTCTGTCCACCTTCGGTGCGGGAGTAAAAAAGGGATGGTCCCCATAATAAAGATGGTGCACCAAATTCTTGTCACTCCTGAAAGGTTTGTTTACTCCTGAAGACCCTCACCACTCCTCATCAAAAGAATTGAGCTATTTTATGAATCGCCAAAGTGAGTCCCATGTGCTTTCATTTTTATTTTATTGCTTGGTCTGTATCTTTACGTGCGTACCCTTTTATCAATATTTTTATTTGTGTAGTGCCCTTAATTACTTTTCTTCGATATTGCTCTCAGTTTTGCACAACAAAATAAATTATTTTTTGTTTGACTGCTTTGAAAGCAGTTGCTCACGCTTCGGCCATAGGCCCGGTGCGTGAGTATTGCTGTGACTCTGTCTGTGTATTTGTTCTTATGTTGTCGGCAGAATAATTGTACAGTACTACGAAGGCAGTTAGGATCCCTAAACTTGGCATAGAGATTGTTATTGTGAATGCCTCGATCGGTTCAACTTTGAGCTCACAAGGAAAAATACAAAATTAAATTTAGTACGAGACTATATTTACTCGTGCTGTGGCAAAAGGCCAGTATGTGAGTATTGAATAATCCCGTCTGTGAGTACAATATGAAGCTCTGTGCTAAATTTGGCAATTTCTCGCTGCTCATATTGTCAAGTTATTCTTCCGACAAACAGACAACCAAAATAAAAATGTGTTGATCGCAATCCTCGTGTGCTGAGCAGAGACAAGAAGCACGTTGAAAGAGTAAGCAGCACAAAGAGAAGAGACTGGAGTTGAGAGGGAGAGGTGACGTCCACAGGTTAGGCGATCTCCATTCATATCAACAGCTGTGACCAAGGAGCAAAACAGTTGACACTAACCAGAGATAGAAAATCAGTCAGAAAACCAGAGTAAATTAAATGACTGCAGAGCAATAAGTGATGTTTTTACCCCTCAGCCCGAATTGGCTAAGGGTATTGTCGTCACAGGCGTTGTCCGGGCGTCTGTCAACTTTTGGTTTCCGTCAATTTCGAGGAGAACGCCTTGTCCGATTAAATCCATTTTTGCAGTGTGTGTTGGGGCTGGGTAGAGGAAGGTTCCTTTCGATAATTAATCAGTGCGATGCGATATCCAATATGGCGGCTAGGGCAGCCATCTTGAATTGGTTCTGGACAATAACTTGAGAATGGCTTGACAGATAAATTTTATTTTCATGAGGTATAATGGGGTGGTTAGAGGAAGGTTCCTTCGATATACAGCACAATCCGATATCCAATATGGCGGCTAGGGCAGCCATCTTGAATTTGGTTTCCGGCCAATAACTTGAGAACGGCTTGGCTTATTGATTTCATTTTGCGTGATATAATGGGGGTGTTTAGAGGAAGGCTCCTTTCGATATTCAGCGCAATCCGATATCCAATATGGCGGCCTGAGCAGCCATCTTGAATTTGGTTTCCGGACATAAACTTGAGAATGGCTTCACACATTGATTTTATTCTTGCGAGGTATAATGGGGTTGAGTAGAGGAAGGTTCCTTTCCAAAATGGGCATGCTGCGATTTTCACTCTGGCCGCCACGGCAGCCATCTTGAAATTGGTTTCCGTCAATTTCGAGGAGAACGCCTTGTCCGATTAAATCCATTTTTGCTGGTGTGTTGGGGTTGAGTAGAGGAAGGTTCTTTTCGAAAATGGGCGTGCTGCGATTTTCAATATGGCCACCATCTTGAAATTAGTTTGCGTCAAGGGGCTGAGGGGTTACGCCCGCTTTGCGGTGCTATTTTTAATATCAGTACCAACAAAGCTGCACAAATATGAATGTACACCCTAACTTTTGCGTCGCCTTCCATCACATGGTGTGATGGGGAGGAGTGTAGGGAGGGATCCAATTATTTTGCCCATGACCTGCCCATCGGTAGCCTAGGCATGTATGAAAAATTTGGGGAAATTGCCAAACAGATTTTGATCTTGAGGTCAAAGGCTTTTCATCGTAAAATCAAACATTGATATCCAAAACAACAAATACATTTGCGAGCTCTACATACTGGGAACATGTATGCAGAGAGTTATTTCACTTGTAAAATTTTTGTTATTAGTCGGCCTACATCAAATCACTAAACAACCATGACTTCTTCAAAGAGAACTATAATGGTGTGAGTCAGCACCTCCCTCAAGTGCATTTTAGTTTGGTATTATAATTAATATTTTCCTTCTTTTAAAATAATGCCATTAATAATTAAGTGTGAAGAACAAGAACGGCACTCGGTAGAGTGCATACCTCTGCCAGGATGAAAAGTTTACGTTTTGTAGCCACTGATAAGCCAGATCTGAATCCTGACCTGAACCAAAATCTGATTGGCTTCTTCTTTTCACCTAACCAATTCATCCACTGCGTTTGTCGTAACACGTCCACAAGTTTTTGAAATATCATGCTATATCTCGTTTTTGCCCCTTCTCTCAATGGCGAAGAATCACTGAGAGAATTAAAAGATTCTCGGATCTGTCACAAAAAAATGCCAACCTGTTCAAATTTCGTCTGCATCCATCCACAGCTTTTTAAGATATCTGCTCACAGACTGACAAAGAGACAGATGTGACAACATAAACCTCCGTCCAACTTCGGTGGCGGAGGTAATAAAGATAAGTAACCAAATGGATATATTCTGCTCTTGCTGTCAAATATTTTATGTATTTACTAAAATTAGAGCAAATTAATTTCCTGAGATAAAATTGTATGGATGTGGTCCTTGACTTTCCTTCTTTTTTCTTCTTCTTTTTAAAACATTTTATTTATCTACTGTGGGCTAGCAAGCTTTTGAAAGTTGTGCCATTGCATAAACTGCAGATAAATAGGGAAGCTGTGAGCGCATACGGCTGCCTGTCTGTCTTTCATGCTATCAGTCAGTGGCTGCGTTCGCATAGTTTTTCGCCCCAGGCCAAACATTGAAGATTTCCTGCACAGCTGTGCCGAACCTTCGCTAATTGTGTACCAAACCTAAGGCCTTGCTGTGCTGAGCTATGGACTCTGTGCAGCAATCGCTATACCTTATATGGCAGTTGTCTCGACACACCAGTCCCAGTGTGCCTTGGCTGAGAGCAGTAAGCACTTGGCTTGGAACCAACAAGTTCAAAGGCAGTCAGTTGAATGAGTGAAAAATTCTCTCTGGGCATTGGTCATGGGAACAAAATGGTTGTACAATACCCAACATGGTGACATTATGATGAAATTGGAGATGGAGGATTTACAACACTCCTTGTGCAATCTATCTTGCCTTCCTATCAAAGCAGCATAAAACAGGCTGAACAGTTTACGTTTTGTAGCCCACTGATGGGCCGGATCTGCATCCGGACCTTAAACAAAATCTAATTGGCATATTCATGTCACCTACCCAACTCATCCACCAAGTTTTGTCATAATCCATCGTAACTTTTTGAAATATCATACTATATATCGTTTTTGGCCCGATCTTTCAATGGTGAAGAATCACTTTAAAAATTATTGGATCTGGATTCAGATCCAGATCTTCACCAACATCTCATAAATTTGTCCTTGTCACACATCCAACCTGCCCACCAAATTTCTTGGAATCTGTCAAAACTTTCTGAAATATCCTGCTCACACACAAACAAAAAGACACGGGTGAAAACATAACCTCCATCCCCTTCCGTGGCAAGGTAACAACATACATTTTAATACAATATGACCTCAATCTTCCCTGAACGTCTTGTTCAAATATTGGGCCATTTCTTCAGTTGTCTGCACACCTCCACATTGACAAAGTTGTTGTATTTGCCACATTATGACCCAGCAACATGCAAAGCGAAAAGCGGGGTTAATCAATTGGTTCACTTTGTCGGTCTCTCTGTCCACAGATGTCACAATATGATCGAGGAACTACTTCATTTCAATTATATTTTATATTTTGAACTCTGTAGAACACAAATTGGAACACAAATCTGCAGTTTAGCAGTACTTTCACTCTGAATTTGCGAATTGTACGGAATCTCGTCCCGAGCGTGCATGCACATAGAGGAGTAAGGTAATTGTATTAGTTTGACTGGCAGTCAAACAAAATTGAAAATCAATCCAAGCAGGAAACCTAATGTTTTTTGGGATGTCATAAAGGACACAAATAACAGGTGTGAATAACTAATTAAACGTGTTAAATAAGGTGGTGTAAAAGACGGTGGTTGCATCAACTGCGCGTAACCGTCTGCAAAAAGATTCTTGTTTTTTTCTACAGCCTTTAAAACTTTCATTTATTAGCCTCTTTTGGACTTAGTCTCAAACGGGGGCTTCTGGATTTGGTCTCGATTTTCGTGTCCGTGCATGCGTGTGTGCGTGCGTGCATCCGCAACCATATCTCGGACATGAATGGACAGATTTTATTTGTGCTTGCACAAACACAACAAATGATGGTATCCATATGCACATCATTTTGCTTCGCGATGTGATCAAAGATGGCCGACTGGTGGCCATTTTAGTTGTAAAAAACAACCTGATGTTGAACACGTTCTCAAACATTTCTCGGACATGCATTTACCAATGTTGTTCAAACTTGGCACACAGACAAGGAATGATGGGTTACATTAGCACATCATTTTTTTTTTGGAGATCTGATCCAACATACCAACTGGCGTCCATTTCAGTTTTAAAAAAACCCCATATTGAACACGTCCTCAACAATTTTACATTGCATTACTATTTTTTTCAACTTCACCCATATAATTTAATTATGCTTATATTCCATTCCACCTGAGGCATGCGATCATGTTCCGTTACACCGCCCAGATATTTAAATTTGGTTTCGTCTTTCAGGAACATCCATCCTTTGATGGCATCCTTTAATATTTATGAGTTTAAGTGCCGATGTGAAGCTCGGTACGTGGGCCGCACAACACTAAGATTGGCTGATGCGGATCAAACAACACATCGCCTTGGCGATTCGAAGAAAGATTGTGAGGGTGAGAACACAACCATGTGCGAGCATGTAGAAATATCCAGTAACCACCGGCCACTGTACCTGCTTCATCTGCCATTGCACAGCACCTGCTTGCCAACCCTATCTGTGCAGACCAGTACAATGCAGACTGTTCAGGATATTGAGCCGAGGTCGGAGCTCGTTTCATTTACGTATGTTGGAAGCAACCTTTATCCTCACCACGATCCAATATTATGTCGTCAAAAGGAATTTGTACGATCTCTGTGTCTCTTTCAGCATGGAAAGATCAAGGGAGGTACGGTAACAAATGGTGAATGGACCTCAGGGGAAACCCCTCCCCCCTCTCTCCAGGATGTGGTTGCAAACGTCAATCATCGACGAACTCTGCTCCAGCCAATGGGAGCTCGAGGTGAAGATGATGAGCCGACTGATGGGCGTTCGGATTAATCGTGATGTCATTACGGTTGAGCCAATCAGCATCTACCTTATTGAGACCTGCGTATAAAGCACACGCCTGCACTTCCTCCTTCATTTGCTTCGATTTTTACCCTGAAGAGTGCAGCACGAAAAGCTTCGGTCACTATTATGTCGTGTTTGTTTGTATCCATATATATATATATATATAATATATTATATATTTATTATATATATGTATATGTATTTAGATATAGATATATAGTATATTTAGATATAGATATATAGATATATATCTATATATATATATACATATATATTATATATATATAGTTGTTTTTTTTTTCGAATTTTTTTTTTCTCTGGGTCATCAGGTTTATTTGAGTTTTTATTTTAGATGGTGAAAAGAGATGGAATTTTGGGAAGTCCATGAAAGGATTTTGGATTCAGATTGACTTGCAGTTGGAAATAAAAGTGTTTGAAGTATCTGCATTTGCTATGAGCCTGTTGATCAAGCTTTGGTTCAAAAAATAAATCCATAAGGTTTTGGTTTTGCAGATATGTTGCTGTTCATTCCTCGTGGAGGGAGGTGTAGATACTGCTTCCTTTAATTATTTTTTTATCTCATGAGAAATCTTAGGTGATTTTGTCAGGGTTATGGAAGACTTAATAAACCAGTGATGAGGATTGATGGACCCAATGTCAGTTTTAGTAGCCTTACATACTATCATATGTCTGGAAAAGTGTCAAACAGCATATCTAACTCTGGAAAGTTGATTGTTTTGTGTCTTCTGACAGGTCCTCGCATGCTGCCTCTAAAGCTGAAGCAGCTGAATCTGCAGCTCTGGTCGCCCAGCAGGAGGCTGAACAAGCCCGAAATGTTGCCTCAACCTTGTCGCCTTCTTTCTACCAGCCAGGTGAGGGAGAGGCAAATGAACATGTGTCTTGATTGTGTAAATGGATTCCTGGTTGATAACTTTCAATTGCTGTTTGAAATCAGAATAAATTTGTTCAAATAGAGTTCCCAGGATAGAAAATGCCTTTGCAACTATAGCCTCAGATAGCCAGAGACGTGCATTGGAGTGTAAGATATAGATAACTTTCTCTTTTGAACACATTGGGAATATTAGTAATATGTGTTTATTAATATAAATGAGATTTGAGATAATGGGGTATTGAAAATCTTTTAGGTCCAGAATACCAACGACAAAAGCGGCTTCGTCGAGAGGCAGGTGAGGAGCAGAAGTTCGAGGACATGGATTTGCCTGCAGATCGTTACAGTCCTGCTGTGAGTCGAGATGATGATGATGCAATACAGCCCTACAAGAAACCGAGGCTTCCACCTAGCCCTAGGGAGCTAGTTTCACTGCCCAGTACAGGAGAAAGACCGCAACTTCAGCATGAGCAGAGCATTGAGTTGTCTGTGGAAGATTCTGCAGTTTTCCCTGAACCTGATGATCATGAAAAATATGAATCTCAGCATGAGACTGGAGGTGATGGTATAGCTGAGATTCTTAGAAATGGGGAACAGATACATGAGACTCAGGAAAGACCAGCTAGTGACCTAAATATAGTTGGAGAGCACATGTATGCTGCTTTTGGCGAAGCGGTGGATGAATCAGAGGGTGCAAACGAAGACCTCGAGGACCCACTTATAGAAGAAAGAAGAGTGAAAGAGGACGAGAGAGATTTGGCAAGGATGGGTACGGTGAGCAGTTATGAGCTTCAAATGTGCCCTCTTCAGCCAAAAGGTGAGGATACAAATGTGGAAGAATCTGAGCCTCAGGAAGAAATGGAGACCGGAGGCTTGGAGATTGTAGATTACATTAGCGACTATCAAGACTACACCATCCACAGCCATGTTTCAATAGTGTCAGAAGAGTTTGAAGAGTACATTGAACCAATCCCTGATGCTTTCCAGAAAACCATTGAAGAGGATGAGGAAGAAGAAGGCAAAGAGTTGCGAGAAAGAGAGATTACCTTGGAGGGGCCCGAGGAGACAACTGAGAATTCAAGAGACATCATGATAATGAGTGACAAGCACCTTGAGAGGGGATATTCAGAGGAGATGATTAATAAATTGGGTATTGACATTGAGGTTGAACAACAGGGGTATCTTGGGGTCATGGGAGAAGTTATTTTGAAGGAAGAGAAAAATGGTAGGGTTATTATGGAACAAAATGGACTGGAAAAGGGTGATGAAGATACAACAAGGAACATGATGCAGCAAGGTTTTGAGGAGCAGATCATGAAAGAAGTGCATCATGTTGATGAAATGGACTTGAAAGCTTGTAGAAAGAAGGGAAAATCAGAACTGGAAGAGAAAAGTAGAACGGAGCTTGTTAAGAACAATCCAGGAATGCAGCTCTATGATGAAGGACTTGCCAGGGTGGCTGCTCCAGAAATGGAGCAACAGCCATCTGCAGTGGTGTTGCGGACTGTGAAACAGCAGAGCGACAAAGGCATTGTGCCACAGGGGATGCCCAAAACTCGCTCAGCTGGGACAAAATATGAGGTCATCCAGCAGGTGGTTCGATGTCGCCAAAATACACCGGTAAGATGTTTGTGAAATGCACTTGCATGTATTTCCCACACGCATGTACTTTGCGGGTGTATGAAGGGTATTTTTGTTTTTGTTGGTTAAATTGGCTCATGTTGTCTTCTTATGATTGGCTGCTTATTAAAGTTTAAGAAATCTACTATCCTCACATGGACTTCATCCTTGTTGTGTGAAGAAGGGAAAAGTTTGGAAGTAGATGGGAGTAAAAATAGAGGTTACTCTAAAGGCACTCGGTAGAGCACATACCTCCACCAGGCTGAACAGTTTATGTTTTGTATCCCACTGATAGGCTGGATCTGCATCCAGACCTTGGCAAAATATAATTGGCTTGTTCTTGTCACCTAACTAACTCATCCACCAAATTTCGTCTGATTCTGTCCACAACTTTTTGAGATAACCTGCTGATGGACAGACAGACAAACGGGGGTGAAAACATAACCTCTGTCCACCTTCGGTGGCGGAGGTAAAAAAGGGATGGTCCCCATAATAAAGATGGTGCACCAAATTCTTGTCACTCCTGAAAGGTTTGTTTACTCCTGAAGACCCTCACCACTCCTCATCAAAAGAATTGAGCTATTTTATGAATCGCCAAAGTGAGTCCTTCATGTGCTTTCATTTTTATTTTATTGCTTGGTCTGTATCTTTACGTGCATACCCTTTTATCAATATTTTTATTTGTGTAGTGCCCTTAATTACTTTTCTTCGATATTGCTCTCAGCTTTGCACAACAAAATAAATTATTTTTTGTTTGACTGCTTTGAAAGCAGTTGCTCACGCTTCGGCCATAGGCCCGGTGCGTGAGTATTGCTGTGATCCTGTCTGTGTATTTGTTCTTATGTTGTCGGCAGAATAATTGTACAGTACTACGAAGGCAGTTGGGATCCCTAAACTTGGCATAGAGATTGTTATTGTGAATGCCTCGATCGGTTCAACTTTGAGCTCACAAGGAAAAATACAAAATTAAATTTAGTACGAGACTATATTTACTCGTGCTGTGGCAAAAGGCCAGTATGTGAGTATTGAATAATCCCGTCTGTGAGTACAATATGAAGCTCTGTGCTAAATTTGGCAATTTCTCGCTGCTCATATTGTCAAGTTATTCTTCCGACAAACAGACAACCAGAATAAAAATGTGTTGATCGCAATCCTCGTGTGCTGAGCAGAGACAAGAAGCACGTTGAAAGAGTAAGCAGGCACAAAGAGAAGAGACTGGAGTTGAGAGGGAGAGGTGACGTCCACAGGTTAGGCGATCTCCATTCATATCAACAGCTGTGACCAAGGAGCAGAAACAGTTGACACTAACCAGAGATAGAAAATCAGTCAGAAAACCAGAGTAAATTAAATGACTGCAGAGCAATAAGTGATGTTTTTACCCCTCAGCCCGAATTGGCTAAGGGGTATTGTCGTCACAGGCGTTGTCCGGGCGTCTGTCAACTTTTTGTTTCCGTCAATTTCGAGGAGAACGCCTTGTCCGATTAAATCCATTTTTGCAGTGTGTTTGGGGCTGGGTAGAGGAAGGTTCCTTTCGATAATTAATCAGTGGCGAGCGATATCCAATATGGCGGCTAGGGCAGCCATCTTGAATTTGGTTTCTGGACAATAACTTGAGAATGGCTTGACAGATAAATTTTATTTTCATGGAGGTATAATGGGGGTGGTTAGAGGAAGGTTCCTTTCGATATACAGCACAATCCGATATCCAATATGGCGGCTAGGGCAGCCATCTTGAATTTGGTTTCCGGCCAATAACTTGAGAACGGCTTGGCTTATTGATTTCATTTTTGCGTGATATAATGGGGGTGTTTAGAGGAAGGCTCCTTTCGATATTCAGCGCAATCCGATATCCAATATGGCGGCCTGAGCAGCCATCTTGAATTTGGTTTCCGGACAATAACTTGAGAATGGCTTCACACATTGATTTTATTCTTGCGAGGTATAATGGGGTTGAGTAGAGGAAGGTTCCTTTCCAAAATGGGCATGCTGCGATTTTCACTCTGGCCGCCACGGCAGCCATCTTGAAATTGGTTTCCGTCAATTTCGAGGAGAACGCCTTGTCCGATTAAATCCATTTTTGCTGGGTGTGTTGGGGTTGAGTAGAGGAAGGTTCTTTTCGAAAATGGGCGTGCTGCGATTTTCAATATGGCCACCATCTTGAAATTAGTTTGCGTCAAGGGGCTGAGGGGTTACGCCCGCTTTGCGGTGCTATTTTTAATATCAGTACCAACAAAGCTGCACAAATATGAATGTACACCCTAACTTTTGCGTCGCCTCTCCATCACATGGTGTGATGGGGAGGAGGTGTAGGGAGGGATCCAATTATTTTGCACCCATGACCTGCCCATCGGTAGCCTAGGCATGTATGAAAAATTTTGGGGAAATTGGCCAAACAGATTTTGATCTTGAGGTCAAAGGCTTTTCATCGTAAAATCAAACATTGATATCCAAAACAACAAATACATTTGCGAGCTCTACATACTGGGAACATGTATGCAGAGAGTTATTTCACTTGTAAAATTTTTGTTATTAGTCGGCCTACATCAAATCACTAAACAACCATGACTTCTTCAAAGAGAACTATAATGGTGTGAGTCAGCACCTCCCTCAAGTGCATTTTAGTTTGGTATTATAATTAATATTTTCCTTCTTTTAAAATAATGCCATTAATAATTAAGTGTGAAGAACAAGAACGGCACTCGGTAGAGTGCATACCTCTGCCAGGATGAAAAGTTTACGTTTTGTAGCCCACTGATAAGCCAGATCTGAATCCTGACCTGAACCAAAATCTGATTGGCTTCTTCTTTTCACCTAACCAATTCATCCACTGCGTTTTGTCGTAACACGTCCACAAGTTTTTGAAATATCATGCTATATCTCGTTTTTGGCCCCTTCTCTCAATGGCGAAGAATCACTGAGAGAATTAAAAGATTCTCGGATCTGTCACAAAAAAATGCCAACCTGTTCACCAAATTTCGTCTGCATCCATCCACAGCTTTTTAAGATATCCTGCTCACAGACTGACAAAGAGACAGATGTGACAACATAACCTCCGTCCAACTTCGGTGGCGGAGGTAATAAAGATAAGTAACCAAATGGATAATTCTGCTCTTGCTGTCAAATATTTTATGTATTTTACTAAAATTAGAGCAAATTAATTTCCTGAGATAAAATTGTATGGATGTGGTCCTTGACTTTCCTTCTTTTTTTTCTTCTTCTTTTTAAAACATTTTTATTTATCTACTGTGGGCTAGCAAGCTTTTGAAAGTTGTGCCATTGCATAAACTGCAGATAAATATGGGAAGCTGTGAGCGCATACGGCTGCCTGTCTGTCTTTCATGCTATCAGTCAGTGGCTGCGTTCGCATAGTTTTTCGCCCCAGGCCAAACATTGAAGATTTCCTGCACAGCTGTGCCGAACCTTCGCTAATTGTGTACCAAACCTAAGGCCTTGCTGTGCTGAGCTATGGGACTCTGTGCAGCAATCGCTATACCTTATATGGCAGTTGTCTCGACACACCAGTCCCAGTGTGGCCTTGGCTGAGAGCAGTAAGCACTTGGCTTGGAACCAACAAGTTCAAAGGCAGTCAGTTGAATGAGTGAAAAATTCTCTCTTGGGCATTGGTCATGGGAACAAAATGGTTGTACAATACCCAACAGTGGTGACATTATGATGAAATTGGAGATGGAGGATTTACAACACTCCTTGTGCAATCTATCTTGCCTTCCTATCAAAGCAGCATAAAACAGGCTGAACAGTTTACGTTTTGTAGCCCACTGATGGGCCGGATCTGCATCCGGACCTTAAACAAAATCTAATTGGCATATTCATGTCACCTACCCAACTCATCCACCAAGTTTTGTCATAATCCATCGTAACTTTTTGAAATATCATACTATATATCGTTTTTGGCCCGATCTTTCAATGGTGAAGAATCACTTTAAAAATTATTGGATCTGGATTCAGATCCAGATCTTCACCAACATCTCATAAATTTGTCCTTGTCACACATCCAACCTGCCCACCAAATTTCTTGGAATCTGTCCAAAACTTTCTGAAATATCCTGCTCACACACAAACAAAAAGACACGGGTGAAAACATAACCTCCATCCCCCTTCCGTGGCAAAGGTAACAACATACATTTTAATACAATATGACCTCAATCTTCCCTGAACGTCTGTGTCAAATATTGGGCCATTTCTTCAGTTGTCTGCACACCTCCACATTGACAAAGTTGTTGTATTTGCCACATTATGACCCAGCAACATGCAAAGCGAAAAGCGGGGTTAATCAATTGGTTCACTTTGTCGGTCTCTCTGTCCACAGATGTCACAATATGATCGAGGAACTACTTCATTTCAATTATATTTTATATTTTGAACTCTGTAGAACACAAATTGGAACACAAATCTGCAGTTTAGCAGTACTTTCACTCTGAATTTGGCGAATTGTACGGAATCTCGTCCCGAGCGTGCATGCACATAGAGGAGTAAGGTAATTGTATTAGTTTGACTGGCAGTCAAACAAAATTGAAAATCAATCCAAGCAGGAAACCTAATGTTTTTTGGGATGTCATAAAGGACACAAATAACAGGTGTGAATAACTAATTAAACGTGTTAAATAAGGTGGTGTAAAAGACGGTGGTTGCATCAACTGCGGTAACCGTCTGCAAAAAGATTCTTGTTTTTTTCTACAGCCTTTAAAACTTTCATTTTATTAGCCTCTGTTGGACTTAGTCTCAAACGGGGGCTTCTGGATTTGGTCTCGATTTTCGTGTCCGTGCATGCGTGTGTGCGTGCGTGCATCCGCAACCATATCTCGGACATGAATGGACAGATTTTATTTGTGCTTGGCACAAACACAACAAATGATGGTATCCATATGCACATCATTTTGCTTCGCGATGTGATCAAAGATGGCCGACTGGTGGCCATTTTAGTTGTAAAAAACAACCTGATGTTGAACACGTTCTCAAACATTTCTCGGACATGCATTTACCAATGTTGTTCAAACTTGGCACACAGACAAGGAATGATGGGTTACATTAGCACATCATTTTTTTTTTTGGAGATCTGATCCAACATAGCCAACTGGCGTCCATTTCAGTTGTAAAAAAACCCCAATATTGAACACGTCCTCAACAATTTCTTGGACATGCATTTACCGATGTTGTTCAAACTTGGCACCCAGATAATGAATGATGGCTTGCATATGCAAGTCATTCTTTTTCTTTATCAGATCAAAGATGGCTGACTGGCAGCCATTTTAGTTATAAAAAACCTGATGCTGAACATGTCCTCAACCATTTCTTGGACGTGCATTTACTGATGCTGTTCACACTTGGCACACAGATGATGAATGATTGCTTACATATGCACGTCATTTTTTTTTTCCGAGATCAGATCCAAGATGGCCGACTGGTGGCCATTTTGTTACTTAAATTGGTCCCCAACCATTTCTCAGACATGCATGGTCCGATTTTGTTCAAACTTGGCACCATCACAGTACATGATGGCATACACGTGCACCTCGCTTTATTTTGCGATCTGATCAATGATGGCCGACTGGTAGACTGGCAGCCATTTTAGTTGTCCATAAATATGGGATAGCCCTTTAACTCCGCACAGCAAAATTACTAAAACATTAGGGGCTATGACATTTTATGTCTTTTTTATTTCAATTGAGTTATATTCTTGATTACTGTGAAACACAAATTGCCTTCTTGTTACTTCAATAAAACCTCCAGTTTAGCAGTGCAGTACTTGGACAAAATATTTGTTATACTCCATCTCAACCAATCAAATTTCTCACTCGTGCTCTCAGTGTTGGCGAATATCAAGATTCAGACAAAATGGCAGCTCGCAGAAAATATCGATTGTGCTCGGAAACGCAAAGCAAGAGTTTAAAAAACCCTTCCCATGTTCTTTTTCTCAAGACTGCACAGAGTAAGGTGTTCTACAAACTCTCTAGTTAATGAAAGCAATAAATGGATTCAGTTTTCAAATCAGTTTTGCTCTTCTTTTTTTGTATACATAGTCGAGGCTCATGGAAGAGCGAGAATTAGTACACTGAATTAGTACACTGAAATTAGTTGAGGAAGGGGGGGGGACAAACAGCAGAGTTGAATGCCAAAATAGAGGCAGACGTGGACAAACAATGGGTGTGAGGAGGAAGGAGGGGCAGGAGAGGATGCAAAGGGTGGACAAGATGGACACAGAAGGAAACTCTCAAGGGGTAAACTGTTTATTTGGAAGGAGGAGGGATTGGGGTAGGGTGCAGGGTTTAACGAGGGAAGAAAATATCATGGCTTTGGATTGGGGACAATCTGAAATGGTGGTGACCAGCTGTCTTGAAGACCTGGAGGGAAGGATGAGATTGAAGAGAATGTGGAAGTTGGTTCCACAGGTGGAAGAAAAGAGGAAAGAATGAGTGGAGGTGAGTAGTGATCCAGGATTTAGTGAGTTTTACCAGAAGGGGGTTGATGGTGGACCATGTGTTCCCTGCAGAAACCAGGGGGGAACAAAGAATGGAAAGTGCAGAGGGTGCAAAAACAGAAAGGAGACTTTTCTACTGTGGGACCTTTCCATATATGGTCCCACAGTTGACAGTGCATATCGGAGCAGAAACCCTTCCATGAGGTCCAAGGAACTGTCCGTAGAACTCCGATATAGAAATGTGAGGAGCCATAGATCTGGGGAAGGGTATAAAATAATTTCTAGTGTTGAAAGTTACCAAGAGCACAGTGAGCTCCATCATTAGAAAATGGAAAGAATATGGAACTACCCAGACTCTTCTTATAGCTGGCCGTCCAACCAAACTGAGCAACTGGGCAAGAAGGACTTTGGTTAGGGAGGTGACCAAGAACCCAATGACCTCTCCGAGAGAACTACAGAGTTCCTTGGCTGAGATGGGAGAACCTGCCGGAAGGACAACAATCTCTGCAGAACTTCACACATCAAGGCTTTATGGAAGACTGGCCAGACGGAAGCCACTCCTGAGAAAAAGGCACATGACAGCTCACCTGGTGGTTGCAGAAAGGTACATGAAAGACTGAGAGCATGAGGCAAAAGATTCTATGGTTTGGTGGGACGAAAATTAAACTCTTTAGCTTGAAACTGAATGCAAAGCGCTACGTCTGGTAGAAATCGAGCACAGCTCATCATGCATTTAACACCATCCCTACCATGAAGCATGGTGATGGCAATATCATGCGATGGGTATGCTTTTCAGCGGCAGGGACTGGGAGACTTGTAAGGATAGAGGGAACATTGAATGGAGCCAAATACAGGCAAATCCTTGAGGAGAACCTGCTTCAGAGTGCAAAAGACCTGAGGCTGCGGCGAAGATTTACGTTCCAACGGGACAATGATCCCAAGCATACAGCCAAAGCAACACTGGAATGGCTTCAGAACACATACACACACACACACACACACACATTTTAAGGCCATTTTTCCCTGTTAGAGTGGGGGTTAGCCTTGCGGGTCCCATGACAATCTTCTATCATGGTTCCCTTTTTAAGGAAATGTTTTTTATTGCCCGCTGCCCTTCCTGACGCCAACCCTTTAGTTGCCTCTTACGACACGCAGGGATATGGTGTACCTATTCTAAACTGGAGCACACACAGGAGGCTTCAGAACAAAAATGTGAAAGTCCTTGAATGGCCCAGTCAAAACCCAGACATAAATCCCATTGAGAATCTATGGAAAGACTTGAAGATTGCTGTTCACTGATGCACCCCATCCAACTTGACAGAGCTTGAGCAAATCTGTAAGGAAGAATGGGAGAAAATCCGCAAATTCAAATGTGCGAAGGTGATACAGATGTCCCCAAGAAAACTCGAAGCTGTAATCGCTGCCAAAGGTGCTGCCGTCTCCTCTCAGGTCTCACCCCCCTGCTCTGTCTGTGATATGTGTCCCCCCCCCATATTTCCGCAGGGT
>CM068959.1:68690854-68704267 GCA_035128595.1 Eptatretus atami | reverse complement strand
CTTCCCCCATCCAAAACCTCGATCTTTTCTCCCCACGTTAATCCACCCCAAACCCACCCTCCAAATTCCTTGCTTTCCTTCCTGAAAGTCTCTGTGGTGTCCATCTTGTATACCCCGTGTTCCCCGCCCCATCCCTCTCCCTTACACAGATCTCCTCCTGTCTCTGTTCCCCACTGTTTTGTCCTTCCCTCTCCCACCCCTCTTCTCTCCTGCTCCCCTGTGTTAGCTCTCATACGAGCCTCCACAATGTATACAAAAAAAACAAACAGATATGGTAGACCAGTCCTGAAATGAGATTGCTACTTGCAGTCCTTGTTAATCTGCCTGAGTGGAATACCAGACTCGCCGGCATTGAGGCAGCACTGAAAGTATCCATAGATCTTGACTTTCACAAGTACATAATCAGATTAACCAATTGGAGCAGAGAAAGAGCAGGATACATTTGCGGGAAAGTTAGTCATCACCAAATCCAGAAGGGAGGATTTGCCATTCTGAGAAATCTGGCTGGGAAAGTTCACAGATTGAGTCAGTCCCATGGAAATGCAGAAGTCTTTTGCTGAAGTGCAGTGGCTGGTGAGAAAGGTACCAACACCCAACCAAGTTACATGGTGACAATTGAAATCGCCACTTATGAGGAAGAGAGAGTTGGGATGAGCGGTTAAAAGTTTGTCCATGTTGGCTGAGAGAGAGAGATGGAAGTGAAGTTGTCGCTGTTAGGATGGTACAACACACAGATGAACAAAAGGTGGGAGCGGAGGGGAAGTCGCAGCCAGAGGTACTCTTCGGAAATGGGAAGTGTCGGATCAGTACAGTGAGAGATTGGGTTATTGGTGTAAAGTGTAACTCTGTCACTGGGGCATGGTTGAGGCCTATCAAATTGGGAGAGACACGATGGTGTCAGGGAATTCCTGTGGGAGGAAGGATTCTGTTAAACAGATGATGTCCGGTTTATTGGCAGGGTCCCTGATGTAGAGATCTGCCAGGTTGGAGCGGAGGCCCCGAATGGTTGAAGTCCACACAGTTAGAGATAGGGGCGAGGCGATGGAGTGGGGGGTGGCTTTGTGTGGGCCAGGTGAGGCCTTCGGGGGGGGAGGTGAGGAGTGCGGTGAAGGTTTGAGTGTGAGGAGTGCAGTGAAGGTTTGAGTGTGAGGAGTGCGGTGAAGGTTTGAGTGTGAGGAGTGCGGTGAAGGTTTGAGTGTGAGTAGTATGGTGAAAGTTTGAGTGTGTGGGGTGTGGGTAAATATTTGAGTGTGTGGGGTTCAGGGGAAGGATTGAGTGTGTGGGATGCGGGTGAAGGTTTGTAAGGGTGGGGTGAGGGGGAAGCATTGAGAGGGTGGGTTGAGAAGGAATGCAGAAGGGGTGGGGGGTGGTCTTCTCTTTATATTACTTCTGCTGCATAACAATGAATCGCGCTTTCTCACTGTTTCACGCAATAACTGCTGCACATGACGTGTTTTGGGTGCAACAAACATGGTAATTCTGATCATAAGTATAAGCCACTGACTATCTGACAATGCATGCAGTGTTCCAAGGTATCTTTATTGTCTTTTCTTTCTTTCTTATCTTTTTCAAAGAGGTATTCTTGTCTTCCAATGGAAAATATAAATTGCCATGAGGCAGTTATTTCTAAATGGAAAATTTAAATTTCCACCCACAGAGGCTTCAACTAATTGCAGCATTCATCAAATCTTCTGTGTTTGTCACCTTATTTACGAAATCCATTTATACATGGAGTCTGGGTCCTGTTTGACTCATTCATAAATAGTTTTAAGCGCCCATGATTATATATATATATATATAATAATATACTGATAGTAATATGTAATATTATATATATAAATATATAGTAAGTACATGGTAATCAGGTTCAAATGGTATGTTTGCAATACAACTTCCTATTTTAAGTGTTGTTTTTTAATGGTGGAGAGCTGGCTTTAATGACCATGAAAATTAGGTTTTATTTTATTGGTTGCTGGCATGTCTTAAATTTATTCCTTGGGATTTTGTGCTTCAAATTTTGTCCAAGTCTGAGTTTTAATTGCATTTCAGCAGGGGAT
The DNA here is from genome assembly GCA_035128595.1 of Eptatretus atami. Classification (NCBI taxonomy): domain Eukaryota; kingdom Metazoa; phylum Chordata; class Myxini; order Myxiniformes; family Myxinidae; genus Eptatretus; species Eptatretus atami. Next base: position 68,702,210 of record CM068959.1, on the reverse strand, counting down.
TGTGTGATCTGATATCACGTGGATTAAATATACCGTAAATGAATTCATTCAGCGAAAGTACAAATTTGAAGAGCAACATTAAGAAAAACAAGTTAATGACTTACATAATCGAGTTGATTTTTGCATTTAATTTCATCAAACTGTTTATTGTGACGTCATTATAATGATAAAATGTGTTGAAGTTACTGATTTAATCGGAGATCTCTCGGCCTTGAGTTGACACATTACGTCATCAAGACAGTAACTGGTAAAAAAAGTTTAATTGAACATCAAAAGTCCTTAATTTTAAGAGTTTCTGTGTTTAAGAAAGTTATTGGTTATTTTTAAAAATGTTGTTGTTCAAGTAAGGCAGCTCAGAGTTGGTACTGGAACTAAATTATCTGACAGATTCTGGATATCAATTCCGATGTAGAAGTCGAGTTTCACTGTTGTATTGTTTGGACATCTACACACTGTGAAAACTGAGATACCTTTGGAAAGTTATTTTTCATTGAGATGAGAGCAGTATTTTTTTTATTTACCTGAGATGCACTTATTGGTCCAAGTAATTTGATTAGGAATTTGTGAATATATATCTTTGGATTATGGATGAATGGGATAAGGGAGAGGGGTGGGACATATAGAGAGTGTGTAGATGGGGGTATGGGTTGAGAATGGAAAAGAGTGGTGATGGGGTTAGGGTAGATATAGAGGATAAAAGGGTTCAGGAACCATAAAAAATATCATATCACCCTTTTTATCACTGATATCAAATATCATATCACTGATGAAGTCGCTGGAGGCATTATGTTTTCGGGTTGTCCGTCCGTCTGTCTGTCTGTCCATGCGTGCAAGTATGTATGATTTTTTTGAAAAAAAATCTTCAAAGATCTGCTCTGAAATGGTTGAACAGATTGAGGAGAAACTTTACAGGTATGATCGCCTATCCATGTTGAACAAAAAGTTCTCCACCTCTGACATCATAGGTCACGTGGTTTAGCAGTTATGATTTTTTGAAGAATAAACATTTTAAAATCTTCTTCTCCATAACAGCTTTACAGATTGAGGGGAAACTTCACCCACATGCTCCCAAAGCCTTGGGAATACCAGGGTGTTCACGAGTCATGAATAGGTCACATGGTCTGGCAGCCATATTGGATTGAACAAAAATCTTTTAAAATTATTTTTCTTGAACCACTTCATCAATCAACGTGAAACTTCACAATTATGATCTTGTCATCACGGGGAATATCTTATAAATTTCAACCTGATTGGACGCATGGTCTGGTAGCCAGAATTATTTAATGTTTTGAATCTTGGTTCAGGAATTTAAATCAAACTTGGTACAAGTATGGATGATGATGTAATAATGTGGGCGGAGGCATATCTGTCGACGTCGCAACGTCGAAGAGTGCCATTCTAGTTTTATCTCTCTTTTGGTATGCAGATTCGAGACTCATGGAAGAGCTGGATTGGATTGAAAATCTAACAGCATATCTTGGATTGAAAAAAGAGAAAAGGAGTTTGGGGAGGGGGGGGGGGGTAAGCAGATTTGAGGGACATCCCCAGCAGATTTGAGGGACAAAATAGAGGAAGACTTGAAGGGATAAGGGAGGTGTGGAATAATGAGAGCAAGGGGGTGAGCAGAGGATGAACAAAATGGATGCAGCCGCAAACTCTCAATCACAGAAGTCCAAGGGAAAACTGTAAACTCAGAAAGAGGTGAGGTTGGGGAAAGTGGGGAAGGGAAGAGGTAATGGGGGTAAAAGAGAAAATGGTTGTGGATATGGGATGGCCTGAGATGGTGGTGAACAGCTGCCATTATCATGGTATATCTTGCTTACCCGCTCTGTTTTTATTCAGTTTAATGTACAATTCCTCAATTTGTTTACAATCTCACAATCGCTCATGCTCTCTTAAGTTGTTCTTTTCGCCTCAACTTCCAAAAATAACCCCACCAATCTGACACATGACACTACCTTCCTTCATGGTCATGGTCGGCTCCCTTCTTGTGATGAACCCCAGTAATGTAACATCCTATTGGAACTACGGCTAAAGTGAAACTTGACAGAGACGACCTGGTGTCTCAATGGAGACATCCAACACTTTCATGACAGTGATATTGGTGTTTGCATCCACAGCCAAGGCACACCTTGGAATTATACAGAAGTTTTCCGCTTACTTCCAAGATACGCTGGACAGAGTGCCACAGTCAGATGTTCTTATTGTGCTTGGGGCATTCGATGCAAGGGTTGGAAAAAGGGACCAGCAAATGACTTATGGCAAGGAAATCTTGGAATGCAAGGGCTGGGTGAGAGTACTCTCATCACAAAAAAAGAAAAAGAAAAAAAATGTACAAATGTTTTTTTCCCTATTTTTTTCCATCTGAAAAAATATCTTTTAAATAATGAGTTTTGGAACAAAAAAAAAGAGAAAAAATATATTGTAATAGCCAGTTTTGGAATAAAAATATATAGAAACTAGAGGGGGAACACTCGGTAGAGTGCAAAACCTCCGCCGCCAACTGCTAGGTCACTCAAGTGAACCTGATATCCTATTCATTCAATTTGACGTCACAGTGCTCACAGAGTTATAGTTTGCAACTTTCCCTTTTACTTTATACTTTTACATACTCAATTCATTCGTCATAACTAGATTCCTTGAGACAGAAATTAATTTTACGTGGGTATATCCACCTGAAGTTCCAAAATCAGCCGCAATTATAGTTTTGGCATGTTTTTTTTGTTGGAAATCACTTAAAACATGTAGAAATGCAAAAAAAAAGAAATCGAAATTTTGTTGAAAAAAAAGTTGCAAAATTTTTTTTCGCTAACAATTTTTTTTGGGGGGGGGGGGGGGGGTTGGAAATCACTTAAAACATGTAGAAATGCAAAAAAAAAAAATTCTAATATTTTTCAAATTGGCCGCCATAGCGGCCATATTGGATTTTGGACCAAGTCCAAAATCTAATGGCATGATCCTTGGACCAGCCTAACCCCCCCACCAAGTTTCGTCGAAATCCGTCGAGGAGTTTTTCCGTAATACTGTTCACAAACAAACAACAGAAAGGGGTGAAAACAGTAACCTCCATCCATCTTCGATGGCGGAAGTTAAAAATAGGTTCTGTTCTGTTCTTGTGTTTGGCAGCTTGGCTCCCAGATAGCTTTCGTTTATTGGAAGCACAGCTGTGCTGCTGATGCTGTGCCCCTCTACCAGTACATGGTATTCATTTTGGTGACCTTGGAAGGATGACAGGCCAAGTCAACCCACCTGGTGTTAATTCAGTAGCCAACAGAGCTTGAACTCAGGACCCGAGGATCCGAAGCCAGCCACCCTAACCACTAAGCCAACACCAGACCATAAAAAAGATGAAAAATAGATTTTAAATCGCCAGTTTCCAACAAAAAATAGAACGGGCACTCAGCAGAGCGATACCTTCGCCAACGCTACATTTTGCCCCCCGCCCCCCCCCCCCCAGAAACCGTTGATTGTGAGGGTATTTAATCCCATACCACATCTGCCATCTCATATGTGTTATGATGGCTTAAAAACATTAAATTTTCTGCTGTTTGACACTGATTCACATACATTGTACAATTTCTGTATGAATCCCTGACCTTTTTGGGTGTCGGTGTCAAGTCAATCTGATGACAACTGGTCACATTATAAGAAATTATTTTCTGGCATTTTAGGGGCATTTAGCACACACGGATTTCTGCTTTTCTAAATAAGTTATTTATTGTGAAAACAAACATTCATTGTACAAAAATGACGATTTTGACCTTTTCATGACCTCGACCTTGACCTTTGTACTCTTAATTTTGTAATTGGTATTAGAGTGTTGGGAACAGAACAGTCAACATTTTGGTGTTGGTTTCATGCAAATCGGATAAGAATTGACCGTGTTATGACTAAAATCGCACATTTTGCAATGTCGTGACCCCCTGACCTTTGACTCCAACCGCTAATAAGGGTTATTACGTCATTGTGTCATGTCACATATCACAAGATGGGGCATTGAATTCTGAACATTTTGGCATTAGTCGCATGCAAATTGGATACAAATTGACCGCTATGGTAAAAAGACGATTTTGACCTTTTCTTGACCTTGACCTTTGACCCGATCGCTCCCAAAATCTAATCAAATGGTCCTCGGATATAACCAATCATCCCACCAAATTTGCTACGATTCAGTTCAATACTTTTGGAGTTATGCGAATAACAAACAAACACTCATATTCACAAATAAATAATAAATAAAAAAATAATAAATAAATAAATAAATAAATACACAGCGATCAAAACATAACCTTCGCAACAAAGTTTGCGAAGGTAATAAAGGAGAAAAATACATTTTAAATTGGCAGTTTTTGAACAAAGAAATAGGGAAAAAATAGCAATCACTTTGGTGTAAAACAAACAATGTACAGAAAAATAGCGAAAACATAGCAGCAAATCTGGTGTATAAAAACAAAGTATGGAAAAAATAGTGAAAAAATAGCACTGCAACCACCAAAATAGTTAAAAAAATAATAAATAAGGAAACCTACCTTTTTGCTATTTTGGGGAAAAAATATTTTTTTACATAGCCCTGAAATAACAAAAATAGACTAAAAATAGCCAAAAATAAGGGAAAATTTTTTTTGCTTGCTGCAAATCGACTTGGGTAATTCTATGCTACGAACCACCTCACAGTAAAGAGCACTTGGTTTGAAAAGGAATAAATCCATCTGGGCACATGGATGCTACTAGCTACAAAGAGATACCACTACACATGATTGACTATGTTGTGATGCGTTCCAGTCAGCGAATGTTCTGTCCTGATGTACAGGTCATGAGAGGAGCACACTGCTAGTCAGACCTCCGATTGGTACGAGCCAAAGTGCTAGTGAAGGCTCTTCACTCATGATCCAAGAGAGGGAGTGTGTCAGTTCCATTTATAGTCCACCATTTATGCATTCCAGATCGAGAAGAAGCTTCCCGAGAAAGCTTGGCACAATGACGAGAGGAAATGCCATACAATTCTAAGAGCAAACCCCAACTAGAGCAGAATTAGGACACCATGAAGGCATGCATTGTAGCAGCAGCAGCAGCAGAACATGCAATAGGTCGCACAAGGAAGAATCAATCAGATTAGTTCCTGGAAAGTGCTGACATCCTCACACTCTTAACTGAGGCTAAGAACAATGCACACAATCAAATGTTGCAAACTAACAGCACATCATACTGCAAGGAGTTTCAGCAGGCATTGTAGAAAACTGAAGGTAGCTGTTGCTGTGATGGAAGAGTGGATATGTAAGACGCTTGAGGGGGAAAAGGCTATCAAGGTTGACATGGTGCCTCAAGGGAGACATCCGACACTTTCATGACGGTGATGTCGGTGTTTGCATCCACAACCAAGGCAACCCCTGGAGTAAAACATTTTTCCTTTTCTCACTTACAGGCCCCTTTGGGATGAAAGACAGGTTGTATGACCTTTCACAGAAAAGAGTGATATGGCTTCAATCACGCACTGGCGAAATGTAAAGAACTATGGAACAGTGTCATTGTGAATATGAGTGCACAGCTAACCAGGCAGGTTTTTTTTTACTGGCAACTACTCCTGCCCCTGTGGCAGGCCTTTCCAAAGGCGACCTCATAAGACACAGTTGTTTTTGTGACAGTGTCCATGCAGCAACCTAGCCATACTTATCATTTTGTCCAGGGCATTCACCCAAGAACGCGTGCGTGCATGCATGCGTGTGTGTGTGTGTCATTGATTGTTCTCTCCATAATTTGGGTTTCAGAAGTTGGAACAGTCTTCCCAGGAATCAAAGTATTCACCTTCGTTTCAGTGAAGGATATCGATTCATGGGCTAAGTTGTGAAGTTGCATTGTTCTCTGAGTTTTATTCCGATAGCTCTTTTCAGGATCGTCACTGAGTCCCAGACAGCTTCCCTCTGCAGTCCCAGGGATCTTTGTAAGGCTCTTCTTTATCATTCCTGTTGCTCCAATTATCACTGGTACAATGTCGGCACTCTTCAGCTTCCAGGATCTTTTGACTTCATTCTTGAGATCTTGATATTTTCTCATTTTCTTGATTTCTGTGTTATTTAGACCAATATCACTGGGTACTGAAACCTCAATTAGCAATGTATTATTTTCCTTTTTGGATCTGAGTTCTATGTCTGGTCGCAGTGCTTTGTTTTCTATGTTCACGCTGGATGGGATCATCAGTTCGTATGTGAGCATTATGTCCTTGTTTTCAATTAATGCTTTTGGTTAATGTTTCCATGAGTTTTCTGGAACTGGGATATTTAAATTTGTGCAGATGTGCCAGTGGATGACCCTACATACAAGCCTAGTGTTGGCTTCACGTTTAAGGTGGCTGGCTTAAAATCGTATGGTCTCGAGTTCAAGCCTGTCATGCCTTTCAATTAACACCAGTTGGGTTGACTCAGCCTATCATCCTTCTGAGTTTAGCAAAATGGGTACCAGTTTACTGGTAACAGGGGCATTGCATCAGCGGCATGGCCACACCCCCAGAAAATGATGCAGCCAAGCAGCCACAGGCTGCATACAAATTAATAAATAAACTCCACATACATTGTTTTGCTTTTGTGTGTACAGCGGTTCTGGCATGAGTTTTTTACATCCCAATAGGAGGTAATTCATGCTTTCTGTTTCTACTTTGCAAAATCTACACTTGTCTGATTGGCTCATTCCTGCCATTTACTTAAAGCCATTGATGTAGTTTCCTTGGTCTTGGGCATTTATTACAGCGCGTGCGCTGTATACAATTGCACCGAGTTTGAAATGTCCCCGGCGTCGTCTACCACGTCTCATCCGTGGCATCCGGTGTCCCCCCCCCCCCCCCCCACGTGCCTCAAGACAGCCATGACGGCCGTCCGGTAGATGCAGTGCGTAACCTCGACGGAAATGGCGACAATTGACGGAAATACCCGAGTATTTCAATGGAAATTTTGTGAAACTAATGTGTTATATATGTGAAAACCATTTAATTTATTGCTTGACGGAAACAAACGAAGAAACGCTCCCCTCATGTACGAACGAACGAACGAAAGATGTCATTTCCGTCCACCATGGCATTTCGAGCCGAACGCAGAAAGCTAAGTTCTTCTTATGCCATCATTCTCTTTAATATTAGCCATAAACAAGTGTTTCGTCATGCATTAGTAGTTGAAATTTACTTACAACAAGAACGAAAAAATAATCTCCTCAGATTCAACAAGAACGAAAAAAAAACCCGAAAACATCACGTGCAGGACAAGACCAATCGAGCTGAAGGAAACGATACTGTAACTGCACTGCTCCTGATTGGTCAAAGGACACCACGTGTGTTGTGTGGGCGGTGTTATGCACGAGGATTCCAGGCTAAGTTCTTCTTATGCCATCATTCTCTTTAATATTAGCCATAAACAAGTGTTTCGTCATGCATTAGTAGTTGAAATTTACTTACAATCATTCTTTTGCGGCCTCCTGCCACGCTGTATCGAACGATTCATTCCTTCTGTTATATATAAAGGTGCTTATCACAATAATAACAAGATTTTTACATTTCAAATATTAAGTATGCTTTTTAATTGTTTTCAACTGAAAAAGCAATAATTTGCATATTTTAACATTAGTGTACTCATTTGATTCACCACACGTGCTGTATTGAAGGATTTCACTTGTTATGATTCCTTCTCCATCCCAATTGAACTGACCTCTTATTTGCCATTCCAGTGATCCTTCTTTGTCTCTCCCAAATCTGTCCAACTCTTTTGTTTTGTAATATTTCTCTGCTCTTTTGTCTTTCTCCCAGTTGTCACTATATACCGATTAATATTTCATTCTATTTTTCTTCATTTTTGCATTTGTTGCTGTTTCAGTTTGGTGTGTGACATCTTCTATTCACACCTGTTTTTGGAAGTTTTTTGCAAGGTGAGAGAGACACCTTTCTGGTTTATTGTGTTCATGCTTGTATATAAATTGTATTTGGTAGTCTGTTGAACTTTCCACGTCCAGTACTCTGCTAATCCTACAGTCGTCGCTCTGTGCGCTTGATTTAGTTCCATTAGGTCACCACCTCCTTTCCTCAACAGGTAAGGTACATTCTTGGGATGCATTGATATTTGTATAATATTTGGAGGATAGTTAGGAGGTTCCTTTTTTAGATATCTAGAGTTTTGATTTCCAGTTGTAGCCATTTTACTATTCTGCAGCTGTATTGGAACACTGGTACTGTTAGTTGGTTTAGGGCTTTGCTTTTGTTCCATGTGGAGAGGTATGTTTTCTGGTTCATCCTCATTCTATGCAGGTATTCTTTGATAATTGTTTTGCACATTTTTTGTGACATATTTGTTGGCCCTCTTCTACGCCGAGATATTTGTAAGGTGCTTCGTTGTCTAGTTCTCGTATTGTTGTATCAAGGTCGATTTTTATGTTGTCCGTTTTTCTTGGTCTACCTTGCATGAATGTGCCTGTGGCACACTTATCTAGGCCGAATTCCATTTGGATGTTGTCGGAGTATTGTTTCACCAATTTCAGTTCTGTCAATTTTTCATCGATCAGTGCGAAGAGTTTAAAATCATCCATGTACAGTAGATGTCACCTTTCTGGTTTATTTGGACGTTCTTTTATTGGATGTTAGGGTGTATCTGCGTCCTTGCTCATTGATGAGGTTACTTAGTGGATCCAAAGGCAGGCAAACCAGGAGGCGGGAAAGACTGACTCCTTGGAAGATCCCGCGTTTTATCTTCACTCCTGGTATTTCGATCTTTCCTTCTGAGTGCTGCAGGATTGGTGTAGTATTCCATAGATCCATTGCTTTCTTAATCGGCTTGATTATTTGGGGATTTATCTTGTACATTTGCATGCACTTTATCATCCATGAAAGTGGGACGATACCAAAAACTTTTTTTATAGTCTATCCAGGTTGTGGACAGTTTGATTCTTCTTATATTTATTATTACAATATGGCCTTGTTTAGTAGCAAGTGGTCTGTTGTTCCATAGCATCTTCTCTTGCATCCCTTCTGTTCTGCCTCTCGGCCTCCTTGTTGTGTTAGGTGGTGGTAAATCGTTTTTGTGATGATTCCTGTTAAAGGTTTGTATGTTTTTGGTAGACAGGTTATTGGCCGATATTTATGAGATAGTTGGGTTTTTTCAAATTTTGGGATGAGGAAGGTGTATTTGGTAGTCTGTTGAACTTTCTGTGAGTCATTCTTCCATTTCCTGATCCCCTTGGATAAGTTCATTGAATGCTCAAGCGTAGTGAACTCGGAGAGCATCAAATTGCTTCAGCCAAAAGCTCTGGATCCCACCTAGGCCAGGGCTTTTGAAGTTTGCCATTTTTGCGAGTTATCTTATCTTTTCTGCATCTATTATTACTGGTGGCATTTCCTCAAGATGTTGCTTCTTCTCTTCCAGGATTTGGATCCATTCCACCTCCTTATTGTGTTATTTTCGATCTTCATAAATTCCTTTCCATAATTGTTCCAGTTCATCTTCTTCACGAAGGGATGACACATTCTGTTTCCATTTTTCTCATTCACGGAATAATATTGTAACGGAACTGGGGTTCGGGGATACCACATTGGGGAGGGGGGTTCCCTGGGCTTATCTTTCCGATCTCCGGCCCTGAGGCCGCCGACTACAGATAACTCCGTGATCCAATAGGCTGCACATCTTGCATAGCTTCGGGGTTTCCACAATACCTTTCTGTTGGCACAGCAACCTAACTCGAGGCCACGCCCTCGGTGCCTCCCCTGGTGACCTGCTGAGCAGAACAGATAGGTGCAGCACTGGCTAGTCATGTGGGCCAATTGGTGGGGTACAACGTCCCAGGCCAATACTAAGTGCAGACTTTGCTGGACCAATAAGGAAAAGACGTTATGCGCATGTTGGAAGAACATGCAGGGGGTTTGTATATAGAGAAAGGGGGGGGGGTCATGTGGCATGTATATACAGGAAGGTTTTATTAACAAAGGATGGCAAAACACATGTGTTGGGTATTCGTGAGGGTGCAACACATATATACAGTGAATCGGACAGAAACACAGACCAGAACCTTTACCCTTAACACTGATGTTGCTCACTGAAGACTATGTTATCTTCGATGCGACATAAGACAAGGCGCCATCAGCCTCTGAGACTCCTCGGTACGAACAAATAGTCAAACTGACTCTTTGATTCTCCATTCATGTACGTTACGAGCTGTTCTGCCCTTTTCTTAAAGCATGTATTAACTACACACATATTCGCTTTTTCCATTTCGAATATACATTCACCTGCTGTATTCTTTTCTCCATACCCAAAACCTCAAGCATTCCTTCAAATCCACTGGTCTTTTCTCCTACATATCCTTTTAAATCCCCACCTAGTAGGGTTATTAACTTCTCAGAAACATTTTGCACCACATCCTCTAATTGTTCCCAAAATTTTATTTTCTCCTCACCTAAGTTTGCTTGTGGTGCAGAAGCTGATTCATTCATAAACTTTTCTCCCACTATAAGCCTCAATTTCATGATTTCAATGCTGTATCTTGACACTTCCAAAACTTTCTGTGTTTGTTTTTCTACAACTAGCACATCAACATCTCCCTTTAGCCTCCTCACCTCCTGACCAAAATATCTTGTGCTTTTCCTGTCCTGGGCCAATTGTCCTTTCTCTCTCTCTCTCTCTCTCTCTCTCTCTCTCTCTCTCTCTCTCCTCTTCTCTCTCTGTCTCTGTCTCTGTCTCTGTCTCTGTCTCTGTCTCTGTCTCTGTCTCTGTCTCTGTCTCTGTCTCTGTCTGTGTCTGTGTCTGTGTCTGTGTCTTGTGTCGTGTCTCTGTCTCTGTCCTCCTGTCTCTGTCCTCTGTCTCTGTCTCTGTCTCTGTCTCTGTCTCTGTCTCTGTCTGTCTCTGCTCTGTCTCTGTCTCTGTCTCTGTCTCTGTCTCTGTCTCTGTCTCTGTCTCTGTCTCTGTCTCGCTTGTCTCTGTCTCTGTCTCTGTCTCTCTCTCTCTCTGTCACACACAACAACACACATCTCCTGCACACACACCCGCACACACACACACACACACCCACACCACACCACCACACACACACACACACACACACGCATCTCCTGCACACAACATATACCTACACTTCTCGACATCTCCCACTCATTGTCCCCACATGAGTTGTACCAACTCTCAATACTATTTCTCTGACCTTATTTTCACGAAAAGCCTGGTGTTGGGCTTGGGATCTTAGGGTCCTGAGTTCAAGCCCTGTCAGCCGCTGAATTAACACCAAGTGGGGTTGACTCAGCCTGTCATCTTTCCGAGTTTGGTGAAATGAGTACCAGTGAACTGGTAATAGGGGCACTGCATCAGTGGTGCCCCCATACTCGGTAGCAGTGGCGATG
>CM068959.1:68663542-68690641 GCA_035128595.1 Eptatretus atami | reverse complement strand
ATTGGTGCTGCTGAAGCAGTCTCCTTGGCTGTTGGGTACAATCGTGGATGGGTCACCACTCCAACACAGGATACCAGCAAGCTGGCACTCATTTTTGCTGACCTCGAAAGGATGACAGGCAGAGTCAACCCCACCTGGTATTAATTCAACAAGTAAGCAGGATTTGAACTCAGGACCCTAGGATCCCAAGCCCCCCACTCTCGTCATTAAGCCAACAACAGGCATAATCACCAAACTACTACCCATGAAATTGTCAAAGAAATGTATGGAGTTGTTAGAAGCGTGGAAACAAGAAGTCATACTGACTTGACATTTAGTATGAGTAATGTAAGTTGGGTAGCCAAAGACCTCAACTCTACCAGACCTCAAAGGACCTTTGTACTCTACTGGAGATGTGTTTTAATTCATACCCCTTCGAGTCTACACATATCACTTTGTCTATCTCTTTCGACATCTCAATGAACAACTGTGGCATGACGTTTACAAATGATGATAAAGTCAAAGTATGTGTCTTTAAGTGGCTGTGTATCTGTCGCAAATAATTACGTGCAGATTACAACAAGGTGCAATTACATTGGTGGACATGTTTGTTTGCGTAGCAGGTGAATACGTTGAGAAATACCTGACATTTTCATGAACTTTGCTGTGAGTTTTCATTTTCTCGAATTAAAAGTCCACCTCAACCTTGATCTCCCCTTGTCCATGATACTGAAATGGTGATATGAAGCAGGCATGATGGACTGAATGGCATTTCTGTGTATATTTGTTTTTTGTTAACATCTATAATAATAAATGTCAGTGTGTGTCAGTCAGTCAGTCTGTCAGTGTGTCTCCTCCATAACTCCAAATCCATTAAACATAGCGGTCTGGAACTTTGCATGTATACCAAGGGAACTCCAAGGTAGGGCATGAATGAAAAGTTGGTGTTTAGATTAATGTAAACACCCCGTTTGAAGATAATTAACAGTCTTATTTAATGACCCTTTGTCAAGGCATCATCCTTGGTCAGCCACTGAGTCAGCCGTCTGTTTCCGAGTGTTCGGGCGTCTCTGAGTGTTTGTGGCTTTATTTAGTTGCCGCACATGTTTCCAATTGCTAATCTTGCTATTCATGTTAGTCAGCTACAAAACTGCTACAAAACTTCTGACTGCTACAAAAGTGTTCATTTGTCCAAGTCAGCTTGCCAAGTCAGCACGGTCATATTAAACACCATCTGGAGACGACCAGAGTGTCAAACAACATGCAAATTGGACAAATAACATGTTTTTTTGGCAGTCAGAACTGTTGTTAAAGTCAATTCTGCTTTAAAAAATTTGAAATTTGGCTTAGGTTAAGAGATTCTGGAGTTTATCATACTTCAGATGTAATGCTTATAAACATACAGAGAGTTGTAGTCGCACATTATTTGATACTCTGGATGTGTCCGGACGGTGTTTGTCTCTGGACGTGTCCAGGCGGTGTTTTTTTCCAGATGGGGTTTATCTATGGACATGTCCAGATACTGTTTATCTCCGGACGTGTCTGGACAGTGTTTGTGTCCAGATGGTGTTTATAGTCTGACTGGTAGAAAATGTACTTCAGACATTATTTTGTTTCCATCTTCACTGTTATTCTATGCAGAATCATTTTGACGAGATGGTATGAATCATAATTGACGCTCTACCACACGTCTCCCTTCCACTCACCTCACCTCACCTCATGCTTAGGAGGAGGAGGAGGAGGAGGAGATTGGGACCATACTCTGTGCAGAGCATTGGTGCTGCTTTTAGCAGTCTCCTTGGCTATTGGGAACAATCCTGGACAGGTTGCCACTCCGACACAGTATAACAGCATGCTGGCACTCATTTTGCTGACCTCGGATGGATGACAAGCCGAGTTAACCTCACCTGGTATTAATTCAACAGCTGAGCGGGATTTGAACTCAGGACCCGAGGATCAAAGCCCACCACCCTAACCATTAAGCCAACATGAGGCATCCTCATGCTTGCCTCCTCCAAACCCCCTTCCCACCTCCCCCCCACCCCCCCCCCCCCCCCCCCCTCTCACATCCGCATACATCACTCTGGACATTTATAAGCATTCCAGCTGAAATGAGATAAGCTCTAAAATCTCTTAACCCAAACTGAATTTCAAAATTTTAACTGTGGAATTGAACTTAGGGCAGTTCTGACTGCTACAAAAGTGTTCATTTGTCCAATTCGCACATATTTTGATATTCTGGATTTTTCTAGATGGTGTTTCGTATGACCCAGCCAGCCGTTCCTTATCAACCGTTTCATTTGGTGTGCTTGCTTGAGTGCTTAATTGTGCTGGGCAGAATCGATTCCAAAGTATTGTACTCAATTCAAACAATGGAATTGAAAGGTATTGAGTAGTGAACCGGAATCGACATCGATTCCGAGTAGTTCCTTCATAGAAAGAAGCCTTTTTCGGGGGGAGGGGGGGTTCGTCTCTATTAGGGCATGATCTGGTTATTCATTGAAAAAGAACATGCCCCTGGGCAGCAAAAGCAAGTCACTTGCAAAGCAAACATGCCCGAAGAACATGTTTCTTTAAAGTTAATAGCAAGGCATTTAGAATTGACCAGTAAAGCGTGCTGATTGCTTTGCTGACAGACAGGTAGGCAATCCATCAACTGATAAAGTTTTGACAACATGTCGTTCAAAGGGTCCAGAAGTGCAGTTTGAAACTATTTTGGGAAGGTTAAAGAAGACAGTCCAAAAGTTGCATGCTCACTTTGTTCAATAGACATTGCTCATCACTGTAATACGTCCAATATGCTAAAACATTTGAAAACCAAACACCAGAGAGAATACCTATGAGTGACAGTTGTGATTGCAGATTCAAAAAACCAAAATCTGCAACAGCAACTAGTTCACTTTTGCAATTCATGATTAAAAGCAGTTTCACTCTGGTAACGCCCTGGTACGCTGCCTTCCCTTCCCCTCCCCTCACGCTGCCTTCCCTTCCCCCACTCCTCCTCACTTCCTCACCCCTCCTCGCTCCCCCTCCTCCTCGTTTCCTCCCCCCCTCTCTCTCTCTCACCATCCCCACCCCCTCTTTTCTCCCTCCCCCACTACTTCAGTATTCACGTCAGTGAAGCGTTGTATTGTATTGTATTTGTTGTATACTGTTGTATACTGTTATGTTTGTGGGGTAGATGAAGGAATTTCATAGTAAAGGTAGGGTTTTATAGTTTATGAGTAGGAGACACCTCAATGTGAATTAAGTAGGGAAAGCTGTGAGCTCAAGTTGTTATGTGTCACCACATGGGAGGTGGTGCTGTGTTAACTCGGTAGGGTTTAAGGCTCGTTCACCCAGTATGTGATTGCCCCATGTGACCTTTTCCTACGTTTTTGCATTTGCAAAGCCGGCTACAACAGGAACCACGTTCTTCCAACGACCACAATAACAACAGAGCCGAATGTTTCCGAGCAGGCAAAAACCCCACCTTCCTGACTTCGTACCGGCAGGCCACACCCCTGAGGCTGATGCTTGGTCGGTGTGACGTAAGAGAGAGGATGATAGTGTGGAGATGGCGGTCAAAACACATAGGACCTCTCTGGCTTCTCGCCATGGTCAAGAAGGCTACTCGATTCTCGTTGTTCGTGCTGTGTGAATTTGTTCGCATGCTGGAACAGGACACTGGCCGTTGCCCGTTCGGCTGAGTCGTGAAGTTTGTACGCTTTGAGGAAAAGGAGAGAAGGAGAAGGAGCCAGAGAGATAAGAGGGAGGATGAGAGTGTGGAGACGGTGGTCAGAACACATAGGACCTCTCTGGCTTCTCCTCGCCACGGTCAAGAAGGCTGCGTGATTCTCGTTGTTCATGCTGTGTGAATTTGCTCACATGCTGGAACAGGATGCTGGCCGGTGCCTGTTCGGCTGAGTCGTGAAGTTTGTACACTTTGAGGAGAAGGAGAGGAGAAGGGGGCAAGAGTGACAAGAAGGGGCAAGAGCGACAAGAAGGGTTGGATAAGAAGGTGCGAAAGAGACAAGAACACGGTTGGAACCAAAGCATGAGGCTCTGGTCCCTCTCGGCACGACAAAATAGGAGTGCGATTCTCGTTGTTCGTGTTGTGTGAATTTGCTCGCATGCTGGAGCAAGACGCTTGCCATTGACTGTTCGGCTGGGTCATGAAGTTTGTACATTTTTGAGGAGAAGGAGAGAAGAAGAAGAGCGTATCTCTTGGCCTTGTCTCAGAGCCTCAGCAATCGCCTTGTTGTATGATTGAGGAGAAAGGTAGTTCCATTTGGTGTGTGTGGACTTGGAACTTAGAGGGAGTGGTGTGACAATCTCCATCGTGAGATGGAACTGTGCAACAGTTTGTGGTTCCTGGCGTTGAAGACTGTCCGTGCGAATTGCCTCATGTGCACGACCGCAGGGAGCGACTTCGTGCCATTTTTCTGTGTGGTTCCCACACTGGCTTCGAGGCTCGATGACTGTGAGGCTCCAATAAGGTCATCTCTGGACACAAGCTGAGTACTGGCAAAAAGGGAAGAATTTCTTTTATTTTTATCCTTCCACTTGTCTGTTTTTGTGACTGAGTGGAGACGTCTCAAATTAGGAATTAGTTTAACTCACTTTTCATTACCTCACACTTTCATTTATTTTCACTACCTCATGCTTTAAATTATTTCATTATACATCTTTGATTTATTTTCATTAAACCATTATTTGTTGAACTTGTGTTCGTTTATTCGTTGTGGATTCGAGAATAAACCCATGTACTTCCATCCAGTACGCGCCCTCGCCGCCCTCCATCCCGCGCGCACCATAATCTCCAAGGATCTCGGCTGTTTGCCTCCAAGGTAAAACCGTTCGGCTATCCGTCCAGGTCGGTGTTAGCATCTGGGTCGGGAGCAGGCCTGAGATTGGGCCGTTTCAAAAATATCTGTTTTTAGCGAACGTAGGGAGCGTAGCGACCGGAGTCTCGCCCCTCACGGCCGGGGGTCCAGGGGCCCGCTTAAGGGCCCCTGGTGGGGGTCGAGGGGGGCGAAGCCCCCTGAAGCTCATGGATTTAGGGGTTTTCAGAGGGTCTAGAAGGCATCTCCTCAACAACCTGAAGTACCTGGAATTTAGCTGTATAAAAGGGAAAGAATTGGGTTTCTGAGGCACAAAGTGCTTAAATTCAGCAATATCTCTCAACTATACATGCCTAACATGTATAGTTGCCTATATAACTATATAACTAACATGCCTATATAACTAACAAATCAAAGAAAAACATCGCTGTAAACATGACAATTTGGGCGCAATGTGCCCTTCATTTCCTAGCAATTTTTGGCGAAAAAGGCATAGAAAATAGACACCCTAACCCCCCCGAATTTTAACCCGGATTTACATTGATCTCAGAGACCACCTATTTTGGTGGAAAAATATCGGGAAACCGATAAATATCGGGAGAATATCAGGCCCGGTCGGGAGTGGGATATAACCTAACCCACCTGGACACGATAATACTATAAAAGTGAATTTGTATATATATTTGTTTGTTTACATATGCTTCAAAAATTAAAAACTACTGAACCAAATCCAACCAAATTTTGCATGTTGCCGAAGGGTACCTCAAGTGTGGTTTCTGTCTGGGTAGCATATCTTTCTTTCTGTCTGGGAGGGGATTGAGGGTGGGGGAAATACCACAATTCTTTCTATGTAAATGTGTATCGTATAGCACCACCCGGTGGTATCCCTTATTACAAATCGTCCTCTTATTATTAAAGAACTTGATAATATGCATTATGGTGATTTTAAAATGTGAGTGAGAATAATTCAAAATTTTCAAAATGTTTCATTTCACTCATTTTAAGCGGAGGTTCAAACTAAAGCATCCAACACTGTGCTTCGCAGTGAAGTGGACGTGATTTTGCTTGTGCTATATACAGTATAAGCAGCAAGGATGGTTGATGAAGGTGATGTTGACTGACCTCCAAGCAGATGGAAGATGACCTCAGGCAAATGATCGTATGAATTGAGCAGAATGTTTGTGAAGGACAACATGTTGTCTTTTGATTAAATCTGTCAGCAAAGTGACGGGTAATTTTGCAAGTTACTTGTATCAGAAGTGTACAACATATCACAATGTTGTTTATGCATGCCTTGCTTACTTGGTTTTCCTTTTCACTCACAGAAGCAAAAGGCCATATTGGCAGCAATGGTGATTTTGTTGAACATGGGATTGGTCATCCTATTCCTGCGACTGTGTTCCTGACATAAGGTAGTAAGTTGAATCGTACATGTTTTGCGATCCATAATTTGCTGGCCATGTCATGCTTGTCTCTGCATATAAAGCTACAACAGTGCCAATCATTTGCTCAAGTTTGCTGGATTGAAAAAAATCCGTAGCAGGGTAGCTTGGTTAGCCAGAGATCATAAGGGAGAGTTCGGCCTTTTAAGATATGTTAGGTCATCTCACGTCGATTCTGGAAGAGATGAACTTATAAAATGGATCGTGATGTCTGTCCGTCTGGTCTTCTGTTAATTTTTTGCTATTTTTGCTACTCCTCCCTCATCACCTGGCTGATTGTTCTGAAACTTGACACATTAATACAAAACAGTAGTCCGCACGATTGCTTGAGCTTCGATTTTTCATTTTGATTTCGGATCATGGGCAAAACCGAGAAAATGAACAAAACACGGTGGGTTAGAAAGGTTCTTCTTCTTCATTTTGGTTCCGGTATCGGCTCGAGTGTGTGAAGCAAACTAATTTTTATCTCCAGGTTTGTTATCAAAGTTGGCTTTATTGGTTTCTAGTCTATAAAAGATATCAGTAAATGAAAGTTGATTTTCCTTTTATTTTGTCGAATATACCCAAACACGTTGGTTTAATGGTTTCTTCTTCTTCTTCATTTTGGTTCCGGTCTCGGCTCAAGTGTACGTTAAACTCAAACAAATTTTTATCTCCCGAACATTCATTAGGACCTGTAGGGGACATGTATTGCAAAGCAATTCTCGCTCTTGTTTTACCATCAAGTGAATCTCTCGCCTGGTTGACATTTTCATCTGAGTACTTAGCTCTTGATGCTGGGATCCCAGGTTCAAATTCTTTGTACTGTTAGTTTGTCCATTGTCTACAATGTCCTTTTTATAATGTAAAAGTGCACTGATTCCTCTTTTGTCCTCATATAAGATATTAATATTACAAATCCCTCCTCGAGTCCCACAACTATCTCTTCCATCCCTACATCTTTCTTTGAAGAATGGTTGTCCCTCGAAAACACTGTGTGTGTGTGTGTGTGTGTGTTGTGTGTGTGTGTGTGTGTGTGTGTGGTGTGTGTGTGTGTGTGTGTGTGTGTGTGTGTGTGTGTGATCTCCATAATGCTGGTTTCAGGAGATGGAACGGAATCCTCCCAGGTCTCGAAGTATCCACCTCCATTTCGGTAAGGGTGGGGTGGAGGGGGGGGGGGATTGGGGGTCACGATTCATGGACCAAGCTGTGAAGTTGTGTTCTCAAAGTTTTGGTGTGTGCGTGAGCGCGTGTTTTCTCGATATAACTTTGTCTTTTCAAGGAACAATCATTATTCAAAGAAAGATGTAGGGATGGTTTCACATGATCATTTATTGTGACCATCCCTACCTTGTTTCCATACTTTATGGAGGAACGTCCTGACATCCCAACATCCCTTTACATTTAAAAAAATGTTTTTAGAACTTGTTATTATATGCTGTGGAAATGGTTTCAAGAGTGGCTATTTCTGCATTTTTACTCTATTATTTTGTTCCATATTTTATTGTTTTATCTTTTTTGGAGTTACATGCTCAGCTTTGAATTTTTGTTTGTTTGGCTTGTAAATAAAATCGAAGTGATTGGAGGTTAGAAATTACAATATCGGAATTAGAATAAAGAAAGGGAAAGGGATGGTGTACAATGATCCTTAGCCTATTTCAATGTATTTTTCACTGAAGAGGATACGATATTTGCACACCTTTCCAAATCCATTACACCTATCAGCATGGTGTATGATGACATCATGCCTTGATGTGACTCTAACAGAAAGTGGCGTAGTTAAGCTCAACCTAAAAGTATGATTTTATGTGGCTAGAAATCTGAAACTTTTTTTTTTAATCCTATATATTTTTGTACTATTTGGGAGGTTTCTCGTGAAATGGTAATGAACACTGTAAATTTGAATGTTTTTTTTTTTCAGTGGTTAATGGACGTGAAGATTTATTTTGGAATGAATGGACTCGGCAGGACGGTGCATTGCTGTCCGTTACATCCACCAGAACGGCTCTGCACAAGGAACGCTCCATTGAGCACTGCATGTAAAGTTTTGATCTTCTGCACAAACTTTTGAAAAGGTCAAAACTCGATGGATTTTATCCAGCATTTGCTAAGTACACTTTGCTCGGCCAGGTTGTTGAAAGCTGTGCAAAACAGCCATTTTATTTACGGCACTTAGAATATACTGTACTTGGTGAACATCAAATACTGTGTAGTTTATTCTTTTATTTTTAAAAGCTGATCATAAAGGTATTTTTTAAACTTTGTGGTTGAGGTTAACATTTTAATCGAACACATAACTTGGTGAAAAGCTCTGTTGTCAATTGGCCAAATTCCAAGTGGCTGCTAGCATGTTCTGATAACCTTCCAAAGGATTATTGTCGAAGTCTTTGTTTGTTTTTTTTTTGTCGAGCTTACAAATGTATTATTGGAAACAAAACGAAAAATACCCGACATGAAGTGCTGCTTTTTCTTCTTAATTTCTCTGATGCATTGCATGTTGAGCTCTTCTCGGGGATATCAATGTTGTCAAATGGCCTCGTAGTAGCAAGCTTGGGTTCCATGAAGTAGTGCTTTACAGCAGGTAATGGTGGACTTGGCTTGGTCACATTATTGTCTAAAGCTGGTGCTAACCATCAGTGATGTTTCCTCACCCGCATTGTCATCTTCGGAATTCATCAGCCTGTCATTGTCCGAGTACATCATTTGATTTTGTACAAGCCTGCACTCTATTTTGTGCTGTCTGTTTGTTTTTTGTTTTTGTTTTTGCTGATAACACGGAGGAGCGTCAAAGAAACACGAGAGTGGAGGACAAAGGCCGTACAGTGGCTCGACACATTTCCATTACTTAGAACGCACTAAGGACGTCAAATGGGATTTCAAAGTGTCGAGTTTAAAATGAAGGGCTTTTACGTTACAACTACTTGTATTTTCCAGATATAAACTTGCTTTGGGGTGGTTGGGAAGGAGAGATGAAAAAAGATATGAAATAGATTATTTCATAAACTTTGTTTTGGGTTCTTAAGCCAATATATATTTTTTTTTTGGATGTATAATACATTTGCTTGTACATTACAATTTGTTCTGACGCAAGCGGTGTGGGAATGCTCAATCATTTCTCCATTTCCTACAAAATAAATGAATAAAGAATGATATATCGCAATGAGCTACGTGTGTTAGATTTCTTATTCATCAGGTGTTCCTCATACGATCTGTTTGCCATCATGCATTGAGAGTTTGAGTAAACATGTGCACACTATGATTAATCGAGTTTTTCCTGTTGTGTACGGCATACAAAAGCTCCATTATTACTCAGGTAAGTCATATTTACCTTTGCCACCAAAGGTGGACAGAGGTTATGTTTTCACCCCTGTCTGTCTGTCTGTCTGTCTGTCTGTCTGTTGGTTGTTTGTTTTTCTGTGAGCAGGATATCTCAAAAAGTTGATGGATTCTGACGAAGCTTTGTGGACATGTTGGGTGTGTGACAAGGATGAATTGATTCGATGTTGGTGAAGATCCGGATATGCAAATTATTTTAATTCCCAAGTGATTCTTCACCGTTGAGAGATGGGGCCAGAAGCGACATGTACGGCATGATATTTCAAAACGTTGTGGACGAGTTATGACAAAACTATGTGTATGAGTTGTTTAGGTGACGAGAACAAGCCGATTGAATGATGGTTCAGGTCCAGATACAGACCCGACCATATCAGTGGGATTCAAAACGTACACTGTTCAGCCTGATGAAGGTATGCCCTCTACAACGTACCGTTCTAGTTAATTTCTGCAATTATAAATGCCATGGCTGCATTATGGCTTCAATGATTGGGCTATTGACTCACTCATGTGAGGAATTCTGTGCGTTATTGTGACTGGTGTTGCAAAATACGGTGCAAAACGTAAACCTCCATGAGGGGTAGAATTTTTGTGAACAATCACTTATCCCTCCACATCCCAATTCATTCTGCAAAGACTGTGCTTTGCTTTACATTTTGTCCCCTCCTCCCCTTGGGTGTTATGTATAAGGTTGCATGATGGTGTAACATGTCATTGGTATGTGACATCTCAGGCATTGTCTGCGCTCACGAAAGGAAAATTGCGCCTTTTTTTCAAAGTGATTTGCTGCACACCAAGTTACTTTTAAAGAAAGCACGTAATTATTTTACTTGTGAGTGGAAATAGGCCTATAGTGATTAATTAATTGCATCTCCTTTTTGCATGGTGTCAGGGACTGATGACACAACTTCTTGGACAAGAAAATACACTGGGCAGTTTGCCATTTCCTTCCCACCAAGCAATAGTTGTTGGGTAGGAATTTGGAATTTGTTCAGGGTGCCCAGAATAATGCACCTACCCCTCTTTGAAAGACACCTTGGGATCTTTGACATCAAACAGAAGCAACCAATGCTGCCCGACAAGTCCCCAGCGTAACATCCCACCTGAAGGTGAAACCAGTGATGCATTACCCTCCCTGTGCAACATTAATTCAGTAGTTTACAATCTGGTCGGGAAGCAAACCCACACGAGACAGTTCAATGGTAAGTGTGCTACCTCTGCACCGTCCTGTCTGATGAGGGTAGTGACGATGATTTACAGGGGTCCTCGCTATACGTCTTAGATACGTTCCAGAAAAGTTGGGCTTGTAATGAAACGACGGATAGCAGGGAATTTTTCCCAGTAAAAATTGGTGTAATAATGGCGGGATGCATTCCAACACTTAGTTTATGTCTTGCACAACACCACTCAACAAGCTCAGAAATCAAAAAATATGAATGAAACACATAAAACATCGGAGAAAATACAATAAATTAAACAAATTTTAAAACCTAAACACCATTTTATCTTACTTACCGTATCTTTACATTAATTCACAATGATAATTTAGCGGTTTTTCACCTTGAAAATCTCTAATCGTCTCTGTCAAGCTGTCTGCATCAGTCGTTCGCCCTCTAAATTGTCCTTCGTACAGAGTAAGCCACGTGGTTTCCCCCACGTGGTTTCTGAACCGGACGCGTTCCCCGAACAGCACGACTTGTGTGCAGCGCGTCACGCTGTGCCGGTCTGCAAGGCCTCCGTTGGCGTTCTTTAAAATAGTTTTGAACAGTCAGCGGCAAACCAAGATGGCGAGCAATGTTGGCTGGTCGTTCACCATTCTTATTTTGTCTCGCTATGTCTAAATTGGCATCCCCAGTTACACTACTGCATTGTCACTTACGTGCAGGTTCACCCTTTTGTTTACCACTCATTGTTGAATGATGACAGCGGTAAAGTACACGAAGATAAAAATACAGTACGTGGTGGCGTTTAGTCCAACAATGCACAGCGTGAGATGACGCAGTGCATTGTGGGATAGTAGAATTCTTGGAAGCTGGTGTGCAAAGCGTTGTGGGGTGGGACACCTAGTAACTGGTCTTCCGTCCAATGGACGTTAGTGCAGGGAATTGTTGGATACACTGCATCATTAAAATGTTCCGAAGTAACATTTATTTATTTATTTGTATGCAGCCTGTGGCTGCTGGTTGCATCATTTTCTGTGGGCGCAGCTGTGCAGCTGATGCAAATGCCCCTGTTACCAGTGAGCTGGTACTCATTTTGCTGACCTCAGAAGGATAACAGGCTAAATCAACACACCTGGTGTTTATTCAACGGCCATACAGGATACAGGGGCTTGAACTCAAGACCCTAAGATCTTAAGCCAGCTATCTTAACCGTTAAGCCAACACCAAGCTTCCGAAGTAACTTATGAACATGTACGTGAAATGATGGATAGTGGGGAGACTGATCCTGGGGACCCCCTGTATTTGACATACAAGGAACCTCTTCTGCAAAGTGTCTTGTCCTGGTTATCGACATAGTCTAAAGTATAAGTTGTGAACAGCAAATGTGTTACATAAGTAAAGATGACATGAGAGAAAGTCAAATGGTGATGTAGTCAGTTGGCATTCGTGGCCAATTCCAGTCGGGTTGGCCCGAGGACTGTCACAATCTTATATCGGGTTTCCAAAGTGGATCCTGTTGCTGGTGGGATTGGTCTAAAGGTTATAAACACTCATATTTAGGTGTCTTCTTCTTCTTGCATGTGGCAGCTTGGCTGCTGGGTAGCTATCATTTTGTTGGTGTGTGTGTGTGTGTGTGTCTGTGTGTGTCTGTGTGTGTGTTTATGTATGTATGTGTATGTATATATATATATATACAATATACATATACACACATACATACATATTAGAGGAAAAGGTAAGCTTGGTGTTGGCTTAGTGGTTGGGGTGCTGATTTGGGATCCGAGCGTCCTGAGTTCGAGCCCTGTTGGCTACTGAATTAATACCAGGTGGGGTTGACTCAGCCTGTCATCCTTCTAAAGTCGGCAAAATGAGTACCAGTGTCCTGGTAATAGGGACACCGCATCAGCGGCATTGCCGTGTCCCTAACCAATGATGCAACCGCAGCCATAAGGCTGCGAGAGAGAGAGAGAGAGGAGAGAGAAGAGAGAGAGAGAGAGAGAGAGAGAGAGAGAGAGAGAGAGAGAGAGAGGAAAAGGTATACGTTTACACCATGTGTTGGTTCTTTAAAGAGCTATTTATATTCTTTATAATTTAAAAATAACTCAAAGAAAAAGAAAGTAAGCCGTGACGTTTTGTGCAGCCCATCGACTGCAGGACAGAAAGTGCAGAACCTTGCCAGCATTTTTTTTTGATTCAGTAATTTACCCTCTTCGTTTGGATATTTTGGCTGTATAACAATTATTTATTGTCACTATTCTTCTTTTCCTATAAAATTCCCAAAGCAGAACAAAATTGTGTGAATAGTTTTCATCCCAGTTGGGCGGACATGAATATTTTCCACATTTTGTTTCCTCGTGCCGCGTACATCCACGATATTACGTTCTCCAAGCATGATATGCTGATGAAAGGTATACATCTCACCTGTGTCCTACAAGCTCTGACGTAGGGTTTCCATAACAGGTATAACATTGTCATGACTTGCTCATTTTACGCAATGCCTAAATGAAGGA
This sequence comes from Eptatretus atami, assembly GCA_035128595.1. Lineage (NCBI taxonomy): Eukaryota > Metazoa > Chordata > Myxini > Myxiniformes > Myxinidae > Eptatretus > Eptatretus atami. The sequence continues at coordinate 68,677,412 of CM068959.1, read as the reverse complement.
TTTTTTTTTTTCCAGGAATTGTGCACGTACATGCCTGGAGTACTTTGGCCTATCAGGAACAGTTTGCAAACACAGCGAGTCAGGAACTGACAAACAAGGAAAGTTTCTCATTGTTGCGAATTTTATCCTGCTATATCATGATGAAGGACTGTTGAGTCAGTCATCACTGGCGAGTCACTGTGCTGCACGTAATTTTGGGAGCGTCATTTGGTGTGCACAGTGCAGAAAGAAAGGTGTGTACGCTGTTCACATGTGCTGCCATCAGCAGCTCCCAGCTGTTCTGTGTCATGATGAACACCAAGCAGTAACTGAGAAGATCCTATTCCTTTACAGTGTTGGTATGGATGGAACCTGTGACTGTTGCCAAGCATGCCATGCCATATTTGGCATAGTTCCATCAGTTAGACACACGATCACTTTTAGAACGACCCAATGTCTGACTCACTTTACCATCAACTGAAATTGCTTTTGGCATGGTATCATTCAATTTAGTTTTCAATCAAAGTTTGGAGAAGTTAATCATTCGTCAACAGGAAAATAATTAGTTAAATACGTTTGCTTCGCACAAGTACCCCTCTTCCGAGATGAAAAGTGAGGATCAACCTGTCCATAATGACTATAAAATTGAGCAAGCCTTCAGCAAAATAGTTGGTGTCGTGACTGTTAAAGGTGAGCTTACACAAGTCAGGATGTGCCTATAGCTTGTCTCTTGATGTGTACAACTCTCGTTCTCCACAAGATGACCTGTGTACACTGGAAGACTTTACAAAGATTTATCCACAGCTTGAGCTGAGTATTTGAAATGCAGATGAGCTCTGCTGTCTGTACCTTTACCCAGTAGCCAATGCTGTTTATGGAATAGAAGGAGAAACTGTTCAAGGAAATTGGACACAGGAGTAGACAATTTGGGCCATCATGTCTGTGCTTTATCAACATCATGTTTATTGAGTTTATTAAATTTATCGACTTGATTTCAGTGGAAGGTGAGGGGAGTGGGGGAGAGAAGATTTTTTCCAGTGGGTTTATCTATGGACATGTCCAGATACTGTTATCTCGGACGTGTCTGGACAGTGTTTGTGTCGCAGATGGTGTTTATAGTCTGACTGGTAGAAAATGTACTTCAGACATTATTTTGTTTCCATCTTCACTGTTATTCTATGCAGAATCATTTTGACGAGAATGGTATGAATCATAATTGACGCTCTATCCACACGTTCCCTTCCACTCACCTGCACCTCACCTCATGCTTAGGAGGAGGAGGAGGAGGAGGAGATTGGGACCATACTCTGTGCAGAGCATTGGTGCTGCTTTTAGCAGTCTCTTGGCTATTGGAACAATCCTGGACAGGTTGCCACTCCGACACAGTATAACAGCATGCTGGCACTTCATTTTGCTGACCTCGGATGGATGACAAGCCGAGTTAACCTCACCTGGTATTAATTCAACAGCTGAGCGGATTTGAATCAGGACCGCGAGGATCCAAAGCCACCACCCTAACCATTAAGCCAACATGAGGCATCCTCATGCTTGCCTCTCTCCCAAACCCCCCTCCCACCTCCCCCCCACCCCCCCCCCCCCCCCCCCCCCCTCTCACATCCGCATACATCACTCTGGACATTTATAGCATTCCAGCTGAAATGAGATAAGCTCTAAAATCTTTAACCCAAACTGAATTTCAAAAATTTACACTGTGGAATTGAACTTAGCGGCAGTTCTGACTGCTACAAAAGTGTTCATTTGTCCAATTCGCACATATTTTGATATTCTGGATTTTTCTAGATGGTGTTTGTATGACCGCAAGCCGTTCCTTACAACCGTTTCATTTGTGTGCTTGCTTGAGTGCTTAATGTGCTGGCAGAACTGATTCCAAGTATTGTACTCAATTCAAACAATGGAATTGAAAGGTATTGAGTAGTGAACGCGGAATCGACATCGATTCCGAGTATTCCTTCATAAAAGAAGCCTTTTGGGGGGGGTAGGGGGGGTTCGTCTCTATTAGGGCATGATCTGGTTATTCATTGAAAAAGAACATGCCCCTGGGCAGCAAAAGCAAGTCACTTGCAAAGCAAACATGCCCGAAAGAACATGTTTCTTTAAAGTTATAGCAAGGCATTTAAATTGACCAGTAAAGCGTGCTGATTGCTTTGCGACAGACAGGTAGGCAATCCATCAACTGATAAAGTTTGACAACATGTCGTTCAAAGGGTCCAGAAGTGCAGTTTGAAACATTTTGGGAAGGTTAAAGAAGACAGTCCAAAAGTTGCATGCTCACTTTGTTCAATAGACATTGCTCATCACTGTAATACGTCAATATGCTAAAACATTTGAAAACCAACACCAGAGAGAATACCTATGAGTGACAGTTGTGATTGCAGATTCAAAAAACCAAAATCTGCAACAGCAACTAGTTCACTTTTGCAATTCATGATTAAAAGCAGTTTCACTCTGGTAACGCCCTGGTACGCTGCTTCCCTTCCCTCCCCTCACGCTGCCTTCCCTTCCCCACTCTCCTCACTTCCTCACCCCTCCTCGCTCCCCCTCCCTCCTCGTTCCTCCCCCCCTCTCTCTCTCTCACCTCCCACCCCTTTTTTCTCCCTCCCACTACTTCAGTATCACGTCAGTGAAGCGTTGTATTGTATTGTATTTGTTGTATACTGTTGTATACTGTTATGTTTGTGGGTAGATGAAGGAATTTCATAGTAAAGGTAGGGTTTTATAGTTTATGAGTAGGAGACACCTCAATGTGAATTAAGTAGGGAAAGCTGTGAGCTCAAGTTGTTATGTGTCACCACATGGGAGGTGGTGCTGTGTTAACTCGGTAGGGTTTAAGGCTCGTTCACCCAGTATGTGATTGCCCCATGTGACTTTTTCCTTACGTTTTTGCATTTGCAAGCCGGCTACAACAGGAACCACGTTCTTCCAACGACCACAATAACAACAGAGCCGAATGTTTCCGAGCAGGCAAAACCCCACCTTCCTGACTTCGTACCGGCAGCACACCCCTGAGCTGATGCTTGGTCGGTGTGACGTAAGAGAGAGGATGATAGTGTGGAGATGGCGGTCAAAACACATAGGACCTCTCTGGCTTCTCGCCATGGTCAAGAAGGCTACTCGATTCTCGTTGTTCGTGCTGTGTGAATTTGTTCCGCATGCTGGAACAGGACACTGGCCGTTGCCCGTTCGGCTGAGTCGTGAAGTTTGTACGCTTGAGGAAAAGGAGAGAAGGAGAAGGAGCCAGAGAGATAAGAGGAGGATGAGAGTGTGGAGACGGTGGTCAGAACACATAGGACCTCTCTGGCTTCTCCTCGCCACGGTCAAGAAGGTGCGTGATTCTCGTTGTTCATGGCTGTGTGAATTTGCTCACATGCTGGAACAGGATGCTGGCCGTGCCTGTTCGGCTGAGTCGTGAAGTTTGTACACTTTGAGAGAGAAGGAGAGGAGAAGGGGGCAAGAGTGACAAGAAGGGGCAAGAGCGACAAGAAGGGTTGGATAAGAAGGTGCGAAAGAGACAAGAACACGGTTGGAACCAAAGCATGAGGCTCTGGTCCCTCTCGGCACGACAAAATAGGAGTGCGATTCTCGTTGTTCGTGTTGTGTGAATTTGCTCGCATGCTGGAGCAAGACGCTTGCCATTGACTGTTCGGCCTGGGTCATGAAGTTTGTACATTTTGAGGAGAAGGAGAGAAAAGAAGAAGAGCGTATCTCTTGCTTGTCTCAGAGCCTCAGCAATCGCCTTGTTGTATGATTGAGGAGAAAGGTAGTTCCATTTGGTGTGTGTGGACTTGGAACTTAGAGGGAGTGGTGTGACAACTCCATCGTGAGATGGAACTGTGCAACAGTTTGTGGTTCCTGGCGTTGAAGACTGTCCGTGCGAATTGCCTCATGTGCACGACCGCAGGGAGCGACTTCGTGCCATTTTCCTGTGTGGTTCCCACACTGGCTTCGAGGCTCGATGACTGTGAGGCTCCAATAAGGTCTCTCTGGACACAAGCTGAGTACTGGCAAAAAGGGAAGAATTTCTTTTATTTTTATCCTTCCACTTGTCTGTTTTTGTGACTGAGTGGAGACGTCTCAAATTAGGAATTAGTTTAACTCACTTTTCATTACCTCACACTTTCATTTATTTTCACTACCTCATGCTTTAAATTATTCATTATACATCTTTGATTTATTTTCATTAAACCATTATTTGTTGAACTTGTGTTCGTTTATTCGTTGTGGATTCGAGAATAAACCATGTACTTCCATCCAGTACGCGCCCTCGGCCGCCGCTCCATCCCGCGCGCACCATAACTCTCAAGGATCTCGGCTGTTTGCCTCCAAGGTAAAACCGTTCGGCTATCCGTCCAGGTCGGTGTTAGCATCTGGTCGGGAGCAGGCCTGAGATTGGGCCGTTTCAAAAATATCTGTTTTTAGCGAACGTAGGGAGCGTAGCGACCGGAGTCTCGCCCCTCACGGCCGGGGGTCCAGGGGCCCGCTTAAGGGCCCCTGGTGGGGTCGAGGGGGCGAAGCCCCCTGAAGCTCATGGATTAGGGTTTCAGGGGTCTAGAAGGCATCTCCTCAACAACCTGAAGTACCTGGAATTTAGCTGTATAAAAGGGAAAGAATTGGTTTCTGAGGCACAAAGTGCTTAAATTCAGCAATATTCTCAACTATACATGCCTAACATGTATAGTTGCCTATATAACTATATAACTAACATGCCTATATAACTAAAAAATCAAGAAAAACATCGCTGTAAACATGACAATTTGGGCGCAATGTGCCCTTCATTTCCTAGCAATTTTTGGCGAAAAAGGCATAGAAAATAGACACCTAACCCCCCGAATTTTAACCCCGGATTTACATTGATCTCAGAGACCACCTATTTTGGTGGAAAAATATCGGGAAACGATAAATATCGGGAGAATATCAGGCCCGTCGGAGTGGGATATAACCTAACCCACCTGGACACGATAATACTATAAAAGTGAATTTGTATATATATTTGTTTGTTTACATATGCTTCAAAATTAAAAAACTACTGAACCAAATCCAACCAAATTTTGCATGTTGCCGAAGGGTACCTCAAGTGTGGTTTCTGTCTGGGTAGCATATCTTTCTTTCTGTCTGGGAGGGATTGAGGTGGGGGAAATACCACAATTCTTTCTATGTAAATGTGTATCGTATAGCACCACCGGTGGTATCCCTTATTACAAATCGTCCTCTTATTATTAAAGAACTTGATAATATGCATTATGGTGATTTTTAAAATGTGAGTGAGAATAATTCAAAATTTTCAAAATGTTTCATTTCACTCATTTTAAGCGGAGGTTCAAACTAAAGCATCCAACACTGTGCTTCGCAGTGAAGTGGACGTGATTTTGCTTGTGCTATATACAGTATAAGCAGCAGAGGATGGTTGATGAAGGTGATGTTGACTGACCTCCAAGCAGATGGAAGATGACCTCAGGCAAATGATCGTATGAATTGAGCAGAATGTTTGTGAAGGACAACATGTTGTTTTTGATTAAATCTGTCAGCAAAGTGACGGGTAATTTTGCAAGTTGCTTGTATCAGAAGTGTACAACATATCACAATGTTGTTTATGCATGCCTTGCTTACTTGGTTTTCCTTTTCACTCACAGAAGCAAAAGGCCATATTGGCAGCAATGGTGATTTTGTTGAACATGGGATTGGTCATCCTATTCCTGCGACTGTGTTCCTGACATAAGGTAGTAAGTTGAATCGTACATGTTTTGCGATCCATAATTTGCTGGCCATGTCATGCTTGTCTCTGCATATAAGCTACAACAGTGCCAATCATTTGCTCAAGTTTGCTGGATTGAAAAAAATCCGTAGCAGGGTAGCTTGGTTAGCCAGAGATCATAAGGGAGAGTTCGGCCTTTTAAGATATGTTAGGTCATCTCACGTCGATCTGGAAGAGATGAACTTATAAAATGGATCGTGATGTCTGTCCGTCTGGTCTTCTGTTAATTTTTTGCTATTTTTGCTACTCCTCCCCTCATCACCTGGCTGATTGTTCTGAAACTTGACACATTAATACAAAACAGTAGTCCGCACGATTGCTTGAGCTTCATTTTTCATTTTGATTTCGGATCATGGGCAAAACCGAGAAAATGAACAAAACACGGTGGGTTAGAAAGGTTCTTCTTCTTCATTTTGGTTCCGGTATCGGCTCGAGTGTGTGAAGCAAACTAATTTTTATCTCCAGGTTGTTATCAAAGTTGGCTTTATTGGTTTCTAGTCTATAAAAGATATCAGTAAATGAAAGTTGATTTTCCTTTTATTTTGTCGAATATACCCAAACACGTTGGTTTTATGGTTTCTTCTTCTTCTTCATTTTGGTTCCGGTCTCGGCTCAAGTGTACGTTAAACTCAAACAAATTTTTATCTCCCGAACATTCATTAGGACCTGTAGGGGACATGTATTGCAAAGCAATTCTCGCTCTTGTTTTACCATCAAGTGAATCTCTCGCCTGGTTGACATTTTCATCTGAGTACTTAGCTCTTGATGCTGGGATCCCAGGTTCAAATTCTTTGTACTGTTAGTTTGTCCATTGTCTACAATGTCCTTTTTATAATGTAAAAGTGCACTGATTCCTCTTTTGTCCTCATATAAGATATTAATATTACAAACCCTCCTCGAGTCCCACAACTATCTCTTCCATCCCTACATCTTTCTTTGAAGAATGGTTGTCCCGAAAACACTGTGTGTGTGTGTGTGTTGTGTGTGTGTGTGTGTGTGTGTGTGTGTGTGTGTGTGTGTGTGTGTGTGTGTGTGTGTGTGTGTGGTGTGTGTGATCTCCATAATGCTGGTTTCAGGAGATGGAACGGAATCCTCCCAGGTCTCGAAGTATCCACCTCCATTTCGGTAAGGGTGGGGTGGAGGGGGGGGGGGATTGGGGGTCACGATTCATGGACCAAGCTGTGAAGTTGTGTTCTCAAAGTTTTGGTGTGTGCGTGAGCGCGTGTTTTCTCGATATAACTTTGTCTTTTCAAGGAACAATCATTATTCAAAGAAAGATGTAGGGATGGTTTCACATGATCATTTATTGTGACCATCCCTACTTGTTTCCATACTTTATGGAGGAACGTCCTGACATCCCAACATCCTTTACATTTAAAAAAATGTTTTTAGAACTTGTTATTATATGCTGTGGAAATGGTTTCAGAGTGGCTATTTCTGCATTTTACTCTATTATTTTGTTCCATATTTTTATTGTTTTATCTTTTTTGGAGTTACATGCTCAGCTTTGAATTTTTGTTTGTTTGGCTTGTAAATAAAATCGAAGTGATTGGAGGTTAGAAATTACAATATCGGAATTAGAATAAAGAAAGGGAAAGGGATGGTGTACAATGATCCTTAGCCTATTTCAATGTATTTTTCACTGAAGAGGATACGATATTTGCACACCTTTCCAAATCCATTACACCTATCAGCATGGTGTATGATGACATCATGCCTTGATGTGACTCTAACAGAAAGTGGCGTAGTTAAGCTCAACCTAAAAGTATGATTTTATGTGGCTAGAAATCTGAAACTTTTTTTTTAATCCTATATTTTTGTACTATTGGGAGGTTTCTCGTGATGGTAATGAACACTGTAAATTTGAATGTTTTTTTTTTCCAGTGGTTAATGGACGTGAAGATTTTTTTTGGAATGAATGGACTCGGCAGGACGGTGCATTGCTGTCCGTTACATCCACCAGAACGGCTCTGCACAAGGAACGCTCCATTGAGCACTGCATGTAAAGTTTGTCTTCTGCACAAACTTTTGAAAGGTCAAAACTCGATGGATTTTATCCAGCATTTGCTAAGTACATTTGCTCGGCCAGGTTGTTGAAAGCTGTGCAAAACAGCCCATTTTATTTACGGCACTTAGAATATACTGTACTTGGTGAACATCAAATACTGTGTAGTTTATTCTTTTATTTTTAAAAGCTGATCATAAAGGTATTTTTTAAACTTTGTGGTTGAGGTTAACATTTTAATCGAACAACATAACTTGGTGAAAGCTCTGTTGTCAATTGGCCAAATTCCAAGTGGCTGCTAGCATGTTCTGATAACCTTCCAAAGGATTATTGTCGAAGTCTTTGTTTGTTTTTTTTTGTCGAGCTTACAAATGTATTATTGGAAACAAAACGAAAAATACCCGACATGAAAGTGCTGCTTTTTCTTCTTAATTTCTCTGATGCATTGCATGTTGAGCTCTTCTCGGGATATCAATGTTGTCAAATGGCCTCGTAGTAGCAAGCTTGGGTTCCATGAAGTAGTGCTTTACAGCAGGTAATGGTGGACTTGGCTTGGTCACATTTTGTCTAAAGCTGGTGCTAACCTATCAGTGATGTTTCCTCACCCGCATTGTCATCTTCGGAATTCATCAGCCTGTCATTGTCCGAGTACATCATTTGATTTTGTACAAGCCTGCACTCTATTTTGTGCTGTCTGTTTGTTTTTTGTTTTTGTTTTTGCTGATAACACGGAGGAGCGTCAAAGAAACACGAGAGTGGAGGACAAAGGCCGTACAGTGGCTCGACACATTTCCATTACTTAGAACGCACTAAGGACGTCAAATGGGATTTCAAAGTGTCGAGTTTAAAATGAAGGGCTTTTACGTTACAACTACTTGTATTTTCCAGATATAAACTTGCTTTGGGGTGGTTGGGAAGGAGAGATGAAAAAGATATGAAATAGATTATTTCATAAACTTTGTTTGGGTTCTTAAGCCAATATTATTTTTTTTTTGGATGTATAATACATTTGCTTGTACATTACAATTTGTTCTGACGCAAGCGGTGTGGGAATGCTCAATCATTTCTCCATTTCCTACAAAATAAATGAATAAAGAATGATATATCGCAATGAGCTACGTGTGTTAGATTTCTTATTCATCAGGTGTTCCTCATACGATCTGTTTGCCATCATGCATTGAGAGTTTGAGTAAACATGTGCACACTATGATTAATCGAGTTTTTCCTGTTGTGTACGGCATACAAAAGCTCCATTATTACTCAGGTAAGTCATATTTACCTTTGCACCAAAGGTGGACAGAGGTTATGTTTTCACCCCTGTCTGTCTGTCTGTCTGTCTGTCTGTCTGTTGGTTGTTGTTTTTTCTGTGAGAGGATATCTCAAAAAGTTGATGGATTCTGACGAAGCTTTGTGGACATGTTGGGTGTGTGACAAGGATGAATTGATTCGATGTTGGTGAAGATCGAGGATGCAAATTATTTTAATTCCCAAGTGATTCTTCACCGTTGAGAGATGGGGCCAGAAGCGACATGTACGGCATGATATTTCAAAACGTTGTGGACGAGTTATGACAAACTATGTGTATGAGTTGTTTAGGTGACGAGAACAAGCCGATTGAATGATGGTTCAGGTCCAGATACAGACCCGACCATATCAGTGGGATTCAAAACGTACACTGTTCAGCCTGATGAAGGTATGCCCTCTACAACGTACCGTTCTAGTTAATTTCTGCAATTATAAATGCCATGGCTGCATTATGGCTTCAATGATTGGGCTATTGACTCACTCATGTGAGGAATTCTGTGCGTTATTGTGACTGGTGTTGCAAAATACGGTGCAAAACGTAAACCTCCATGAGGGGTAGAATTTTTGTGAACAATCACTTATCCCTCCACATCCCAATTCATTCTGCAAAGACTGTGCTTTGCTTTACATTTTGTCCCTCCTCCCCTTGGGTGTTATGTAAAGGTTGCATGATGGTGTAACATGTCATTGGTATGTGACATCTCAGGCATTGTCTGCGCTCACGAAAGGAAAATTGCGCCTTTTTTCAAAGTGATTTGCTGCACACCAAGTTACTTTTAAAGAAAGCACGTAATTATTTTACTTGTGAGTGGAAATAGGCCTATAGTGATTAATTAATTGCATCTCCTTTTTGCATGGTGTCAGGGACTGATGACACAACTTCTTGGACAAGAAAATACACTGGGCAGTTTGCCATTTCCTTCCCACCAAGCAATAGTTGTTGGGTAGGAAATTTGGAATTTGTTCAGGGTGCCCAGAATAATGCACCTACCCCTCTTTGAAAGACACCTTGGGATCTTTGACATCAAACAGAAGCAACCAATGCTGCCGCAAGTCCCCAGCGTAACATCCCACCTGAAGGTGAAACCAGTGATGCATTACCTCCCTGTGCAACATTAATTCAGTAGTTTACAATCTGGTCGGGAAGCAAACCCACACGAGACAGTTCAATGGTAAGTGTGCTACCTCTGCACCGTCCTGTCTGATGAGGGTAGTGACGATGATTTACAGGGGTCCTCGCTATATCGTCTTAGATACGTTCCAGAAAAGTTGGGCTTGTAATGAAACGACGGATAGCAGGGAATTTTTCCCAGTAAAAATTGGTGTAATAATGGCGGGATGCATTCCAACACTTAGTTTATGTCTTGCACAACACCACTCAACAAGCTCAGAAATCAAAAAATATGAATGAAACACATAAAACATCGGAGAAAATACAATAAATTAAACAAATTTTAAACCCTAAACACCATTTTATCTTACTTACCGTATCTTTACATTAATTCACAATGATAATTTAGCGGTTTTTCACCTTGAAAATCTCTAATCGTCTCTGTCAAGCTGTCTGCATCAGTCGTTCGCCCTCTAAATTGTCCTTCGTACAGAGTAAGCCACTGGTTTCCCCCACGTGGTTTCTGAACCGGACGCGTTCCCCGAACAGCACGACTTGTGTGCAGCGCGTCACGCTGTGCCGGTCTGCAAGGCCTCCGTTGGCGTTCTTTAAAATAGTTTTGAACAGTCAGCGGCAAACCAAGATGGCGAGCAATGTTGGCTGGTCGTTCACCATTCTTATTTTGTCTCGCTATGTCTAAATTGGCACCCCAGTTACACTACTGCATTGTCACTTATGCAGGTTCACCCTTTTGTTTACCACTCATTGTTGAATGATGACAGCGGTAAAGTACACGAAGATAAAAATACAGTACGTGGTGGCGTTTAGTCCAACAATGCACAGCGTGAGATGACGCAGTGCATTGTGGGATAGTAGAAATTCTTGGAAGCTGGTGTGCAAAGCGTTGTGGGGTGGGACACCTAGTAACTGGTCTTCCGTCCAATGGACGTTAGTGCAGGGAATTGTTGGATACACTGCATCATTAAAATGTTCCGAAGTAACATTTATTTATTTATTTGTATGCAGCCTGTGGCTGCTGGTTGCATCATTTTCTGTGGCGCAGCTGTGCAGCTGATGCAAATGCCCCTGTTACCAGTGAGCTGGTACTCATTTTGCTGACCTCAGAAGGATAACAGGCTAAATCAACACACCTGGTGTTTATTCAACGGCCATACAGGATACAGGGGCTTGAACTCAAGACCCTAAGATCTTAAGCCAGCTATCTTAACCGTTAAGCCAACACCAAGCTTCCGAAGTAACTTATGAACATGTACGTGAAATGATGGATAGTGGGGAACTGATCCTGGGGACCCCTGTATTTGACATACAAGGAACCTCTTCTGCAAAGTGTCTTGTCCTGGTTATCGACATAGTCTAAAGTATAAGTTGTGAACAGCAAATGTGTTACATAAGTAAAGATGACATGAGAGAAAGTCAAATGGTGATGTAGTCGGTTGGCATTCGTGGCCAATTCCAGTCGGGTTGGCCCGAGGACTGTCACAATCTTATATCGGGTTTCCAAAGTGGATCCTGTTGCTGGTGGGATTGGTCTAAAGGTTATAAACACTCATATTTAGGGTGTCTTCTTCTTCTTGCATGTGGCAGCTTGGCTGCTGGGTAGCTATCATTTTGTTGGTGTGTGTGTGTGTGTGTGTGTCTGTGTGTGTCTGTGTGTGTGTGTGTGTGTGTGTGTTAATGTATGTATGTGTGTATGTATATATATATATATACAATTATACATACACACATACATACATATTAGAGGAAAAGGTAAGCTTGGTGTTGGCTTAGTGGTTGGGGTGCTGATTTGGGATCCGAGCGTCCTGAGTTCGAGCCCTGTTGGCTACTGAATTAATACCAGGTGGGGTTGACTCAGCCTGTCATCCTTCTAAAGTCGCGAAATGAGTACCAGTGTCCTGGTAATAGGGACACCGCATCAGCGGCATTGCCGTGTCCCTAACCAATGATGCAACCCGCAGCCATAAGGCTGCGAGAGAGAGAGAAGAGAGAGAGAGAGAGAGAGAGAGGAGAGAGAGAGAGAGAGAGAGAGAGAGAGAGAGAGGAAAAGGTATACGTTTACACCATGTGTTGGTTCTTTAAAGAGCTATTTATATTCTTTATAATTTAAAAATAACTCAAAGAAAAAGAGAAGTAAGCCGTGACGTTTTGTGCAGCCCATCGACTGCAGGACAGAAAGTGCAGAACCTTTGCAGCATTTTTTTTTTTTTGATTCAGTAATTTACCCTCTTCGTTTGGATATTTTGGCTGTATAACAATTATTTATTGTCACTATTCTTCTTTTCCTATAAAATTCCCAAGCAGAACAAAATTGTGTGAATAGTTTCTCCCAGTTGGGCGGACATGAATATTTTCCACATTTTGTTTCCTCGTGCCGCGTACATCCACGATATTACTTCTCCAAGCATGATATGCTGATGAAAGGTATACATCTCACCTGTGTCCTACAAGCTCTGACGTAGGGTTTCCATAACAGGTATACATTGTCATGACTTGCTCATTTTACGCAATGCCTAAATGAAGGATTTTTTTTTTTCCAGGAATTGTGCACGTACATGCCTGGAGTACTTGGGCCTATCAGGAACAGTTTGCAAACACAGCGAGTCAGGAACTGACAAACAAGGAAAGTTTCTCATTGTTGCGAATTTTATCCTGCTATATCATGATGAAGGACTGTTGAGTCAGTCATCACTGGCGAGTCACTGTGCTGCACGTAATTTTGGGAGCGTCATTTGGTGTGCACAGTGCAGAAAGAAAGGTGTGTACGCTGTTCACATGTGCTGCCATCAGCAGCTCCCAGCTGTTCTGTGTCATGATGAACACCAAGCAGTAACTGAGAAGATCCTATTCCTTTACAGTGTTGGTATGGATGGAACCTGTGACTGTTGCCAAGCATGCCATGCCATATTTGGCATAGTTCCATCAGTTAGACACACGATCACTTTTAGAACGACCCAATGTCTGACTCACTTTACCATCAACTGAAATTGCTTTTGGCATGGTATCATTCAATTTAGTTTTCAATCAAAGTTTGGAGAAGTTAATCATTCGTCAACAGGAAAATAATTAGTTAAATACGTTTGCTTCGCACAAGTACCCCTCTTCCGAGATGAAAAGTGAGGATCAACCTGTCCATAATGACTATAAAATTGAGCAAGCCTTCAGCAAAATAGTTGGTGTCGTGACTGTTAAAGGTGAGCTTACACAAGTCAGGATGTGCCTATAGCTTGTCTCTTGATGTGTACAACTCTCGTTCTCCACAAGATGACCTGTGTACACTGGAAGACTTTACAAAGATTTATCCACAGCTTGAGCTGAGTATTTGAAATGCAGATGAGCTCTGCTGTCTGTACCTTTACCAGTAGCCAATGCTGTTTATGGAATAGAAGGAGAAACTGTTCAAGGAAATTGGACACAGGAGTAGACAATTTGGGCACATCATGTCTGTGCTTTATCAACATCATGTTTATTGAGTTTATTAAATTTATCGACTTGATTTCAGTGGAAGGTGAGGGAGTGGGATACAAATGAGGGGAAAGTGATGGAGTTGGGAGGAGAACGGGGAGTAGCTATAGACACATCACTGGGGTGTTATTTGTTGTTGTTGTGTTTTTTTGGGGGGGGGGTGAAGGGGTTGTAGGGTGGGGAATAACAAATGCTGACAGCACATTCCCTTTTTAGT
>CM068959.1:68604306-68620377 GCA_035128595.1 Eptatretus atami | reverse complement strand
CCTGGCGCGCATGGAAATAACAAGGGGGGGCCAAAGAAAATTGAAACGGGCTGCGTGAACAGGTTCAGTGGGCATGACATGGCCAAAGTAAAAGGCAACATAGGCCTGCAGAGAAAAGGCCGTTGCAGGCAAACACAGCCGGCAGACGAACTGGCCGCACAGGCCTTGCAGTAAAAACAGCCGTCGGAACGATCCGCCGGCACAGGCCTTGCAGCAAAACACAGCAACGATCCCGGCCGGCCACCAGGCCTTGAAGTAAACAGCAGCCGATGAAGTTGCCGGCACCAGGCCCCCGCAGCACAACAGCCGCAGAGCGATGAAGTTGGCAAGCCTTGCCTTGCAGGGAGGTTGGTGGAGGGGAGTGCGGTGGTGTTGGCCACAACAGAAAGGTGGACTCGGAAACCTACCCCTACCTGTCTCCCTCCCACCTATCGCCTTTGCCTGTCACTGTACCTACCCACTCCCCAATTGTCAAAAAACCAATTTAGCCCCAACTTATTTCTTTTGTTGTTTTTATTTTACTTCCCTACTTCCCCACTATAAATTCGTCCCCTAACCCCCTTTAATCGTCCTTGTTCGGCTAACCTATTCTGTCACCTAGCCTACTCCCAACCCCTACGTCGCCTTCCGAGGGAATAAGGAAGCTAGCGTCTGTGCCGAGGCCCTAAACAGCCCTCAGGAATGGCCTCCCTCGAGTTTCAGCGATTACTAACCAAAGGGGATCAGCGGCCCACAACGAGAGCTGAAGGGATGGATGCGTCGAGGGGTACTCTTCCTATCTACGCCTAACGATTTTTAACTTTAAACTACGCCGCGGGTTTCGAGATAAGCGGCCTCTCGCTTACCACTATTGCGTTCTCTAACCCAGATTCCCGTCGCACTGTGTTGGATGTCCTACAGTTTCAGGGCTCGCCTTCGAATTGTTCCTCCGTGCCCTAAACGGTCATGTGCTGGGACGCGTGGCTCCCTTTGCAGGCAGGATCCTCTAGCCCGTATTCCCCTACAGCAATGGCCCCCGGGCCCTACTACTGCTCCGCCTACCAGCTCCCTAAAACCGGGGGGCCTCCATGCACTCCCCTGACAACGCCACGTGGCAGGCTGGCGCCTGGGCTCCCCTTTCCGAAGGGTCACCCGTGGCCCCGACACTGCCGCGGTCTACTGGCGCCGGGCCCGCACCAAGCGGGCGCTTACCGTCGCACTACCTAACTCGGCCCATGGGCCCTTGCCTACCCGGCCGACTAGGCCGCGTGCCGGGGTACACAGATACTCACCTTTCGCAGCCACGCTCCCAGTCCGCTCACAGGGTCTGCACCCTCAAGGGTTTGAGCCTAGCTTCCCACCAACAGCAAAACGACCTTCCATTTGTCATTTACTAACCCAGCTACCACCTTCACGTGACCCGGGTCTGGGAGGATATTCCCCCCAATCACTTCATCGCAACGATGCATTCCACATGTCGCTCCAAACACACAGACCCGCTGGCCTCACTTCACTCAACATGTCTCCACACAACTTTCCACACACACATCGCTGAATCCTGCCATCCTTCTATCTACCTCCCCTAACACCTCGTGCCTCCCACTTCATCCCTTAACACTATAGCGCACGTTCCATTGTAACACTACGTAGCTAAGCTACGTCCCCTCTACACATCCACAGTTCTTCACGTCTCCAAAATCTTATTTTCCCATCTCCCATCTTAAGCTCCACTCGAATCCCCTAACTAATCCATTCCACGCGGCCCCATGAGGACTTAACCCCTGCCCCATGGAGCCGCGTCTTAACTAAGAACCCTCCCCCTAACTAGTTACATCCTGTGCCCAGGTAGGGGGTCTTTCACCCCTTGCCCAGGGAATCCTGTTACACCCGAAAGCGAGGCTTGCTTTTGTAATTTTTTTAATGCCAAATACGCGCACACCAGCCCGGGGCGGCAATTCACAAGCCTGCGCTCTCGCACCTTGCCACATTGACGTCATGCAGCTGGCACTGCGTACCTCGTCCCTCAGGACGGTACCATCTGGCAGGGATCACCCTCTGCCGGATTCCAACCCTACGTGCAAGCCATGACGTCACCCTGCGCACCCAGAAACAACCTCGCACTCCGAGGCTCCCCACGCGAACACCATGTGCTCTGCCGTTTGGGGCTTAACAACAAGCTCGCGTGGAGAACCCGTACCGCGCGTATCCCAAATCCGTTTACCTGCGCCTACACTTTGTCCGCTCCGCCGGGACGGCAACATCCACCGCTGGCGTTTCCGAACCGGGCTTCACTCCCGCAAGCGAGCGCCACGTGGGGGGTCTCGTGCGTTGCACAGCACGGACCTCGCAGCCCGCTGCTTGGGTGAAACCCGCACGGTCCCCACAACAGCTACGGCCGCTACCCGGCTTTTGTCCCTCTGTCGCCGTCTCTCCGTTCCACCCACGCCACCTGCGTGTTACGACGCACAGACTCCACAACCATCACACTCACTTTCACACCGGGAGACGCCGGCTGCATGCTCACTGCATGCCGACGACATCTCCCTCACATACAGAGACCTTCACACACACGGTCTCCCTCACACGGACCCTTCACTCACACCCAAACCTTTCACCTGCCCAGGGGGTCTCGCTCACACCATGCGTGCGGAAAGCACGCATCTCCGCACACTCCGCCAAAACACACACCCCTGCACACCACCACTGGGATTCGTGTCCCCACAAGGGTTTCCCGGGGCCTTATACCCCCCAAGCTGCACGTGCACCTGTCGCAGCACTCGTCCCTTCAACTCCGCCTTGAGCACGACGAACCCACCTGGTCCGTGATTCGCCTCAAGGGCGGCATACTCCCTCCCCTCGTTCCTGGCAGGCAGCCATCCATGCTGCTCACACCGGCGTCCCTACCCAGTCCGCGAGCTCACCCCCATTATCCTCCACTACTTCATGGTGTGTGTGTGTTCTGTTCCTTTAAACCCCGTCATTATCATGCAGCTACTCCTCTATTTTCTCTATCCCTGGTCTTATACATCTATTAGTTTCTGTTCTTGCTGAGTTTTCCATTCTCTCATGGATTTCAATTTTACTCTCTCCTTCAGTTCATTAATTTCAAACTCGTATAGTTTTTGTTTTCTCTCCCACCTCTTCCTCATGCTCCTCATTTTCCAATCTCATCGTTTCTCTCAATTGCGCTCATTTCTTCCTCTGTTCATTACGCTGCTCTCTCATTACCCTTCTTGCTTCCTCTCCTGTCCTCCTCTCCAGTTTCATGTTTGCTTCATTTGGTTAATTCTCTTTCTTGTGGCTTTCATTTGCTGCTGTCTCATTACTCTTCCTTGTTTCTTCTCGTGTCCTTTCCTTCTGCAGTTTCAATGTTTATCTTCATGTGAGTTAATTTCCACTTTGTGTTCATTCGCTGTTCTTTGTTAACCTCTTCGCCCACTCCACCTTGCCTTTTACTTTCAATTGGTCAACCGCGGCTTCATGTTCTTTGTGTTTCTATCCCATCTGTTCCTCTCGTTTCTTCCCTCTCCAATCTCGTTGTGTCTTCAATCTACTGATTTCTCCTTCTGCTTCATTCGTTGCCTCCTTCCAACTTCTCCTCGTATTTCCAACCTATTTTTTTCCTTTGTCGTTCAGTTTCAAATTCATTACTCTTTCATGTTTTCTATTCCCCACGTTCTTTCTTGTTCCTGCATTTCTGTAATCTTCTTATTTCTTTCAACTGACTGACTTCGTCTCCTGTCGTAATCCTTGTTCTTCAGGACTCTTTCGGTTCCTCATTCTTAATCTGGCCTTTG
Organism: Eptatretus atami; assembly: GCA_035128595.1. Taxonomy (NCBI): domain Eukaryota; kingdom Metazoa; phylum Chordata; class Myxini; order Myxiniformes; family Myxinidae; genus Eptatretus; species Eptatretus atami. The sequence continues at coordinate 68,616,601 of CM068959.1, read as the reverse complement.
CTTCCAGCTGTTCGATCGTACAGCGTGGTTCCTTAAACTTCATTCTCTTCTCGTTCTTTCCTCTCTCAACATCCTCAGCTCGTTTTGTAACTCAGGAAACTTTCTTTTCCAATTCCTTCTCATTTCTCGCACACTCCAAACTTTGCTTTGGCTTCTAATTGTTTCAATCTGCTCAGTGTGGCTCCTTAACGCTTTTCATCTCTGTATCTCTTCCTTTCCTCTTTTAAACATCTTCAGTTCGTTTTGTAATCCTCTTTCTTTGTTTTCTTTTCTGTAATCAGAAGCTTTCTTTTAATCCTTTTTCAACGTCCCCAGCTTCAATCTTGTAATTCCTTCTCTTTTTTGGTGTTCTGTAACTCAGTTTTCTTTCCAATTCCTTTCTTCATCTTCCGTACACTCCGACTTGCTTTGGCTCTCTAACTGTTCTTTCCATCTTGCCCTTGTGTTTGTCTATCCGTCTTCCCAGTTCCTCTGTGCTCTCGTTTTACCTCCCGTCCCCAGCTTTATCCATACTCTCTTCTCATGTCTTGCCAGTCTTTTCTCACACTCCATATTTTTAATTTCCTTCGTGCACGACTCCGTTCACCCCAATTAATTTTTCCCTTCTCGGTTACCGTCACTTTTTCCGTCACCTCCACGCTTCTCGCCCAACACGTCTCCCGAATTATTTTTTCTACCCGCTTCACCGCTGGCCTGACAACCGTTGCACCCCCTCCCAGCTCGTTTCGCTCCCACACGTGGCGTCGCCATTACGCATTCGCTGTGTTTTCATTGCCCCGCCTGCAGGCAGTTGCCTATTTGCTGCGCCTCACCCCGCATTTCTTTTATTTCTTCCTTCATTTCGTTTTTGTTTGTTTCCATTTTGAGCTGTGTTTCCATCCATTTTTCGTTCAATTCGGTTATTCATTCCTTCCATTTTGAGTGCCGTTTCCATCCATTTTTTCGTTCAATTCCATCCACTTTGTTGTGTTTGTTTCCATTCTGCTTGTTCACTCCTTTTTTCGTCTTTTCATTTCTTTGTTTTTCCATCTGCTGTCACTCCTTATTTCGCTGCGTTCCATCCATTTTTTTCGTTCATTTCTGCCAGCACGGCGAATAGCCGCGCCTACTGTCGGGTGCACTCAGCGTGAGCCGATCGCCCAGGATCGGGGGGTTTTGGTGGGAGATGGGGAGGGGAGGTGTATCACCGCGGCCTCTGAACAAAGCCGCCGCACCCATTTCGGGCCCTGCGATTCGTTTGGGGGGGGACTGCTTTCCTGCACACCAATCGTCCTGCCATGGGATTCATCCTGAGCCATGGATTCTCACATCACTACACATATACATTTCTTACCCCCGGCTCCCGCTCCGCCTGAAGACGCCATCTTATCCACGTAAGGCGGGTTAATTTAGAATCGCTCGTATTAGAGGGAACGGGGTCGCTCACCCCTTGACCGGATTCCCGTATGAATTTAGCTGGTGAGACGGGAGGGATTAGAATCAACACTCCTGTACACCAGTTGTGCGAATTCGCGCCCGTCGGCGTGCGATCGCCACGCCGACTCGAAACCGCGACCGCCTCGTCCCAACCGGACGGACAGATTCAGTCGCTGACCCTCCCGGCTAACGCCGGGATCAGTCACGGGTTGGGCTTCGACCTCACCACAATCGTGCCACATCGGCCCCCGCGTAGGATATGGTTGTTCGCCAAAATTCGACCTACCTAAGTACCCACGCGGATGTAAACCGGGCGATCGTACCTCGCCGCAGGTCGACTCCGGACACGGCCGCTGGGGCGGGCCGTTCCGTACTATCGGGATAACCGAGCGGTGTTATCGTCGACCTCGACTGTTCAGATTATTTACGGGCGTTTTGCCACCCACTACGAACCCTTACGTGAGCAGATGGAGGTTCAATAAGAAAAGACGAACGAAACGGGAAAACAGTTCACACAATGCACATTTATTCCGCGCACCGGACACACTATAGCACACGTAAAGCAAACAGCAGATTTACATCACAATTAGAAAATGCACATATATCACTAGAACAAAAGAAATGCACATATAAAGAGTTAAAACCGACTACACGACACACGGACCACTTATACAGTTCTAACTTTACAAGACACGGGCCACAACACGCATTCACACCGAAGCAAAGAAAAGACCCCTCAAAGGCAAGGGAGTCAGACTGGCCGTGGGCCTAATGCGCGTGGGACCTGGATGAGCGGCCAGGCCCACGAGACCGAAGGGTCCTACCCGCGCCCTCGTGGCGAGGCCCGCAGAAATGCGCTGCACGGCGGTTCCGTGGGCAACCTGCTGGTGTAAGTGGAACGGGCCCCTTGGTCGCACTCCTCAGCGCGGGGAAAAAGGGGAATTGTTGATGCTCTGGGGAGGAGTATGGCTGGCTCGCTCGTCGTCCCGGACGCGAGCCTCCAGCGTCCACCTCAGCCGCTCGCCTTCCGCAGCCGTTCTGGCCCCACCGAATCTCGCCTCGCCGATCTCCGGCGTCCACCGATACTGCTCACGATCCTGCCTACTGGACTTCGCCCACGATACTCTCACGATACTCTCGAACTGGCTGCTCCACCACACTCCTCGATACCTCCTCGAGCTTCCTCACTGATGCTCGCCTTTTATCGGCTTCGGGAAACCCACCATATGCAAATTATCGGATCCAAACGACCTCAGGGGCGGAGCCACGCTCGCCGATTGGACGGAGAAAAAGGGGCGTGTATCATTCCTATCCTCAAATTTGCATATGCCGATTTTCGTCAGGCGCGTCTGGAGGCGGGGCCAAGCCGCCCCGCGCTTCCTGATTGGTGGATCAGATGTGGGCGTGATCATCCTGATCCGAATTCTCCTCAGAAAACCCGCCCTCTGCACTCGCGTCCGTCGCGTGTCTCGCTGAAGACAGCTCGACGCTCGGCGCCCACAGGTGGTGCGGGAATGGCCGCTAGAGAAGGTGGTGGAGTTCGTTTCGGCCGTGTCCGATGGCCATGGAGCTGCCTGAATGGCCGCGGATGTGAGGTTTGCGGTAGCGAGTGTGTGAAGGTAGGTTTTTGCTGCTGGCGTTGGTTGTTGTTGTTGGCGTGGGTGGCTCAAAACAAAGGAGAACAGAAAAAACGCCTAACTCAAAGGATCGCAGCCCGAATGAATCACATTAATTCCCTCTTTAAATGGGTTGGGCTAACTACACATGTACTTAAAAATATATCTCACCTACGGGACCTTTATCGGTGTTTGCGAATTTCCAGAACCGATAACAGTAGGTTTTGCTCGCTGGCGTTTGTTGTTGTTGTATCAAACAAAGGTAGAACAGAAAAACGCCTACACTCAAAGGTCGCACTCCAGTGAATCACTGTAATAATTAACCCTTACAACGGGTTGGGCAATTATCATGCTACTTAAACACACGCATAATATTCACCTAGACCTTTTATGGTGTTTGCTGCAAATTTCGCCAGGCCGTACAACATACCCCATCCCCTTTTTACCAAGACTCGTCCCGAGTTAACGCAAATTTATCGTGTGTCCATCATGTGCTAGTTCTCCCCTGTAGTTTTTTACCTATCGATCCTGAGTCGACATTCAGTGTATTCGTGGTCCCCAAGAAAATAATACCTGAGGGCGCTAGAGTAACGTAACTAACAAACTCACTCAACGAGAACCGACTTTAAACTAAATTGCCGCGCTAAGACATACATGCCGGGGCGCACTCAATTTTTACATACAACTATAAACAACTATAACCTATACAAATATTTACACTACTCCATGGCCCAGGATCATGGACTCTGCTGAAAAAGAGAGTCAAAAAGAAACCGGATGCACGGGCCGCACTGCAGGCCCGTGTTGCAGCTGCCAACAGAGACAGTTCCTGCCAGCTTGCCAACTGTTGCGCGGATCCTGGCGCGCATGAAATGAACAGGCGGGTGCAAAAGCCAAAATTGAACGCGGTGCGTGAACAGGGCAGGGGCAATGACAATGGCAAAGGTAAGGCAAACATAGCCTGCAAAAGAAAAGGCCGTTCAGGACAAACACAGCCGGCAGAACGATACTGGCCGGCACAGGCCTATGCAGTAAAAAACAGCCGTCGGACGATCCGCGCCGGCCACACAGCTAATTGCAGCAAACACAGCAGACGACCGGCCGGCACAGCCTTCAGAAAACAACAGCCGATGAAGTTTGCCGGCACAGGCCCACGCAAGACACAACAGCCGCAGACGCATGAAGTATGGCCAGCCTTGACCATGCAGATGGAGAGTGAGCTGGAGAGGAGATGCGGTGGTGTTTGGGCACACAGGAAGGTGGACTCGACCTACCTACCTGTACATCCCTACCCACCTATCGCCTTTGCCATTCACGTCCATACCCACCCCTAATTGCAAAACCCAATTTAGCCCCCAACATTTTTTGTTGTTTTTATTTTCACTTCCCTACTTCCCCACTTAATTCGTCCCCTAACCCCCTTTACTGTCCTCTGTTCGGCTAACCTATCGTTTCACCTAGCCTACTCCCAACCCCTACGTTCCCTTCCCAGAGAGGGAAATAAGGGAGAGCTTAGCGATCCTGTGTCGAGGCCCAACAAAAGCCTCAGGATGGCCTCCCCAGATCTCAGCCGATCTAACCCAAAGTGGTCCAGCGGCCCACAACGATGAGCGAAGGGATGGATGGTGCGAGGTTACACTTCCTAATCTACCCTATCCATTAACCTTTAACTACCCCGGGGCTTTCCCAACAAGCCCCTCTCGCACTTAATCTATTTTGTCTAAAAACCCAAGATTCCCGTGCCTTGTTGGGTCCTCACAATGTTCGGGCCTCGCCCCTATTTTCCCTCGTGCCCTTGCACGGTTTTCGTGGCTGGGACGCGTGGCTTCCCTTTGGCAGGGCACGACCTCTGCCGAATCTCCACTGCCCCCCGGCACTACACTGCCATCGAGCCCTCCAGCTCCCTAACCCGGGGTGCCCCCATGGCCTCCCCTGAACGGCCACGTGCGGCTGCGCCCGGGCCCCTTTCGAGGCGTCACACCGTGCCCGACACTGCACCACGCGGGCCACGGCGCTACCAGGGCCCCACAGCACCAGCAGGGCGCACCCGTGCCCACATACGCTTAACCCGGCCCCATGGGCCCTTGCTACCACGGCCGACTAGCCCGGTGCCGGGCGTACCCACTCAGCGATTACCACCGTTCGCAGCCACCTCCCAGGCCGGTCAACAGGCTCCTCACCCCACCTCCAAATGATGGTATCGCAGCCTACACTCCCACCAACAACAAAACAACCTCCATTTTGTTCAATTTAACTAACCACCTAACTCACTTTTATACTGACCCCGGGGCTCCCTTGGCGGGAGTCAACTCCTCCCCCAATCACTCATCGCACCATGCATTCCACATTCCGCCCATTCACCACAGACCCGCTGGCCTCACTCACACCAACAAGACTCACGCAACTCACCCAAACTCTTCAAACACACTCATCGCTGGATCCTGCCATCCTTCTAACTACCTCCCCCTAAACTACCTCGTGCTTCCCACGTGCACCCTTAAACTACAGCACGTTCCTTTAACACTACGTAGGCTAAGCTCGTCCCCACTACACACTCAAAGTCTGTCACTGTCTCCAAAATCTCTAGAAAAATCCATTTCCCAACCTAAAAGCTTCACACATCCCTCTAACTAATCCATTCCACGGCGCCCCATGAGGGCTTACCCCTGCCCCATGGAGCCGGTCTAGCCTAAGCTAAATCCTTCCCCCTAGCTAGTATCATCCTGTGCCCAGGTAAGGGATCTTTCACCCCATTACCCGGGGATCCTGTTCACCCGAAAGCGAGGGCTTGCTTTTGTTAAATTTTGTATGCCAAAAATACGCGCAGCACCAGCGCGGCAACCTCACAGCTCGCGCAACTTTGCACTTACCCATGACCGTCATGCAGCTGCACGCGCAACCTCGTCCCTCTTGCGACGTACCATCCGGCAGCGGATTCACCCTCCTGCCGATTCCAACCCCACGTTGCAAGCCATAGACGTCACCCTGCGCACCCCCAAAAGCAACCCTCCGCCACTCCGACGGCGGCTCCCCACGCAACACATGTGCTCTGCCCGTTTGGAGCCTTAACACACGCTCGCGTGGAGAACCCAAATCCGGTCCAAAATCCCATAATCCTCTACACCTTTGTCCGTCCGCGGGATCGGCAACATTACCACCGCTGCGTTTCCGGACCGGGCTTCACTCCCGCAAGCGAGCACGTGGGGTCTCGTGCCGCTGCACAGCACGTAACCTCGCGCTCTCTGCTGGAGTAGACCCGGCGCGGTCCCCAAAACATACTACAGCCGCTACCGAGCTATCATGTCCCATCATGTCGCCGTCGATCTCCGTCACCCAACGCACACTGCAGTGATACGACGCACAGACTCCACATCCAACACACTCACCCCAGGAGACGCGGGTGCGTCTCCCGCATGCCGAACCGTCATCTCCCTCACAACAGAGACCATCACACACACGGTCTCCCTCACAACGGGACCTCTCACTCACACCCAACCTTTCCACTTGCACAGGGGTCTCACTCACACCAATGCGTGCGAAAGCACGCATCTCCGCACACTACGCAACACCCCCCTGCCACACCAACACTGGATTCGTCCCACAAGGGGATTCCCGGGGCCTCTATACCCCCAGCTACACAGTGCACCCTATCCACAGCACTCGTCCCCTCAACTCGCTGCCACGCACCGAAACCCACCTGTCGTGGATTCGCCTCAAGGGGGCATACTTCCTCCCCTCGTTTCCTGGGAGGCGGCCATCAGCTGCTCACACCGGTCTCACCCAGTCCGCGAGCTCAACCCCCATTATCCTCCCACTACCTCTGTGTGTGTTGTGTTCTGTTCCTTTACCCCGTATTATCAGCAGTCTCTCCTCTATTTTCTCTATCTCCCTGGTCTCTATACATCTATTAGTTTCTGTTTCTTTCTAGAGTTTTCCATCTCTCTGGATTTCAATTTACTCTCTCCTTCAGGTTCTTAATTTCAAACTCGTATAGTTTTTGTTTTTCTCTCCCACTCTTCTCATGCCTCCTCATTTTTCCAATCTCATCGTTTCTCTCCAATTGGCTCATTTCCTTCCTGTGTTTTCAATTCGCTGTTCTTCTCATTACCCTCTGCTTCCTCTCCTGTCCTTTCCTTCTCCAGTTTCATGTCTTCATTGGTTAAATCTCCTTTTTGTGTTTCATTGCTGCTGTCTCATTACTCTTCCTTGTTTCTTTCTCGTGTCCTTCCTTCTCCAGTTTTCATGGTTTGCTTATGGTTAATCTCCTTCTTGTGTTTCATTTGCCTGCCTGTCCATTACTTCTTCCTTGTTATCTTCTCCTGCCCCTTCCTTCTCCAGTTTCGTTGTTTGCTTTCATTTGGTAATCTCTTCTTTTTCAGTTACTGCTGTCCATTACTCTTCCTGTTCTTCTTCTGTCTTTCTTCTGCAGTTTCATGGTTTTCTTGCATGTGGTAATTTCCGTTTGTGTTTCATTGCTGTGTTCTTTGTCACCTTCCCTCGCCACTCCAGCCTTGCCTTTTCTTCAATGTCAACCTCTGCTTCATGTTCTTTTGTTTTCTATCCCATGTTCCTCTCGTTCTTCCCTCTCAATCTCGTTTGTGTCCTTCAATCTCCTGATTTTTCTCCGGCCTGCTTCATTCCTGCTCCTTCATTTCTCCTCGTATTCCAACTTATTTTCTTTCCTTTTGTCGTTCAGTTTCAAATTCAACTCTTTCAGTTTTCTATTCCACTGTCTTTCTTGTTCCTCGTTCTTGCAATCTCATTATTTCTTCCAACGACAGATTTTCTTTCTCCTGTCTCATTCTCTTGTTTCTTCCAGTAACTTCTTCTTGTTCCTCATTCTGCAATTCTCGTGGGTTCTTCCATTGATCGATTTCCTTTTTCTGTCTTCATTCGTTTCTTCCTTCATTACTCTTTCTTGATCTCTTCTTTTATCTGGCCTTCGTCTTCCAAGCTGTTCGATATTTGTACAGAATGAGGTTCCTTACGTTTTCATTCTCCTGTTTCTCGTTTTACTCTCTCGAACATCCGCAGTCGTTTTTGTACTTCAGAAGCTTTCTTTTCCAATTCTTTCTACACCGTCTACGCGCACTGCTCCAACTTTGCTTTTGGTCTCTAATTGCTTTCAATCTTGCTCAGGTGCTGGCTTCCTAACGTTTTATTCCCATTCTGTTCTTTTCCTCTATCACATTCTACACTCGTTTTTGCAATTTCCGTCTTCTCGTCTGATGTGTTCTGTAACTCAGTTTTCTTTTTCCATTCCTTCTCTCTCCGCACATGCCGACCTTGCTTTGGCTTCTAACTGTTCTCTTCTGCCTCTGGTTTGTCTATCAGTCTTCCCAGTCTCTGTCTTTCAGTTTTTACCCTCCCGTCCCGCTATCAATCTCTTTCTGTCTTGAGTTTTCTACAACACTCCACTATTTTTATTTCCTTCGTGCCCGACTCGTACCCAATTTTCTATGTTGTCCCTTTCTTACGTCACCCGTACCTACCCATTCTGCCCATCACGTCTCGGAATTATTTTTTTCTACCGGCCTCACGCGAGGCCCTTGACAAACCGTTGCACCCCCTTCCATTCGCTCCCACAGTGCGCGTCGACTATACGCACTTCGCTGTTGTTGCCCTTCTGCCCGCCTGAGCTGCCGGCCATTTTGCTGCGTTTACCCCGCATTTCTTTTATCCTTCCTTCTTTCGTTTGTTTGTTTCCATTTTGGTGCAGTTTCCATCCATTTTTCGTTAATTCCTCATTTTGCCGTTCATTTCGTATTGTGTTTGTTTCCATCTGTTTGTTCCACTCTTTTTATTTCGTTTATTAATTTTCGTTTTTCATTTCATTCCATTTTATGAATCCATATTTTCTCATCAATGCCTCAAACATTTCCATCGTCACCGATCCGTGAGAGCGAATTCGCACGTGGAGGGGCGTATCGTCCGCCCAACCCCAAGCCACTAGCGCACCAATTCGAGCTCTGGCTCGTTGGGGGGAATAATGTTCCTGGCACACCAATGTCCTGCTCGGGGTCTACATTCCGGACCATGGGATTCTACTATCACTACACATATACATTCTACCCCCGCGCACCGCTCTCCTTGAGACGCCATTCTTATTCCACGTAAGGGGTTAAATTTAATCGCTCGTAATTTAGGGAATCGGGGGTCGCCTCCTCCTGAACCGATTCCCTATTGAATTTAGCTTGGAAGACGCGGAGGGATTTGAATCCCACTCCTGGACACCAGGTTGCGAATTCGCGCCCGTCGGCGTGCGATCGGCCACGCGACTCGAACCGCGACCGCCTTCGCCCACCGGACGGACAATTCAGTGTGACCCTCCGCTAACGCCGGGTCCAGTCAACGGGTGGCCTTCGACCCTCACCACAAATCGTGCCATCGGCCACCCGCGTAGGATAGGGTATGTTCGCCAAATTCGGACCTACCTAATACCCACGCGGATGGTAAACCGGGGCGATCGTACCTGCCGCAAGGTCGACTCCGGACACGAGCCGCTTGCGGCCGTTCCGTTAAACGTTAAAATTTTCGGGGGATACCGGAGCGGTGTTATCTCGACCTCGACGGTTCCAGATTATTTACCGGGCGTTTCCAGCCCCACTACGAACCTTTACGTGAAGCAAGATGGAGGTTCAAATAAAGAAAAAAGACGAAGCGAAACGGGAAAACAGTTCACAACAATAGCACAATTATTCCGCACACGCGATCACACCCTATAGCACACATAAGAAACAGTCATATTCACATCACAAAACGATGCACATATATACATTGAAACAAAAAAATGCCACATATAAAAGGAGTAAAACCGACTACAGACACACGGACCACTATACATTACTACTTTACAAACACGCGCCACAACAACGCATGCACACCGAAGCAAGAAAAGACCCCCTCAAAGCAAGGAGTCAACTCGCCCAGTGGCCTAAGCGCGGCCTGGCAGAGCGGCCAGGCCCACAACCGAAGGGCCTACCCGCGCCCTCGTGCGAGCCGCAGAATGTCGCTGCACGGCGGTCCTCGGGCACCTCTGTGTAAGTGCGAACGGGGCCCTTGTCGCACTGCTCTCAGCGCGGCGGAAAAGGGGTGAATGTTGTTGATGCTCTGGAGGGAGTAGGCGGCTTCCTTCGAACTCCCGCACGCAGCCCCAGGTCCACTCAGCCGTGCCTCCGCAGCCGTCCTGCCACCGATCTTCGCCCACGTCATCCTCGAGCTCCGCTCCAACGACCCAACGCCTTCTCACACCGATTGCGCCCACCGAACTTGTCAACCGTGACTCTAGACTGCCTCACGATTCCTCTCCACCGCACCTCAACACTCCAACGACCACTGCTTCACGTCACCGCACAAACCCTCCGACTCCTCACTGCCCGCCTTTGTATCGCTTGGGAAACCCACCATAGCAAAATATCGGATCCAAACGACTCCAGGGGCGGAGCCACGCTCGACCGATGACGGAGAAAAAGGGGCTGTATCTTCCTGACCCTCAATTTGCATATGCGATTTCGTCAGGCGCGTCTGAGGCGGGGCCAGCCGCCCCGCGCTTTCCGATTGGTGGATCAGAGATGTGCGTGTATCATTTCTGATCGAATTCTCCTCGAAAAACCCGCCATCTGCACTCGCCGCTCGCTGTGCTCGCTGAAGACAGCTCGACGCCGGCGTCCACAGAGTGGTGCGGAAGGCCGTAGGAGAAGTGTGAGAGGGTTTCGGCGGTGCCGGATGCCATGGGCTCCTTGGAATGCGCGATTGAGGTTGCGGAGTGCAGTGGTGAAGGTAGGTTTTGCCTGCTGGCGTTGTGTTGTGACTGTTAGTCAAAAAACAAGGTACGAACAGAAAAAACGCCTAACTCAAAGATCGCAGCCCAAAACACATTAATTCCCTCTCATACAACGTGGTTGGGCTAACTACACAGTACTTAAGAAATATACTCACCACGGGACCTTTGGTGTTGCGAATTTCCAGAGCCGTAACAGTACTTCTCATAATGAATGCCTTTGGCCTCTTTCTTTTACTTTTGATTTTTAAAAGGTAATTCTGCTAACAAATGGCTCATATCTCAGCTTTGGGAGATATACAATTCTCTCATTACAATGTCACATATATTATGAATCATGCCCGTCAGCGTCATATGTACAGTCAAGCAAGGCAGATAAAGACCTACACCCATTCACAAGCCGATCTTTATTCGCAGCACACGGAAGGTGCACCGGGTAAACGAAGGTCTAGCTTACTAGACGGGCGACCACCACATGCTTTATGACTCAAAAGAGAGCAGGAGAGAAAGCCACCCACCCACGCACCCAGCGGTGGCAGACAAGGTCCCGTGGACCGATCCGCGACGTGGCACCTATGGTGAACCGTCAGGCGCCACAGACGAAGGGTCCTTACCCGCGCTCCCGCCTGGCCGTGACGGTGGCCAGGTCGCGACGACTACTCTCTCCACACGGCGCGTCGTGCGCTCGGTCCTCGGGGCACCCGCCTCGGTCGGTGCAAGCTCTCTCCGAAGCGTTCTCCACCCGAATGCGCAGGCTCGCGCCACACAGCAGGCACCACGGAACGACGGGTTACCGGCGCTCTCTCAGCGCGGATGCTACGCGTTATGGGGAAATTGCTGATGCTCTCTCAGCACGTCGATGCCCTCTTAGCAGAGTCAATGCTCTTTTAGCGAGTTGACGCTCGAACGAGCACCCTGGACCGCCCTTGGCTCCGGCAAACTCTCCCTGGCTGTGGGTCTCCACTTCGCCCCTTTTTTCCCGGCGGTGGTCTCCATGTAGCCCTCCGGTTGCCTCCGAGCCCCTCTCCGCGTCCCTGCTCCGTTCACCAACTCTGGCTCTGACACCACGACCGTCTCCCCACAAACCGGCCTGACTTGAGCTCCGTTCACCAACACTGGAAAGCAACCGACCCACCGACACTTCTCTCGACACTGCCTCGAGCTCTGAAAACGACTGGCCTTTAACTCCGTTCTGCTCGCCCTTTATTAGGGCTGGGGAAGCGAGAATCGACCCCTGACCACATTGACCTCCAACCCCGGCAAAGCCGACGTGGTAGAAATCACCAAAACACTCGCTCGACAGCGTGACCCCTGACCCTGGCAGAGCCGATGTGTGTGACTCACCAAGGCTTCGCCTCGACAGTGCGGCTTCGTCCCGGCCGAGCCGATGTGTGTAATTCACCGAGGCTTCGCCTCGACAGCGCGGCTTCGGTCCCGGCCGAGCCGATGTGTGTAATTCACCGAGGCTTCGCCTCGACAGCGC
>CM068959.1:68581494-68593111 GCA_035128595.1 Eptatretus atami | reverse complement strand
GTACTGGTGTGTTACATAATTAATAAGAGAACTAATTAGAACTGCCACTTTATAACTGCTGGTGGTGATGACCGGGTACCAAGACACCCTGCTTTGATCGGACACCTGACCCTGAACCATGACGTTTTTATTATTATTATTCATTATTCATTTGAATTCAGAATGGGATTAAAATAAATTCAATTCAAATCAAATGGAAGACCAAACATGTACAGTCCTGCATTGGAGTTATCAGAAGGAACCCAAACAAGCAAAAAAACAAAGATGAAGTCATCAGGAGGAATCTGGATAGGATTCACGTTTCAGGTGTTACTCCTCCACGCTCAAACCCAGCTGTCCGACCAATGGGTACACATTTCTAAAATCGACCCCCAACAAGAACACCATCAACAACAACCACACAAAGCTTAAGAATGTAGACCTGTGACATGTCATAGGTACATAGGACATACGAGACATGTTACAGAGGGATAATTGAGACATTAAAAAGGTTCCAGGTAGAAGTGGTTTTCGATATAAATATGCAGGGAAGGGAGACTGCTGCTTTCTATACAAATACCACTGCATTTCCTAATATAGTCATTTTACCTTGCCCTTACGCTAAACATCCACGATGGAAATAACTATCATTATACAATGCAATGTTAACCCCAATAAGTCATTGATTCCCACAACAATGTGATACATAGTCCAAGGTTTTGGTGCTTCTATCCTGAGGATCTGCTCTATTTTCATTTTCTCATTCCTTCTGTCCTATATTTATTAAACAATTATTCCTTGAGGTGAGTGTGTCCATCTGCCTCCTATATTTACAATGCTTTTACTTGAGTATCTCCGATTAGGGTTGAAGTATAAAATATTTTTCTTTATGACTGGCGTATCTTCAGACTGCGTTCGAAACTCGACCGCGTGCTGCTCCATTTGGGCGTGGACTGACTAAATTGTTTAAATTATCAGGAGTACCCCAAAGCTAGCTCAGGAGGAAGGTCCAGAAGGCAGAAGCAAAAAGATATACACATGTAGACAGTCTATAAGAAATTTACAAATGAGCAAAAAATCTACAGTTTCTGGAATGCCATAGTAAATTTTTGCATTCTTCCCTCTACCACCAAAGGTGAAGGAAGTTTTGTTTTCACCCCTTTCTGTCTATTTGTTACTTACGAAATCTAAAGATTTCGCACAGTATATTGATGACTTCCGTCCTCTGTTTGTGTGTTTGTTTGTTTGTGTGTTTGTTTGTGTGTGTGTTGTTAGTAGGCACGATAACTCGAGAACGGAAGAAGCTACCAATGTCAAATTACACCACGTGATTCAGGAGGGTGATGGCTAGCGCTGATTAGATTTTGGTCAAAATCGGTCAAAGGTCAAGGTCACAGTGAGGTCAAACATTCGATTTTTGATGGTTTTGTGCAGAATCATCGTAGAAACTTCTGGTTTGCGTCGCTACCCTTCTCTAAGACAAGCTTTTATTAGACAAGGTCAGAGGTCAAGTTGACGATTTCGTAAGTACCAGTCTATAACTGCTTGTTTGTTTGTTTGTCTGTTTGTCTGTGCACAGGATATCTCAAAAAGTTGTGGACGGATCCGGATGAAATTTTTTGGACAGGTTCGGTGTGTGACAAGGACGAACTGATTAGATTTTGGTGAAGATCCGGATCTGGATACGAGAATTATTTAATCTTTAAAGTGATTCTTCACCATTGAGTGATAGGGCCAAACACGATATAGGACTGTATAGCATGATATTTCAAAAATGTATCTGGCCGGATATGTTCTCATGGATCAGGCATGGCGTGGTGGAGGTATGCGCTCCACCGAGTGCCCTTCTAGTTTTCTTTGTTTTCATGTCGTATTCCAAGACGTAATTAATTATTAAAGTTTTGATCAAATAAAAATAAGAATTTTTTAATTACCATAGATTATGCTTTAAAAGTACCAAAATGTTGGCATGATCAAGTCATTTTTATGGTCAGAAATGGCTATGGATACAGGAGAGACCCTCTGGGGCCCGCTCTTGGGCCCCAGACCACGAGCCTGTAGTGGGAGGACCCTAGACCGGAATATTTAATTTGGACCTGCAACTGAAATACTAAATTCATCACTGATACAAACATACATACAAACAGAGTTTCTCACATGTGAGAAGGAAGATATGACGTGCTGGAAATAAACTACAATTCCAATTTTGGGAGTACAGATTTTAAGAATCTTGCTATTGCGTAGGAATTGAAGAACAGCATTGAAGTGAATTGCTGTGTTTGTTTCAGTGTTCCCCCCAGCATGAGGCAAACCTCAGAGCCTCAGATGGAGTTTGTAAAGGTGTTGTGGAAGGCCATCTCTCTCAAAGCGACTCCTTTATTTGCAGTCTTTGTACTCGAAGCTCATACCTACCAGGTGAGTGTCATCCTGATTGGAGCGAACAGTTCTTATAGGTTACAAACTTGGAAGTACTTTCAAAGGCGATGTTTAATGCATCATTTATTGGTGCCGAGCATACTCGAGAAACTTTACAATGCAAAGAAAATGTTAAAAATTATCAAGGAGACAGGAAAATAATTATGAGAACTTGCATTTAAAAGGGTTTGTGGTTCTTTTTTTAAAGTCTCACCTTAAGCACCTTTTTTGTTTGTAAATAACTTGTAGATGGAGAATTAAGCTTCACTTATCCTTCCATTGTTTTTTTTTTCCTATTATTTTAAACCTTCCTTTTAGTAGCCAGCAGGAAACCTCGGTATTATCACAGTGGCTTCTTGAGCTGACTAGTTTGGGATTGAATCTCGACCCAGCTATAAACTGTCATCCTGGTGTTTCATATGCAAAGCGAGGAGGTAATGCGTGTGCCATCCTTCGGATGGAAGTTATTCCGGTTGGTGGATGTTTTAGATCCTATGGCGTTCTTGGCGAAGAGTAGGCGAATTGTCACTGGCACCCTGCACAAATTGCAGATGGCAGTCACTTTCACTGTAACATCACGACTGGCCAACTGACTTTTGCAATATTTGGATCAAAAATGTTCCCTGGCCTCCTGCCTCCTCCACAAGTTGGGAAGAGGACCAGTAGTAGTCGTGATTTTGGTAGTGGTAGTGGTCATCTGTATCAATCCTGAGGAAATTTTCCTAGAATATTTGCTGCATGTGATCATGAAATCAAATTTTGTAATAAATACTGAAACATTACTTTTTTTTGTCAGTAACTTTGGAAGTTTGTCCATGTTCTTTGTGTTCTGCATGTTGATAAGGAAAATATACTCCACATCCTTAGATCTGTGTGTACAGTGGAGGTCTCGGGGTCAGGACATTGAATTGGAATGCTAGAGGTTGGGTGTTTGATTCTGGTTGTATTTGCAGTTATCTTCTTGAAACTGAGTGTTACTGCCGTATTGTCGGTAAAACCCAGCTGGCTCACTTATGAGGGTTAAGTTGTGGGGGTGATATGCCTGGCTCACTTGATTGGTTCTAAATGTGGTGCCAAGTGCATAATTAATTTGTGGTTGACTCATAAATGCGTTCCAGGTGAACTTGAAACAGGCACCAAAATGTTGCCAATAAAAGGTCGTATAAACGATGTTATTGCAAACTTGTTGCCTCCCGCTGGTGATGACAGCTGAATATAATAGTGTTACCGATCTGGTCTAAGGGGTAAATGGGGAATATATTATAATAGTTATTTCATAGTGCATGTCAGCATAAGAATGATGTAATTGCTGTAATTAACGAGGTAGCTCATGGCATCCCCTGCCCAAGTGTCTGTTTCTAAACTCATTTTTTCCCCTCCCTACATTTGGCGACGTTCCCCCATTCACAATCTGTCTACTCGTAATTTTCCACCAGCAGCAATCGGCACGTCAAGTGATCCGATAAAGTGACCCCGTCATGTGTCGGGAGCAGAGCCAATGCATGATATGAAAGTTCTCAGCCAATCAGCGCAGGCGCGTGGTCCTCGTGGGATTTCCACGTCACCAATGGGCACATGCCTCGGGTGATTAATCCGGCCCCACTGGACACTATAAGAGTGTCAGAGATTGTTTACACAAGCAGGCTCTCTCTCATGCTGGTCGTCCTCCCTCTGGTTCTGCCTAAGGTGCTGCGGCGTCTTTCCCTCCATGGCCCTGCGAGGATCTGTGGACAAGTTCCATCAACATTCTCTAGTCTCTCTTTCTCGCTCTCTCGCTCTTTCTCTTTCTCTGTCCATTTTGTCACTCTGTATGAGTGAGTAAGGTTAATCCTGGATCCTGGATCGTCACCAAAATCTAATCAGTTCTTCCTTGTCACACACCAAACCTGTCCACAACTTTTTGAGATATCCTGCACACAGACAAAAAGACAAACAGACAGAAAGGAGTGAAAACATAACCTCATTCACCTTCGGTGGTGGAGGTAAAAAAAGAAAGCGCCAGAAATCAGAAACAAGAGGGTCAAAGCACGAGAGGATCAAAGAACAAAAATCAGGTCAAATGATCAACCAAATTATTGTGTCACTCTGCTAATCCCAATGGCCTAAGCTGTTCCCAGAGGGGGAGTAAAAGTGAGGGCTGGGGGACTTCTCAGAGGGGAGCAAGAGCAGAAACGGGAAGGAGATGGGGGGGGTGGGAATGTCTGGGATAAACGCCCCTCCCTTCGTCCAGCGTGTCCCTCGCCGTATTTAACACGGCCCTGGATGGCCCGCGCAGTGCACGGAGGTGGAGCGGGGGAGGGGGGGGGGAATTTAACCCGATACTGCCAAGCCCCAGTGCATATACCCAAACCATTCCAAATATACCATGGTGGGGATTTAATATTGACATGTCGTGACAACCATTACTTCACATCATTAGCAGTAACGCGTTCATATAGAGGCAGACAGTCATGACCCTCTCATGGTCAGCTAGGGCCTCGACCGCCCAATCAGCCAGAGACCCAGCTGACCGAGCAGTTGTTCACCGCACCCAGAACTCGGCAAGCCTTTCTGAAGAATAGAGGGACACATCAAATCTGCAGGCCAAGGAAATGAGGCAGAAAATATAATCAGTCTTGAACCCCAGCATGCCCAACAATACCGTCTGCCCAAATACCTCGCTTGTCGGCACAGCTCCTTCCTTTGCAAATACGAACTGGATGCAGTTATGGTGCCTGCTCGCCATTCCAGGTTCCTGGGGAGGGCGGGGACAACACTAGGAAAGAGCGGGGGAAGGGGAGGAAGGGAGGTGGTGGCAAGGAAGAGCGAGGCTCCTTTTCTGCCGAGCGGGTGAGGCCTGCCAGACAGGAGGAAGGCCAGGGGAAAAAAGAAAGGGAAATACAATCGAAAACGCAGGACTAACAGGACTAACACAACAAGAAGTATAAGATAAACAAATAGACGAGTTGTGGGAAAAGCATGCAGAACAAACAGAACAAGGCTAACTTGCTGCAAAATAGGAAAAAAATAGAACCGCTGGACTTGTAGCTTATCTGGACCCTGGCCTCATGTTGTAACCCAAATTTGGTAGCATTCTGACTGGTGGGTCTGGAGAAAAAGATTTTGAAGAAATTTACTAAGTTGGCCATTTTGACCTACTTAAAGTCACATGACCATTACGAGCTTTGCAATCCCTGTTACCAGTCAGGAGAGAATCTTGCTGCCAAATTTCAGCTGGATCGGCCCAGCAGTTTGGCTGGAGAAGTCGAAATAGCAGACGGATGGATGGATGGACGGACGGACGGACGGGCGGTGTGCAATGACAACACTTTATCTGGAATTTTAATTCCAGATAAGCTAAAAAAAACTCCTGAGCGAGTTTCTCTTGCAGCCATGCTAGCCATAATTATAGGCAACCAGCTGTGCAGCATTTTTATACATGACCCGAAGCATGCTTGGATGTTCTTGCTTAATTAAAATATGGGCCACACCTGTGGAAGCCGTTGCTTGGTGTCCCTCATTTACCCAGTGTGTTTCTATTTTTTGTTGTTATATATATATATATATATATATATATATATATATATATATATATATATATATGCACACACTCCCGGACCCCGACATGCGTGGTTCCAACATTCGCGGTTGATAATTTGCAACATGTTCCTACATTCGTGGGAAATTGCCCTGCATATTCGTGGTTTTTGCGGACATTTTTTTTTTCACAAGCCGCAAGCCACTGTTCTAAAACATATCTTCCACGAGCCATGCACAAAGCAGCTGGATGTATGTACGGGAGTACAATACTGTACGTACGCAAAAAACATATCTTCCATGAGCTGCGAACATGACCTGCTTCCTGTATGTGTATTGCAGCTTCGTGGGATAAACATAGTTTCACTGGATCTCTCACCAGTGTAACATGTCATTCCCCTCGACGCCATCCCCCGTGAGTTACTTACAGAATGAAAACGCGAACAACATCTACTGGTGTATCCAGTAATTACCAGGTCGCCACATACGGACATTACACAAATGAAACAATCAGCGCATCTTAGTGTAAACCACCATCTTGCTACAAACAGCACCGTCTGAGCTGTTACATTTTCAAAACGCTCAGCTTAATCTGCCTGCAGATCAGAAAGACATCATGTCCTGTGAGTTAAAGAACAGAAACGTTCAACATATCTATTTGTGTAATTAGCAGTTAGCGACATACAGACAAATTACACAGTGGCATCACTCAACACATTGATTATTATCAGATGCCAAATAAAGCATCACCCATAAAAATCCCCCACAAACAGTGCGCAGACGACTCACTGCGTCCTGGATCGCCATCATTCTCTTCCCGTTGCTCTGACCTGTGTATTGTCTCGTGCTCCATTCATTCTTCGAAAATGGCTCCCATGGATCGAGGATAACACTCAGACAGGTATGCCTCTGAGCGGACCACTGATGCAGGAGAAGGAGATGCTCTTGTACAACCATCTCTCTGGCACGGGTGGCGCAAGCAAAAGCGCGGCGGGTACAAGCGGCATCTCTAGCTCATTTACAGTGAGCAGGGGGTGGTTCCACCGCTTCAAGGCACGATATATTTTGCGCAACGTCAAGCTTGGAGGGGAGCGTGCCACCGTGGACCATGGCACGGGCAAGGCATTCCCTGCAGAACTTGCGAGCCTCATCGACGAAAATGGGTACCTGCTGGAGCAGGTCTTTAATGCTGATGAGACCGGCTTGTTTTGGAAAAAGATGCCGACCACACCAATGATCTCACAGCGCGAGAGCAAAGCAGCCGGCTCCAAGGCCGCAAAGGACCGGGTATCCCTTCCCCTCTGCAAATGCCGAACGGGACTTCATGGTAAAGCCCATGATGCTCTACCGTTCCCTGAACCCACGTGTGCTGAAGAACAAAAACGAGCAGCCAAAAACAAGCAGGCGCTACCCATGTACTGGAGGGCAAACAGGAAGGCGTGGGTGACATCTGAACTTTTTATGGACTAGTTCCATAACTGTTTCGTTCCTCAGGCCAAGAGGTACTGTTCTTGGCAGGGAAGTTCCTTTCATTCAAGGTACTCCTGCTGTTTGACAACGCTCCTGGCCACCCCACGGACCTGAACGGCGCTCACCCAAACGTTGAGGTCATCTTCCTGCCGCCAAACACCACCTCCCTCATCCAGCTGCTCAACCAGGGGGTAATATCAACTTTCAGGACTTGTTACACCTGGCGCACCTCATCTTCCTCATTTTGCAAAGTTATGTGTGCTGTGTTTGTTTAATAATAAATTGAAACGGTACATGACGATGATGATGTTTTTTTCGTGTCGCGATATGCTACGGAATGGTAAAGAGACTTTAAAATGCATTCTTCATTAAATTAGAAACGGTACCTGATGTCGTTTGTTTTATTTGTAAGCATCTTTAATGAAACTGTAATGGTGCATTTGTGGTCGAAAACATTTTAAACTTTAAAAACTTTCCCCTTTGAACCAGGAACTGCTGCGAACCAATAACATTATTCCCCTTGTCCCCATTGCACCAATTCCCCTTGTCCCCATTGCACCAATTCCCCGACTTTGGTGGTGTCACCATTTGCGGTCTTGGCCTTTTTCATGAACCAGGAAATGCTGCAAACCGACAACGTTATCCCTCTTGTCTCCATTGTAACAATGACAAAACACTCGTGGATTTTTTCCCCCACACTTGTGGATTTTATCCTGACATTTGTGGATTTTTCACGGGTTGGGAAATCCCCGGAACCTATCCCCCCATTTCCCATTGAAACAATGCCCCCACATTTGCGGGGTCTTCCCGGAACGTATCCCCCACGAATGTGTTGGGGTCCTGGTGTGTGTGTGGTGTGGGTGTGTGTGTGTGTGTTGTACTATATATATGTACTGGTGCGGGCCCGTAGGTGCGTAAACGACGACTGGATTGGGGCATTTTTCAATTAGATCGGACCAACCGTATCATAAATGGCCATAACTTGGGAAACACCTGGGAAACAAACTCAGGTCCCAGCGTCAATTGTGACGTCATATCAAACGAAAGAGAATTGTGACGCCCCCTCCTCTCTCGCCCCCTTCACTCCCCATAGTCTCCCCCTCCTCTCTCGCCCCTCCTCTCTTGCCCCTCCTCTCTCGCCCCTCCTCTCTCGCCCCTCTTTCTCGCCCCACTCTCACCCCCCTCTCTCGCCCCCTCCTCTCTCCCCCTCTCTTGAATTGTGACGCCCTCTCTCTCGCCCCCCTCTCTTGCCTCCCTCCCCCCCTCTCTCGCCCTCCTCTCCCCCCCTCCTCCCTCTCCCCTCCTCCTCCCCCCCCTCCCTCTCCCCCTCTCTCCCCTCCTCTCTCCCCCCTCCTCTCTCCCCCTCCTCTCTCCCCTCCTCTCTCACCCTCTCTCTGTAAGATTCACAAATGTATTCACAAAAAAACAAATAATAAACATTAATTGTTACGTCATTCGTGATGTCATAGCACCGTGTCCTGTCATTGTTGGTAAATAAATGGCCATAACTTGGGCACCGCTGTCCGATTAATATCAAACCTTGAAAAGGCACATACTCAGGTCCCCAGCGTCGATTGTGACGTCATACCAAACAGAAAGAAGAATTGTGACGTCAATCGTGGAAAAAATTAAAAATAAATAAACAAACATTAATTGTGACATTTATCATGATGTCATAGCACCGTGTCTTGTCATTGGTCGACAGGTAAATGGCCGTAACTTGGGAACCACGTCCGATGATATAAAACTCGAAAAGCACATCCGCGGGTCCCCAGCAATATTCCTGGCAAGTTTCAATCAGAGGACCAGCGGTCGTCGAGAAACGGCGGTCGCATACAGACAGACAGACAGACAGACAGACAGACAGACAGACAGACAGACAGACACACACACAGAGATTGCTGGAATTATAGATATATATTTATAATATATATATATATGTATATATATTGTTGCGAATTCGCGCCCGCCGGCGTGCGGACGGCCACGTCACTCGATTCGCGACCGCGTCGCCCACCGACGGACAATTCAGTCGTGACCCTCTCGAACAACGCCGGGAGCTAGTCACGGGTGGGGTTTAACCCCACCAGACCGTGCAATTGCCCACTCGTGCAGGATAGGTTGCTCGCCAAATTCGATCTACCCAATACCTGCGCGGATGGTCGACCGGGCGATCGTACCTCGCCGCAGGTCGACTCCGGACACGAGCCCCTGGGCAGCCCGTTCCATACTATCGGATAACCGAGCGGTGTTATCGTCGACCTCGACGGTTCAGATTATTTACGGGCGTTTTGCACCCACTACGAACCCTTCGCGTGAAGCAGGATGGAGAGTCAATTAAGAAAGGAGACGAAGCGAAACGGGCACAGTCAACATGCAAGCACTTATTTACACGACACACGGAGAGCACACATATACAGCCAAATAGTCAAAATGCAAACATATAGCAACCCAAACAAAAGCAACGTCGAGCGCAGAGCTACAACCGAATACGCGCACACAGGGCAACACATACAGTTCTACTTACAGACGGCGCCACCCACAGACATTTACACAGAACCCAAAAGAAATAGAAGTGTCACTTCCCTGTGCGCGCACAGAGTCCTTCTCCGCGCCCTCAGCTCCCCGCTCCTCCGGCGTGGTCGGCGAGCTCGTGCTTCGCGCCGGCACTTGTGGCCGTTCGACGCCACGGACGGGGTTTTGGGGAATGAACAGGTTTCAGCGCTCTCTCGGTGGACGGGGGGGGGGGAGAAATCGTCGACACTCGGGTCGAGAGAGAGAGGAAATGGCGGACGCTCCGTCCACCAGCGGGTTTCGGCGACCACACCGACTCCGGCGAACCCTCGGACAAGAACCCTCGAACTGGAGCTTCTCTCTCCTCTCTCTCTCTCTCTCTCCTCTTCTCTCTCTCCTCTCCTCTCTCTCTCTCTCCTCTCTCTCCTCTCTCTCTTCACACCGTCGTTTGTCCAAAAGGTCCAAGGCTATCAGGATCAAGGCTCCGCAGGGATCAACAGGCCGGCAGGAACAGGCTCGCAGGATCAAAAGGCTCGGCAGGAACAACAACAACACCCAAACCCTCTTCGCAGATCCACCCCTTTTATAGCGCGGGCTCCGCCCCGTTGCTCCGCCCCGTTCTTGCTCCACCCCCCTTGAGCGCTTCGAGAAAGGTCTCGAAGAGGGGCGTTCCTCCTCCCTGCCGACGTCACACCGCGCATCCACAATCGTGCGCCAGCTGCCCACACCCGCTTCTGTCACACTCCTCGCGCGGGGAAAAATGGCGGGAAAAACAGGCGGGAAAACCCGCGCGCCATCGTTGTGCCTTTTCCCTCTTGCGTTCTCGACGGTTTCCAACGCGGAAACGCGTCGAGGTGACCTTGTGGAGGATGGCGTTCGTCAGCGGGGGTAGTGGCGAAGATGGTGGTGGTTTTTGTGAGGGTAATTGTAGCTCGGTTGGCGTTGTGGCGTAGTTGGTGGCGGTTGTTGTTTGCGGGGAGGTTTCTCGTTTAAAATACAATAGAAAAAGAAAAAACGGATATCTCAAAGGATGCAGCGCGAATGATCACATAGATTCCCACTAATCAAGTTTTGTGGCTACGCCGATGTACTTTAAGAGATATCTACCTACGGTCTGAGGTGGTTTGCGAATTTCACAGCCTACATATCCTTTTTTACATGACTCGTCCGAGTCGTCAATTTCTGTGTGCATCATCGTAGTAGGTTCCTAGTACGTTTTTACTACGGCATCTGAGGATTCATGTATCGTGTCCAAAATAAATAACCTGAAGGGCTGAGTAACTAACTAAACAAACCCCTCATACAGACGACTAAATAAATTGCCGGAGACTATAAAAATGACTTTAAAAAATAAATTAAAAAAAATAAATAAAATTTTAATAAAAATTAAAATACAAATTAAAATAGACGACATAGCCGGGGGCGGCAGTCATATTTAACGACAGATGACAATCTTAACTTATAATTTAACTAAACCATGGCCCAGGATAAATGCCTGCAGGAAAGGTAAAGAACGGTGAACGCCAGTCTGGGCCGCACTGCAGGCAGTGTTGTAGCTGCCAACAGGACAGTTCTTGCAGCTTGCAAACTGTTGCTTGATGATCCTGGCGCACTTGGCAATGAACAAGGGGCGGGCAAATCAAAAACAGAACTGGGCAAAATGAACATGGGCAGTGGGCATGGCATGGCAACGGTGAGCAGGCAAACACAGCCTGCAGAACAA
>CM068959.1:68531513-68549260 GCA_035128595.1 Eptatretus atami | reverse complement strand
TTCCCACTTTTTTGTGGCTTCCTACTCGCCACCCCTCGTCTCCTGCCTTAGTGTTCCTGTTGTGATAGCTCCTTACAATGAGCCTCAAACATGGATACAGAAAATAAAAGAGGAATTAAATCAGAGGCACAACCGCAACAAACCGTATTGCAAATTGGGACGATTTATCCCAGGTCTGGGGTTTGATTAACCCCTCAATGCAGGACCCCGCTAAAAAAGGGAATGTATAAGATTTTTAATGTTAGACTAAGTTACAAAAGAGTGGCTGGAAGAATTAGGTACTCCAGAGATAGAGGTGGACCATGGGACACGATTGGTTTGGTAGCTAAAGGTAAAGGTATCGGTGGTAGACGAGTGGTATACAATGGGTAGCGATTGTGAAGTCACGAGGTCCATCAAAATGCCAAATGTTACTTTCAGTGTTTGTTCTATTCCACATCCACAAACACACTTCAACTTGCCTCTCTCCCTTTCCCACCCCCTCCCCCCCCGAAAAAAACAAACACAACCAAAAGATTATAATAAACAGTATGTTTATCACTAAGGTCAGGTATGGGAAGCATGCACAGAGCAGCGGTGTCGCTGTGTCCACTTTCCGCCGGTACTCCAGGGGCCTCCGTCTTGGCATGCCCGCAGGCAGATGGCCTGGCACATCCCCATCTCCTGGAGATGCCGTCAACCTGCCTGAACCACGAGCATCGTGGTCGCCCATTTTGGCTCCTCCAGCTCACAGGGAGACTCCCTCGCTAAGAGATCTGTGAGCAGGATCAGCGTCAGGAAAAACGAGCCACATGTCATACAGCCGCAGCTACGCTCACGGATTAAATGCAGGTAACAGATCTCATTTGAGCTCTCAGTAACCGCTCGTTGGACCAAGTCTGACCATGCGATTAACCAAGGATTCTCCGAAGAGACCTGGTACCAAGGAATTAAGTTTCCGTCTCAGATCCTTGTCAGAAGTCCAAGTCCTCCGCATCCATAGAGCAAGACTGGAAGCCCAGGACGCTGAAGACTCGACCTTTTCGTCCTCCCGCACAAGTACCCGGCAGACGCACCCCCATTATCCAGTGAATCCATGACTCCCCGCTAAGGCCCGACTCAGAACGTCTATTGACCTCTGACTCACAGCCAGCAGAGACATGAAATATCACTGGCCAAGGTAAGTGAATCTCTCCGCCGCCTCCCCACACACCACCTCTAACTGCGTGGTGACAGGAATCCCTGTGATACGCCGCATTTGCTGCAGCGTCCTGAACAATAGGAAGTGTGTACCTGTACCACGTCTGCCCTGTTCAGGTATTATCAACAGTTAATAAGATTTCCAAATTGGAGTCACCAAGGAAAGATATATAAATTCAATGTGTTTGGCAGCTCAGTTGCAATCTGTGAAAAACACAGAACCACCCACTGTACATAAAGCAACATCAGCTGTTACATTACTACATCAGTCCAGCCTACAATGGCATTAGAAATTCTTTTATTAAGAATTTGCCAGCTCACCACTTTGTAAGCTTGCCAGTTCAATCTCCTGGGGGGGAATTGTCGCCACAACGACAAACAGCCTCAAGTACAGGAACACACCATGGATAGATCCTTTCCGCCAAAATGATGGCCATAATGACAATTTCTGCCTCTCTGTTTTTGTCTAGCTCTGGACGCACTGAGTACCTCATCAATGAACCAAGTGACAATGGGTACAGTTTGACATGCAACAGAGAAAATGACCTAAAAAAACAAGAGGTGACACATCTACTGTAACATGGATGATCTAAAAGTCTTTGCAACCGAATGATAAGAAATTGACAGATCAACCTGAAACAATAACAAGTAAACTCGGTACGACATCCGAATGGAGTTTTGATCTTGACAAATGTGCAATGCACATTTGTCCAAGGAAAGCAAATCAAGAACAGACATCTCAAAATCGAGTCAAAGTACAAACAATGCAGAACTAGGAAGTGAAGCATCCTACAAATACGCTCAGAATGAAGAAGACTCCCCAGTGTTACGACACAAAACAATGGGTAAATAATCAGCAAAGAGTACGCGAATCACAGAATAAGCAAATTCTGAAGTCATCCCTCTCGTAAAGAAACAAAACCAAAAGCTATAACCAACTTGCAGAACAGGTATTTCAAGTATAAGTGTGCAATTAAAAAACTGGGCACAATTTGAGATCAACAACTTAAAGAAACATCTAACTATTCACAAGATGTTCTTCAAAAACAATGCATACCGAGGGGTTGTACTTTTACTGAGACAAGGAGGTGGGTGGTTTTTGATGGAGCTTAATCAAGTACACAGAACATCGTGTTCAGAACAAGTGGAGTATGCTCAGACTATTGGATGAGCATTTTGTTGGCACGGGCAAGAAAACAACACACCAAGAACAGAAGATCCTTTAATGCATTTAGCAACAACTTCCAAAAACAAGGTGCAAATTACGGATCCTACACAAGAAAACGAACAGAAACCAAACAGAGCCCCGATGATTGCAAAAGAAAAAAAGAAAAAGGGAAAAACTACAAAAAAGAAATATCAGCAGATATACTATGACAATGTGAGAGCAAAAGAGCAGGAGATTTTTTTTTTTTTAAAGAGCTTGACAGAACTGGGGTTGACAAGGAAGGCTCTT
Organism: Eptatretus atami; assembly: GCA_035128595.1. Lineage (NCBI taxonomy): Eukaryota > Metazoa > Chordata > Myxini > Myxiniformes > Myxinidae > Eptatretus > Eptatretus atami. Next base: position 68,546,625 of record CM068959.1, on the reverse strand, counting down.
TGGAATGGCTAAGAAGAGGTCAAATTAATTGGGAGAGAACGAGTCATCATCAATGCTTAAGACCAAAGACACTACATAAATGCCTTCAATAAAATGGTGGGATTGGAGCCATTAAGACAAATGCAGGGTTTTGTGGGGTTAGAAAACAGAAAGTAACTACCACATCCTTATGGGATGTAAAAAAAACTTCATGTCAGAAAAGCTGTACACAGAAAGACATGACACCGTCGTAGAGTAATCCAATGGGCAGCATCTGCCAAACATTTTGAAACTCCCGGTCCCTAGAACAATCATGGAAACACAAAGCAAAGTCAATCATTTTGAAAATGAAACATAAAATGCTCACCACATGACCAGATGTATCCGTCAAGTTGGCGGAACATTGCAAAACAAAAGCATTGCGTCTAGACATGGGGCTCAAAACACAAAAAATATAAAGTCAGCATTGTTGATCAAGGTTTCAGTTCCGATGACTTTTTGGACTAAATGGTCACAGATCAGGAAAAGAACAAATACGAGGAATCTGAAAAATGAGGCCGGGACTTGGAAATTTGATAAAGTCTAATTATGCCAGTGATAGTCGGAGTCGACAGGAATGATGAAAGAAAACCCTTAGAGTAATTTAAAAAATCATCTGGGGAATACACGAGCAAAAACGAGCTAACAAGTGGAGGTTGTCAGAGGTTCAGTGAAGATTTTGAAAGAAGCCCTTGGAACGAGGCGATGAGAAACGAAATGTTTCACAGTTTCATCCTCCACTGAAAAAGGAGGTGTTAGATTTTGAGTTCTGGAAAACTTCCCCACCTTCTGAAAACCCTACAAATGAGAATAATAACCAATGGAAGAAAAGGCTATTACATTAAGTCATCCCCCAACCATGCACATTGTCTTTTCTACCACTGTAGATGCTCCCAAACCATCCCTTCTTTAACCAAATTAATGTGTTTGCGGCCGGCATTCCAATAAAAAAAGTCTGTTTTCCTTGGTAAGGTGTGGGGTTTGGAGGGTGTTTCATGCATCAGGAATAAATGACCTCAGCCAAATAAATTAAAGTCAATAACCTGATTCACCTAATGAAGCATGGGTGTTGGCTTCGGTTTAAGGGTGGCAGGCCTTAAAGAATCTTAGGGTCTGGAGTCTGAGCTGCTGTCGCGTCGTTGAAATAACACTCGGTGGGTTGATTCAGCCTATCATCCTTTTCTGAGGTCGGTAAAATGAGTAACGCAGCTTAAATGGTAACAGAGAGCGCAGCGAGCGAGCGCACAGCTGCAATTAAAGAAAAAAATGATGCAACCGGCAGCCACAGGCTGCATATGAAATAACAACACCGACATTTAATGTACCTTTTAATTTGGAGATGAACTTTTACACCTTTAATTGGAGGTTGGAAGGAGGAACCTCAGTTCCTCGATGTTCCCAAAGTAAATTTAAAAGAATAACTTTATTTAAATTTAAAACAAAAAAATAACAACAGATATATTATGATACAGTCCAACCTCATTAAAAAATTAAGGTCACACAAAGATAAGCAATAATGATAAATTAAGGTCGACATGAGACAACCCGAAACTGGTACAATGGAAAAGGAATGAGGTTTTGAAAAACGCAGTCCCCCACGACTAATGCCTTTGGTTCGTTGGCCTGCAGCCAGCCGGGAGGTGGTTATGGGTTTCGCATTTTTCCTTCACACCATGGAATGGGCGAGGAACCTCGGTTAGAGAAAGGTGCGACTCATCGGGTCGTGTTTCAAAAAGGCCGAGAGATGAGATTCTTGGAACCCTCACTCATAGTTGAAGGGTAGTGTACCTGCACCCTGCAATTGGAAAAGCGTAAAAACCTGCATTCTTGCCATTAACAATATGGTAACGTCCCTCACATATCCTCACAAAGAAGGGTGGCAATTTTGATTGCTTATACTTTCCAATCTTCCCCTTCAAACTTCCTCCACAGCTTACTTTGTGATAGTTGTAGGTCTCCGCATTGTTTTGGGGACTCAAAGGGGCGGTTTGCCATTGAGGAAGCTCAATAGCAGAGCACACTCCAGACCCACCAAGTACTTTCTCTCAATCGTGGGCCTTGCCCTTTCTAATCATCTCGCGGTGGCAGTATCAGTGTGCCACACATCGTTTTGCGCCTGTGGAGATGTGGGGCCACGACAGCTTGTCATCAAATAACCATGACGTCGTCGTCGTTTCAATTAAAAAACATGAAAATTAACACTTTTTATTACTTGCGAAATTGAACATTTGCCAGTATATCCGTTCCCGGTAGTTGTCTGTTGTCTCATGTCCAATCAGTCCCACCTAACAGTTCGCATTTTTGAACGATCTTCAAAGAACTTAACCCAACTGGATAGAGCTAGTCAAAGCTGGAACCTAAATTGGCCTATTGAGGTCAATAGTTCAAAGTCTCCATACATCTAATTTTTTTCTCCAGCCGATGTTTTTTTTTTTTTTTTTTGTATACAATTGTCGAGGGCTCGGATGTTAGAGTTAACACCACAGAACATATACAAAGGGGACGGGCAGAGGGGCGGGAGAGGCGCGTGGGGGAGACATTGGTTGGCTGTTGAGGAGGATGGGGGGCACGGCCCGGGTGACGATGGAACTACAGGGACTTTCAGGAAGGAAAAAGGGAACTTGGAGGAGGTTGGGTTTGGGGTGGATTAATGGGGGTAGAAAAATATGGTTTTGATGGGGGAAGATTGAGATGGTGGTGAACAGCTGTTTTGAAAGACGCCTGGAGGGAGGAGTGGGATTGAAAGAGAGTGTGGGGTTTGTTCCGAGAGGCCAGGAATATAGAGGAATGAAAGCATGAAAGGAGAGCAAAATGATTCTTGATTTTGGCAAGTTTCACCAGAAGGGGTTTTTTGGCGGACCGTTGATGGCCTTGCGGAAATATAGGGGGATAGAACACAAACAGAGCAGGGGGGACCAAGGCCGGAGAGGGAGACGGTAAGAAGACAGAAAGACCACTGACCTGCCTGCCGGTGAGAGAGTGAGAGACCCAGCTCAGCCTCATCATGGAAGATGCCAAATGATCCTAAAAAGCCTTGGTTCCACAGTGTGAAGCACCAGCCCAGAGGGGAGAGCAGTATCCTTCAGGCTGTGCGATGAAAGCTTTGTATGTGGTTAGGAGCTCAGGTGTGGCCAAGGAAGGACTTTGCATGAAGAAGATCCCCAGTCAGATGATTGGGCTTGGAGCCAGGTTGAAATGTGGCTAAAGGAAAGATTATGGCAGACAGAGAGGCCCAAAAGCTTGAATTAAAAGGACTTCAGGGGATTGTTGAGAAAGTTTGATGGGGGAGGGGAGGCGGGGTCCCCAGGACGGACCTTTTGGAAGAAAGACATCTGATCGACTTATAACATTTTCCTCAGCAGACAACTTAAAAAATGCCACGTAACGACTTGCGTGACTCTAAACGGGAGCATTTGAGATGAGTCGTATGGAATGGAGACGTACGATTCGGATTGAAAGGGATAGAATCAAACTTAATTGGCGAGTGCAATGCTCATTATTGTTGGATAATTTGCATGAGTCAGTGAAGTGGATTAAGTTTAAATTGTTCATGTCAATTGGCAAACGTTACGGGCAATGGATTTCTGCATTGTGTTTTATAAATTAACATTTATAAACCAATTTAATTTCAGAAATAATAAATAAAATCACAACTGCAATTTCTTTTTTCATTTATGCAATTCAAATGGTCTTGAGCCACAGATAAGCGATTCCAAGTACAAGTCGAGGCCCTGGACTTCCAGGGGGAAAAGCAATCGACTTGTACTCCGAAAAAGTACGGTAGGTTCAATAAACAAATGGTGCCAAAGGGCTTACTTACTTTGAGGAAGGTGGCGTGCAGCGGACCAACCAATCTGCCATCTTCAGCTCCCCCTGAAGACCAAGTAACAGGTTTTCTGGCTTTATATCACGGTGAATCACCTTCTTGGAATGGCAATACATGAGGGCGTCATCGCAATCTCTGCTATGGTACTGAGAAAGGAAGAGAAGGTGGGCAAAAGGGTTCGTGTTTTAAAAGTCTGGTCGGGAAAGGATTTTTTACAGCTCGAGATAGGACTTTAATACACTTAAGCAAAGTCATGGGTGCGCCATCGCCAAACCCCCCAACGCTTCCCCGAAAGCAAATTTGAAAGATGGCAAAAGGTTCGCTGGGAATGACCCAATATCAATTTTGAGTTTAAAATTTTTTTCCCCCCATTTTTTGACCCCTGTGACCCCAATTGCACCCCTAGGAATGAAAGCAAAAGTCATATCCAAAAAAAATTGTTTCTATATATCATTTGTTCCCGCAATGCTGATTGAATGTACAAAGTTTCAATAAAAAAAAACATAGGTTGTAAAATGTGCCTGGAATTGCATATTTTTCTGGTTTTTGAACGAGCGAAAAAATAACTGCTCTTGCACCTTCGTGTCATGGGTGATCCACAACTAACCAAGTTTTCGTGAATTTCTTTCTGCCACGCATTTAGGTCTTTTGGGAGGAGAAGCGTGACCAGCAGCAGACAGCCAGACAGACAGGCCACGACGGAGGCGATTACAACATCCCCTATTGTTTGTTTTTTTTTTCAAAAGCGTGGGGATAAATGTATTTAAAGTCCTGTTCTCAAACTGGAAGATATCCTTTTTCCCACAACGTCCCCGTTTAATATCACACAATATGCTGTTCATAATTGTGGTGCTTTAACAGTGGAACACAACTAAAACACCTGAACCACTAAGCGATATTTAATAACTAACTTTCAAATCCCCTGTTGGATTGAATTTTTTTTTTTTTTTAATGAAAAGAACAAACAAACATCTCACCTGTCCAAAGTTTATAAGCTCAAAGAAAGAACCAAAAGACCGAATAGAACAAAGTTGGTTCACAATTTGAGTTTCTCACATGAACTTTAGCTCGAGAATAGATATGGACAAAAACAAGAAAACTTCCCTTACTTTCCGCAGTTCTTGAGCAAACACACTGGTTTCCATTAGAGGTGGAAACATTGATTATGCCGTAGGTGTAGAATTTATTTTGGCCAATTGCATCGCCAAGGGAAGATCTTCGTTCTTTTAAGGCTTTGGTAAAATACCTCTTGTGTTGTGCTCTTGTTTTTGTCCCAGGTGCCTGTAATGGAATATACTTAACCGGCCAATCATTAGCCATGCTGAAAATTTCCAAACAGACTCGATATAAATCATCAATCATCAATCATCGACCAGAAATATCATAATTATTGCGCTTTTCTACCTTGTGTTCTCCCACTTATTAGCACGCATTCTTGATTTTTAGCTTCGTACATTAAAACAGGAACGTGATTACTTGTATCCGTGTTACAAAATACTTTTCTTTGTATAAACAAGATCCAGATCAATATAATGACCCTCAAAACAAAGGGAAAAACTGGAAGGGCACTCGGTGGAAGCACGTACCTCCCCACAGTAAGCCCGATACATTTTTTGAAATATCATGCTACAACAGACTATAACCGTTATTGCGCCCTATGGTGAAAGAATCGCTTGAAAATTAAATAACTCGGTATCCAGAATCCTGATTCCGGAATCTTGCACCAAAATCGAATCAAATTCGTCATGGTCACACGATACACCACACGTCCACAAGTTTTCACGCAATCCATGCACAACTTTTGAGAGAAAAAAATGAGAACATTTTGAAAAAAAAAGATGTTGTGTAACAAAAACCCCCAAAAAAACCTCCCTACCAACTTATCCCTTCAACTCTGGCTGTTAGTGGTCCCCGCTCTCGCTTGTCTCCTTATATCCAGTTACGCCCTGAATCCGTTCAGTGTACATCGCTCTTTCATGAGCCCTCAACTCGTACACAAAAAAGTGGGGCGAACAACACATGCCTTGGGCACTCCCGGCCTTGAATCAGGGAGAGAGATTAAAGGATCCATTGAGTCCAACATGGAGCCAAAAGCAGAGAGTTAGGAGAATAAGACGGGTAATGCCAGAGGACTATAAAAACATGACATATTGTCCAGAGAGACAGCCTTGATCTATTTCTGACTTTAAGGGCCTCTATCCTTATGGGCGAGTCCGAAGCAGCTATCTAAGGTGGGGTGACCTGGTCCTGAAACCAAAATTGGTGATATGAAGATGAGGTTGTTGGAAGAAAAGGAGGATGGTTATATCAACTGTGATGATGGGATTCCCATGACCTTGCTGATGATTGGAAGTAAGCTAATAGGTCGTAGTTAAGGAATCAGTTTTGCACCGTTATTATGTGTTTTACTTTTTCTTTTTTTTTCCAAAAGCAGATTGGAATTAAAGACCCTAGTGCAAATGAACAGGGGTGAAAAGGGCAGAGAAAGGATGTGAAAGAGGCAGCAGAGCAGATTTTTAGGACAACATGAGCTGATGCCCTGGGTAGAGTCAGAACGGATGGTTGAAAAGAACCTTCTGGCATGGTCTCAGGAGCAAACACAGAGTCCAGGAGCAGTTTGGTGCGACTGGGAATGAAATGGTGGGTACTGGAATAGTGAGGATTGGGAACACAAGATTTGGAAGACACAAATTGCGGCATTGCCGGCCCTTCGCACGAACGGAAGTCTGCTGGTGGTTGGCCATTTGAAGAGAGGGAAAGGGATGGAGGGGGGGAAACACCAGAGACAGACTTTAGCAATGTGCCACTGGGTTTTAATGGAGGGAGAACAAGTTTTGAAAGTTGTAGACAAGGAGAAAGTGAAACCCAATATAAGCAAAAATTAAGTTGAGAGGAGGAACCTTCTGGCTGTGGCATTAGCAATCAACTAATAGCTCATTTCAAGACTGGTCCGTTTGGAACCTGGAACGGTTTTTCAATTTAAAAAAAATAATAACGAAAACTTTTTAAAAAAAAACCACAAGAATTAAAGATTCAATTGCCAAATTAGAAATAAACACTTCAAGAAATGAACACCATCATTACAGGTAAATGGACCACTACAACACCGTTGCAGTGCGACATCATCAAAGGAGCTTGGCTTCTTTCAAACTCCTTGTAAAGTTCCCCTGGCCGCATACTTCCAAGTAAAAGGAACATCTCGTTTCTCATCATGAAAGAACCCGTATAACTGCAGGAATGTTGGGATGTCTGAGGAAAGACAATAGTTCCACCTCGGCTGCATGTCTCACGGCCAAATGCACCTCAAAGGTAGGACTGCGCGTCCTGAAGCTCACACTGGATCATACTCACGTCACCCCCCCCCCCCTGTAGACCTCCCTACTAAAACACAGATTTGAAGCACGTCAATACATCTTTTCATCGAAAAGCTTGTGGCCAAAGCTTCATCAAGTCAATACACAGGATTTAACTCGTTTTTAAATGAGATATCGATGGCGCTGTTAATATACCGTGTACAGTGAAACCAGCAAGTGACTTGCGGAGATGAAGAACTAGTTCAAACAAGAACGATATATCGCTTTGCATGCAAGATTCCCCCTACCCGATGTGATATTTTCTAAGTCTAATTCCCAAAATCAGAAGAAACCCAACTACCTCCAACAACATGTCTACCAACAACATACAAACTATCGGACAGGATTTAACACAGAAAAATAATGTACCACCACCTGATGATCATCGGTAATTTCAATAAATTTGGCTTTTTAATTTTAAATTAAGGAATCTTTCTTTTTGTATTATGAGGTGGGAAAGGGAGAGGAACATGAACTTTATATACAGTGTCCAGCGCCGAGGGTGTCTTATACCAGCCCTGCTGCACGTGCCCTAAAATGGGTGGGAAGTTTTCATTAAATTCTCTCAAGATTTTTTTTTGTTGTTTGAGATTTCAAGTTCCCCATCCCATTGCGTAGCACGGCTACCTCGCGATTAATATTGCTCACGAATGGGAATTCAAAGGTGTTCCAAGGTTTCTGCATTCACCTGATCTTGAAAAATACTAAATCAACATATTAAAAAAACATATAAATCATAAATTCAAAAAACGCTAACACTATCTCATTATGAATACAAATGTCGTGTCAACAGTTACTGAGATGGGCCTGGAATTTCAATTTCACGACGCAACTGTGCTCACACAGGCGTTCTCCACAACTCCGATTTGAAAAGAGCACCTTGAGAGCGACGATGAAATGAGTTGCTTCTCTCGCGCCAGTACACATTGCAAACTTTGCCTTGCCCAGAGGGTCGTCCCGATATCAAAGCAATCCAAAGGACCAGCGTTCCTTGAGGAAATAATTGTAAAAATTAAACTCAAAAAATGAAACACCCTCTCACCATGTAAGTGAGAGTATGGAATGGATACTTGAAACTGGAAAATAAAAATAAAATCTTGTGCAAGGGTAATCCAGTGTTCCTTCATATATTTGCTCAGAATCCTCCTTATGTACATTGTTGATGCATGATTCCCCAATGACCAGAACCATAACTGCCAGACCTCCGAAGTGAAAATATATAATATACAGTGGGGAGAACAAGTATTTGAGTACACTGCCCGATTTGCAGTTTCCCCTTGTAAACTCATAGAAGGTCTGTAATTTATCATAGGTACACTTCAACTGTGAAGATGGAATCTAAAACAAAATCTGAAAATCACAATTGTAATGATTTTAAATAAATAATTTGCATTTTTATTGCATGAAATAAGTATTTGATCACCTACCAACCAGTAAGAATTCCGGCTCTCAACAGACCTGTAGTTTTGTCTTTAAGAAGCCCTCCCAATTCCCACTCATTACCTGTGTATTACACTGCACCTGTTTGAAACTCGTTATCGCATAAAAGACAGCTGTCCCCACTCAACAATTCAGACTCCAAACCTCCTCCAACAATGGGCAAGACCAGAGAGCTGTCTAAGACACAGGGACAAAAATTGTAGACTTGCACAAGGCTGGATGGGCTACAGGACAAATAGGCAAGCAGCTTGGTGAGAAGGCAACAACTGTTGGCGCAATTGATTAGAAAAAATGGAAGAAGTTCAGATAACAGTCAATCTCCCTCAGTCCTGGGGCTCCATGTAGATCTCACCTCGTGGAGCCAATGTTCATGGAAAAGGTGAGGGATCAGCCCAGAAATACACGGCAGGACCTGGTCCAATGACCTGAAAGAGAGCTGGGACACAGTAGTCAAGAAACCAGAAGTAACACACTACGCCGTCCATGGATTAAAATCCTGCAGCGCACAGCAAGGTCCCCTCGTACAAGCCCAGCGCATGTCCAGGCCCTAATTCGTTTAATTCCTTTTGTGTCTGAAGTTTGGCCATGCCATCCTGGAATGACAGAGGAGGAATAGGAGACAGGTCATGTGGTCTGATGAGACCAAAATAGAGCTTTTTGGTTTAAACTCCACTATCTGCCGGTTTGGAAGGAAAAGAAGGATGAGTACAACCCCAAGAAACCCATCCCAACCATGAAGCATGGAGGTGGAAACATCATTCTTTGGGGATGCTTTCTGCAAAGGGGAACAGGACGACTGCACCGATTGAGGGGAAGGAATGATGGGGCCATGTACGCGAGATCTTGGCCAACAACCTCCTTCCTACAAGAGCATTGGAAAGATGGGGCGTGGCTGGGTCCTTCCAGCATGACAACGACCCCGAAACACACAACCAGGCAACTAAGGGTGGCTCCGTAAGAAGCATCCTCAAGGTCTGGAGTGGCCTAAGCCAGTCTCCAACCTGAACCCAATAGAAAATCTTTGAGGAGGGAGCTTGAAAGTCTGTGTTGCCCCAGCGACAGCCCCGAACCTGAAGGATCTGGAGAAGATCTGTATGGAGGAGTGGGCCAAAAATCCCTGCTCGCAGTCTGTGCACCTGGTTAAGAACTACAGGAAACCGTCTGACTCTGAATTGCAAAACAAAGGTTTTCTGTACCAAATATTAAAGTTATGTTGTTCTGATGTATCACCAAATACTATTTCATGCAATAAAATGCAAATATAATTATTTAAAAATCAACAAGTGATTTTCAGGTTTTTTGTTTTAGATCCATCTTTCCACAGTTAAAGTGTACCTATGATAAAAATTAACAGACCTCTACGTGCTTTTGTAAGTGGGAAAACTTGCAAAACGGCAGTGTATCAAATACGTGTTCCTCCCACTGTAATATATATATATATATAATATAATATATTGTTGAATTAATGCAAAACAGAGTAAATAGAAAGGGCACTCGATAGAGTGCATACCTCCGCTCGCAATGCCTGAATCCCACGAGAACCATATCGGGCCCAAATACATTCTGAAATATCATGCTAATACAGTGCTATATGTTTTTGGCCTTTCGCTCAATGGTGAAGAATCACTTAAAAAAATATCAGATCTGGAATCAGAATCCAGACTTCACCAAAATTGAATCAATTCTTCCTTGTCACATCACCCACGTGTCTACCAAAGTTAGTCCGAATCCATCTACATCCTTTTGAACGATATTGTGCTATATATTGTTTTTGGCCCCCTCTCTCAAATGGTGAAGAATCACTTCAAAATTCTAGTAGGTGGATTCCGGATCTTATCAAAATCTAAATCCAGTTCTCCCTTGTCACAACCGAACATGTCCCACAAAATTTCATCCAGATCAGTCCACAACTTTTTGATATCCTGTAACAAACAAACAGACAGACAAACAGACGGGGGAAACATAACCCCCTTCACCTTCGTGGTTGGAGGTAAGAGACTGGAGAATGATTAGTATTAATATTGTTGAATTCCCTAGACCAAACTACCTTAACACTATCCATCAGCAAAGGAAATGCATTAATCCTATAAACTCTCCTTTAACATTGTAAAGTGAAACACCCTGCAACACTGCTTTTTTTGTTTTATTCATTACAATTTGGAATGCTCATGGAAAGGGTTACTTGGTAAAACAAAGTAAAGAACACTAAAAGGCAGGTAGGTTCCAAATTGCTATCACTTATTATCTTATTAATATTCCAGCAGTGTGTGTTGTGACCGCTGTTTCTCGACCACTGGGTCCGATCTTAATTGAAACTTGCCAGATATATTGCTGGCGACCTGAGTATGTGCCTTTTCAAGGTTGATAATCGGACAGTTGCTTCCCAAGTTATGGCCATTTATTTACCAAACCAATGACAGGAACGTTGCTGCGTAGGCTGGCCGATGGGGGAAAAGGGCACCTTAGTTACCGTGCGTAGGAGTTGGCAATGGTCAATGGCAGCGCAAATGTCATGGCAAGCAGAGACAGGGAGGTAAACTTGATTTTAATTAACTCATGTGTGTGATCACAGCAGTTGTTACTTCAAATCAAGCGATAATTCGTGGAATTCATGAACATTCCGTAAACGGGCACGCACTACTCCGAATAGTGAATGACAATGTATTCTAATAATTTCTCGATTTCTTATGCGCCGTTTATAGATAAAACAATGCCCCAATCCAGTCGTCGTTTACGGAGCGAAGGAAAACGGCCCTGTGTGGTTGTTTGAAATTGTTGTTTTTAATTTATATATATATATATTTTTTTTTGGTTTGCACATACGCCACGCACGTACGGGCATGCGAGAGCGAAGGAACAGCCTGTGTGGTTGTTGTTTGTTTCTGGCACGCGTTTGAAAGTTTTTTTTGCACACGTAACTAGTTATATTAATGAGTCCAAGGCTTCCCTTTGTCAAATACACAATTAAATCAGTAAATAAACTAGGCTTGATAATTATAGCAACAATGCAAAGAAATTCACTCATGTTTATTTAAAATTCCACAACTTCATCGCTTACCATTCATGATTAAATTAAGACTGCATGAATTTGAAAGAAAGAAAGAAAAAAAACCTTTAAATTAACACAAAAGTGAAGCAACAGGACTGGTAGGATAGTTTACAGGTAAGCAGCAATCCCCTCTGAGACCATCCAGCTGGATTTGAAATCTCGAACCAGTTATAACATGAGCTAGCGTTCCACCAGCAGGGAGAAGAGGCATCAATGTGTGTGCCATTCCTCAGATTGACGTTAAACTGGTGTCCGTCTGTCAGCATGAATTTGAGGAACATAAGATTCCCACCATTTTCCCTCACGAAGAGTAGATGAGTTATCGCGGCACCATAACAATTAACAAATCCTGCTCTAACTACGACTGAGAAGGGCAATACGGCAAAAACACCACAGTATATAACCCTTACCAATTTAACCACTTCGGCATACTGAACCTGTCTTTGAGCATTAACACCAGATGAAATGAATGAATGAATACAAATCTATATTTTATCCAATACGTGACTTTGAAATGACGCATCAGTGCTCCAATGAAGGCTGTTGCGGCGTGCGCTGTGTGTGCGTTTTTCAGTGACCAATTTCTGCCTGCGGCACTTTTAAGCCTGCGTTCAATAGAGCGAATGGCTCATTTCAAATAGTCATTGAAACAGTTTTCAGCATTAAATGAAAGAAGTGGCAATTTCAAAGTGGGGGTTAACCATAGCTGTTGTTCCTGCATGAAAATCGGGACTCACGTAAATAGAATACGAAAGTATCCAATGAATGGGACCGAGGCATTTAGTTCCTAGAATTTCTAATTAAATATTGGAGAGGCAGCTGCAGTGGATATACACACTAATGCGACACACACACACACACAACTAATATTTTCCTTTGTAGCCCCAAGAACCAAACAACATTTTTTAGCAGCCAATAAAGCTCCTATAGCTCCCACCTCCGCAACATGACATGATTGTAAAATATCATAATTTTAAACTTTCTCTGCACATTCAACAAGCCCCAGTTTATAGTCCTCCCATTGGTGTTCCAGAAGCACCCAAACCAGATACGGATGTCTTCCTCTCAGGAAGCTTACCTGATAAATATCCAGCTACTACGTAAATATAGCTGGCACAAGCTTTGTGCGTTCACGTCACGAAGATGTCCTTTGCCAAGAAAGTTTGGTTACCGTTACTTGGTAATGATGCAAAGCATCAAATCTTTCCTAATTGCAGACGTCCAATGAAGATCACGAGCCTGCCATGTTCAATCGGAGGCACTTTCATAAAGGTTCCAAAGTCCATTCACTTGTGGTGATCCATTGGGAGGGGGGTTGTGCCAGCGCACCCGTGCCACTCAAGCCTTGCACCAGCCCACATCGTCGGGTTTTTGCAAGTACGAGCAGTTGCCATCGGCGCAAAGCCTGAGAGAGTTCCCAAAGTTCTTTCGTTGTGCAAGAGGCAAAAGCCTCTTTCCTCTCAATGTACTTTTCCCTAGCATTTTAGCTTCTTCAAAAAGCTTTGTGGAGCCATTTTAGGATAGCATCTTATCTCGCACACACGATATACTTTAATAACATCCTGAACAACCGCAGTTTCCTGGGTTTCTGCCACATGTGCAACGAGAATTTCTGGAGTAGATTACATAATTTTGAAAGTTGTGCATTTCAAGAGCTATGAAATCTTCACTCTTGAAGAACCCTCACCCCCTCTAACAATAAATATACAAACAATTCATAATCTATATTTTAACTAAAACTCTCCATCTTGGATGTTGTATGTATATTCCCGAATACAGCCCAAAACGGTACACATAGCGCAAAAATTTTAGGGCCACATTACTCACCAAAATTCCGCCTGCGGTGTTGCAGTATCAAGTTTTCGTTAAATAGGCAACGAAAATAATTATTTAAAAATCAATTCCCGATTCAGTCAATACCATTCGGGATTATTCGATCAAATGCAAACAACCTAGCGGTATAAAGTTCGCGTGGAAGCTATCTTTTTATTTTTTTTGAAATGATTTTTTTTATCAACCGCCTGTCACAACGGGAACCACAACGGGTTCACGGGTCATCCATAGTGAGTCTTAAAAATAGAAATTGAAGGTGCCAAAGTAATTTTTTTTTTCTTCAAAAAGATCAATTCAACCAAAAGTCCATTTCAAGTTAAAACTCAAACACAGAAGTCACAATACCACCTTGTGGTGGCGTGGGGGAAGATCAAACTCAAATTGCGAAAAACAATGAAAGAAGTCTACGTGTTTCAAAATGCAGATAAGAAAAATATAAAACAACAGCAAAATTTATCAATCATACATGATGGTAACCAACACGATAATCCTTCCAAGGCAATTAAGCAAATTTAAAAAAGGCTGGATTGCTGCACTGGTCCTGAACGATCTTCATTTTGGAATGAGGATTTTTTTTTTTCGTTTTAAGAGTCATTCCACTATAGTCACCGAGCCTCCAGTTGACCCCTCAGATTTACTTTAAACTTTCATAAAATAGTTCCCAGTATCAAAATGAAGCTGCGTAAAATTTAGGTCATAGATGCGGTCACTCCGAGATATTGAGGTTGAAAATGTGGTTGTGGCCCTATTTTATGGTCGTTGCGAGCATCACAAATGAACGGCTACTTTAAACTCCCACAACTTTTAAAAATTAATGCTAAGAGCCTTGAAATTTTCAGAGATTATTCTCTAAACTGCTCTGTAAGAAACAATAAAACGGAGTATACCTTATTATTTTTTATGACCTGATCAGTTGAAATCCAGAAAAAAATGTTGGTTTTGTATGAAGACCCAACTTGAGACCCCATATATTTTTATGACCCATCCCAGAAGCTTGAAATTTTTCAGGATAACTGTATGGTAGTAGTATTCAAATACATGTTTACTTTTCTAAATCAGTCATATAAATACAGTCATGAATCCCTCAAAAATTGAAAATTTTCATTTTCCCAAAATTCAGGTGAGGATTGCAAATATATGACAAGGTATACCACTTCAAATTGTTCACCATTGGAAGAGCAATTCAAGTTACAAAAGTGTCAAATATCAAAGTGGTATAAGTTTTCTATCAATATTTTTAAAATATTTGAATAAATGATGTTCTGCCAGTGCTGTGCCGTTGTGTGTGCTTTTTAATGAACAGTCCTTTTACATGTAGTACATGTGTAGTATATCAATGTACATACATATCATCGCTATTAGGATACCATGAACACAATACTTTGAAAATTTGGTAATTCTTTGTTTCTCATTTGTAAATAGCAAGAGCTTAACTCATCTGGCTGGGGCTAAAAATAGAACCCAGGAATAGTGGCTGATCTGCTGATGTCAGCAGTGTATATAGTTACATTCAAGGGAGGACTTTTGTTGGGTTCCTTTGGTCCATGTGATGAAAGTTATTGATGCTCCCCTAACGTCAACTGGGAGGCAGTA
>CM068959.1:68498969-68512989 GCA_035128595.1 Eptatretus atami | reverse complement strand
ACCCTTATTCCTCATATTTCATTTATCTCGATTCCCACCACCTCATTTGTATAAAGTCGACAGATTGAAATTCTGAATTCTAACGTGAAGCAAATGGTGCAATGGTTTCTTGATTTTAATTTGAATCGCAGTTTGAACATCTTTTATGCTGCTTTTCCTGACTGTCATCAATTTGAGCACCACACAGTTTTCTTCATTACGTTGAATATATTTATTGTTGGACTGCTACCAGCTCAACCGCAGCCACTGTACGTTAAGGTTGACTTTATCAGTTATGTTATTCAATCCGGCATGAATGTTTAACAATTGGACTTTGGTTCTTTCTTTTTTTGCATACAGTGTGTTAAACCACTCAAAAGGGAACATCTGCCAAAGTAAGTCTTGTTTTCTACTTATCCAAATGCACTTATAGTATGATGTTGTGATACCAATATGTAATTGGACATGCAATAATTGTATGTAAATGACGATGGGTTGGGTTGCGAAGCGTTGTGGTGAGGACAAGGGCAGCCAAGCGACGTTTAATAATTACCTCGTATCACCAAAGGTGAACGGGGTTTATGTTTTTTTCACCCTCTGTCTGTCTGTCTGCGCTGTGAGCAGGATACTCTCAAAAAGTTATACCCGATTCGCATGAAATTTGGTGGATCAGTTGGGTGTGTGACAAGGACGAGTTGGTTCAATTTGGGTGAAGTTTGTTGTATCCGGATGCGTAATTTAAAATTATTTGTGTTCCTCCGCATCAGAATTAGACCAAAAATGATAATATAGCACGGATACTCAAAACGTTTTGGACACATTATGACAAAGCTAACAGCTCAGTTGGTACAAGAACAAGCCACTTAAATGTTACTGGTTCGGATCAGATCGGCCTAACGCAGATCCGTATCGGAATCAAAATTTAAACTGTTCAACCCTGGTGAGGTATTGCTCTATTGAGTGCCATTTGTTTGTCTTTGTCTTTTTTCTGCCCGTGTAATTCCTGTTTCTTGTTGTTCCTCCAATTTTACACAATTGTTTTGGTCATTTTCTAAACCTATGAACAATTATCCGTAGAAACTAATCAGCTCCCGCTGGAACGTAGTTCAGGAGTTGTGGGATGGCACGTCGTCCCGTCGTCCATCAAACACTTGCACCTTCTTCTCTGACACTACACACACAGATGTCGATAAAACTTGACCACACCTTCATCAACCGGTATGCACCAAGTTTGTTCATGCCATACAAAACGAGGTCTAAGGTCTATGGTGGGTGGGGGGGAGGGGTTGCCCCCCAAAATAGGTGTTTGCTCTCTTCTCAGAAACTCACAATTTCAGTGAAGGCTTGACCACAACCTTCATCACCAGTCATGTACCAAGCTTTGTTCACGACATTAAAAATCGGGGTCTAAGGGTGTCTACGGGGGAATTTCCCCCAAAATAGGTGTTTGCTCTCTTCTCAGAAACTACACAATTTCAGTGAAGCTTGACCACAACCTCATCACCAGTCATGTACCAAAGCTTGTTCACGACATTTAAAAATCCGGGTCTAAGGGTGTCCTACGGGGAATTTTCCCCCCAAAATTAGGTATTTGCTCTCCTTCTCGGAATTGCAACACACAATTTTGATGAAACTTGACCATAACCTTCATTCATCCGTGATGTACTCATGTTTGTTCACACTATTTAAAAAATGGGGTCTGAGGGGATTTAGGCGGGGGGGGGGGGGGGCGGGGGGGGGGGGGGGGGGGGGGAGGGTGTTCCCCAAAATAGATATTTGCTGATTCCGTCCCACGTTGCTTCCTCCTCAGTATCATTATTCTACCAGGTGAGCGCCCCAGGGGTATTGCCACTATTTTTTTTCTTTTATTCTTGAAAGATATACTTAGCAATTATTTTTCCAACCTGAGTGAAAAGTAATACTAATTCTGTGGAGCTATATTTTTATGAGGAGTCCACCCCCAGGTAGTTGAGCATAGATGTGCAATGTAGCTATGGTTTATTTTTTTTTTTGAGCCTTTGGTGTAACACAGCTGAGGATGCTCATTACCTCCCCTAACAAAGGTGGACAGAGGTTGTGTTTTCACACCCCCGTCTGTCTGTCCGTAAGCGTAAGCAGGGTTCTCAAAGAAGTTATGGACCAAAATCGGATGATATTGTTGCACAGGTCGTGTGTGTGTCAAGGACGGATTGATTAGATTTTGGTGACGATCTGGATTCTGGATCCGGATACAAGAATTTTGTAAGTGATTCTTAACCTTTGAGAGATGGGGCAAAAATGATACATCGATGATATCTCAAAGTTATAGAGTATAGACAGATTGGACGAAACTTGGTGAATGAGTTGGATAGGGGACAAGAATGAGCTTATTTGATTTTGCTTATGGTACGGATGCAGATTTAGCCTATCAGTGGGCTTCCAAACATAAAACTGTTCAGCCTGGCAGAGGTATGCATTCCACTGAGTGCTGTTCTTCGTTCAGTTTTGGACATCACAGCATTGGCAGTGTCAAAGACATGTTGAAGTCAATTCATATTCTGCAAAATGAGTATTGAGTCATTCCACCTCATATCACCGGAGGCCTCCCAGTTGACCCCCTCAGATTTACTTTAAACTTTCATAAAATAGTTCCCAGGTATCAAAATGAAGTGCCGCAAAAATTTAGGTCCATAGATGCGGTCAATCTCCGAGATTTGAGGGTTGAAAATGTGTTGTGGCCCTATTTTTATGGTCGTTGCGAGCATCACAAAATGAACGACTACTTTAAACTCCCACAACTTTTTAAATATTATGCTGGAGCCTTGAAATTTTCAGAGATTATTCTTCGATAACTGCTCTGTGAAAACAAAACATAAAATGGAGTATACCTCTATTAATTTTTATGACCTGATCAGTTGAAATCCCAGAAAAAAATGTTGGTTTTGTATGAAGACCAACTTTGAGACCCCATATATTTTTATTGACCCATCCCCGAAGCTTGAAATTTTTTCAAGTAATAACTGTATGGTAAGTAGTATTCAAATACATGTTTACTTTCTTAATCAGTCATATATAATACAGTCATGATCCCTCAACAAATTGTTTAATTTTCATTTTCTCCCCGAAATTCAGGTGAGGATTGCAAATATATGACAAGGTATACCACTTCAAATTGTTCACCATTGGAAAGAGCATATTCAAGTTTACAAAAGTGTCAAATATCAAAGTGGTATAATGTTTCTATCAATATTTTAAAAATATTGAATAAATGATGTTCTGCCAGTGCTGTGCGTGTTGTGTGTGCTATTTAATGAACCAGTCCTTTACATGTAGTACATATGTGTAGTACTAAGTAATCTATCTATAATTCCAGCAATCTCTGTGTGTGTTGTGTTGTGTGTGTGTGTGTGTGTGTGGTGTGGTGTGTGTGTGTGTGAGTGTGGTGTGTGACGCGTGTTTCTCGACAACCTCTGGTCCGATCTAATTGAAACTTGCCAGTATGTTGCTGGCGACCTGAGGATGTGCCTTTTCAGGTTTGATATTAATCGGACAAGTGCTTCCCAAGTTATGGCCATTTATTTAACCAAACCAATGGCAAGACACGTTGTTGCGTGGGCGTGGCGTGGGGAAGGGAACCTCAGCCGCGTTCCCCATTACAGGTTACAACGTACGGACTTTCGGAGAGTGATGATTTCTGTGTATTCTAAATATTTCTCGATTTCTTAAGCGCTTTATAGATAAACACATGGCCCAAGTTATGACGTTTTTATATTAGACGGTGTATAAATTTCGGGAACACCAGAGTGCTGGTATGCTCCGAACCAGGAAGTAAAGTTTTTCTCTCTCTTCTCTTCTCTTTTTGTTTTTCCTTGCCCCGAAATTGCGAAAAGGTAAAATACCTTGGCGCTAATTGAATAATTGGGTATTAAATAATGCGAATAATCGTAACTGCGAATAATATCGAACTTCCGGGTCACGCACGTATGGGCACGTGAGAGCGAAGAACGGCCTGTGTGGTTATTTATTTATTTATTATTATTATTATTTTTTTATGTGTTTTTTTTTTTACGGGCACATACTAGTGTATATGCAATGTAATACATATCATCTGCTATTAGGATACCATTAACACAACACTTTGAAATTTGAATTTGTAATTCTTTGTTTCTCTTTGTAAATAGCAAGGCTTAACTCATCTGGCTGGGGCTAAAAATAGAACCGCAGGAATAGTGGCTGATCTGCTGATGTCAGCAGTGTATATAGTTACATTCAAGGGAGGACTTTTGTTGGGTTCCTTTGGTCCATGTGATGAAAGTTATTGATCGTCCCTAACGTCAACTGGAGGCAGTACAAGCTCCCACCTGACTTGGAAAAGCAGATCAAGGACCTATTCAAATCATTTACGTGAAATGTTTTTATTACATTGTTATTGCAGTATGTGATATATTTTTGTATATTAATTTGAAATCATAGAACTAACATTCATGATTACCATGGTGCCCACACATGCACACAACTTCATGTATTCACGACTGTGTTAAAACAGTTTTAAAAAATAGAAAATATATTTTAAAAAAATATACACTTTGATATTTGACACTTTTGTAAGCTTCAATATGCTCTTTCCATGGTGAACAATTTGAAGTGGTATACCTTGTCATATATTTGCAATCCTCACCTGAATTTTGGGGAAAATGAAAATTTTCAATTTTTGAGGGATCATGACTGTATTATATATGACTGTAAGAAAAGTAAACATGTATTTTGAATACTATACCATACAGTTATTACACGAAAAAATTTCAAGCTTTCTGGGATGGGTCAATAAAAATATATGGGTTCTCAAAGTTGTGTCTTCATACAAAACCAACATTTTTTTCTGGATTTCAACTGACAGCAGGTCATAAAATTTAATAGAGGTATACTCAGTTTATGTTTGTTTCTTACAGAGCAGTTATAGAAGAATAATCTCTGAAAATTTCAAGGCTCTAGCATTAATATTTAAAAAGTTGTGGGAGTTTAAAAGTAACCGTTCATTTTGTGATGCTCCCAACGACCATAAAATAGGGCCACAACCACATTTTCAACCCTCAATATCTCGGAGTTGACCGCATCTATGGACTAAATTTTACGCAGCTTCATTTTGATACCTGGGAACTATTTTATGAAAGTTTAAAGTAAATCTGAGGGGGTCAACTGAACATTTTCTTAATATTGGTGATTTCAGATGGAATGACTCCTACCAACTCCTCACCTGTTATCCCCTCTCTTTACCGACCCATCTTGCCCCTCATCCTACCTCCGCTCTTGGCACTTCTTCACTGTCTTCTGCTTCAGTATCAGCTCCTCCTCTGTTGTCCCAAAGTATGTAGTGTTCGAACATCTGTGGGCTCCATTCTAACAAAACAGGTATCTCACTCTCTCAATCAGTACACTCATCACCACAACATGTTCCTTCCTTCCTCTCAACACACCCCCCCTCTTCCCAACCCCTCATCTTGTCCTCCCTGCCCATTCCCTTCTTCACCATACCACAACTAAGTCTCATCCTTCCCCCTCCCCACCTCTCCCATCGCCCTCTCTACACCTTGCCGTGCCTGCTCTTGTCTCCCCTCCCCTCCAAGCTTCCCTTTCATCTTTCTCCCTCAACTCTCTCCTCTCACCATTCTCCCTCCAAACTCCACCCTCACTCCTGTTCAAAGTTGCTGCCCTCACATCCACAAAGCTGCCTCCTTCTGCCCTCTCTCTTCCATCTCATCACTCCACCTCATCCAATCTTCAACTGCCCTCTGCCCCTCTCTGATTATGCCACTGTACCTCAACCATCACCATGGACCTTTTCTCCTCCTCATCCGACCCTCCCCTCGCTCTTCTGCAATCCCCCACACTCTTTCAACAACTCTCCTTACCTCCCCCCCTCCTTCTTTCTCCTACCCTCTTCTCCCATCCCCTGTACCCAAAGCCTCCTCCCCTCCCTTTGTTTAAAAGTATGGACTCAAACATCTGGGGCTTCGCTCAAACCTGATATCTTTCCACAAGGGTGCCACTGACAAACCAGACATAATCTGCTTAAGAGAAACTTTCCTCCTTCAAGACGTCTTGACTACCTCGTCTCTCCCTGGTTACTGTTCTCCCCTCCTCTCCGGTATGACAGACCTGAGCCTCGTCCTGGCGGGGAGTTGCTCTCTTCATCAAAGACTCTATTCCTCATCTCCATGCACTCCCTCACTCCCACACCCCCAGGAATACCTCTGGCTTCGGCTTCCCCTCCACTCCCACCTCATGTTAAATGTTGTGCTGCCACGTCCACAAACAGTGATGACTCCATTTACATCTCGCCCTCCAAAAACATGGACCAACTTCTATCCTCTCTCCCATCTCTCTTCCTCATATGTGGTGACCTCAATTATCGTGCCAGTTGGCTGGGTGTGGTACCTTCTCTCACCTGCCATGGCACTTCAGCAAAGACTTCTGTGCCTCATTTGGACTGACACGATCTGTTAGCTTCCGACCCGGATCTCAACCAACGGTACTCCATCTCTTCTGGATCTGATTTTGACTAATTTCCCTGAAAATATCTCCTGTTCTTCATCCGCTCCAATCGGTTCATCTGACCACATGTTTGCCAAAGTAGAAGTCTCTCTTGCGTTTTAGAGAACAACCTCAGTGCCATTGAGTCTGGCATTTCAATCAGGCCGATTGGCAGGGACTTCAAGCAGCCATCAAACTTCTAGACTGGTCTCCCATCTCCACTTTTCTCTCACATAACTCGTACTGGAATTCTTTCAAAGAAACTTGCTCTCTCTCATGCCCAGGTTTACCCATTTCATCTTCAGTTGTTCTACCCTTCCTCCCGCCCATGGTAAACTGAAGCTTGTGGCGAAGCAGTTGTACTGGAACAAACTTGCCTTCGCCTCATGGAAGGCAAATCCTACTGAAGGCAATCTCAGTTCTCTCCACAAAGCTCGGAACAAGTGTGTCTACCTTTAGGAGAGCCAGAAAACAAAATCTTTCTCTTCTCATGTCTGAACTCTCAAACCTGTCTCCCTCCTCCAAATCCTGGTGGTGTCAAGTTAAGTCTATTTCTGGTGTATATTCCCCCCATCCCCTCCCTTACCTCAAATGGCGACAGCTGACACTGCACTTGAAAAGGCTGAATGTCTAACTCTGTGTTTGCTTCTAAATCTGTGTCCCAAACCATCGCTTTCCATACCCACCTTACCAGTCAGACTCAGCTGTCCTGGACTCTGTGTCCTTTTCTCTGACAAAGTGGAGAGCTTGCTGTGAAGCCTCGACTCGGATTCTGCAACCGGTCCAGATGCATCAGCCCATGTGTCCTAAAAAACTGCTCTGCTCCTTTTGCTCACCCTCTCTCTGTTCTATTCACCCTCCCATTTGCTCAAGGTCATCTGCCATCTGCTTGGAAATCAGCAAACATTACCACTCTGCATAAATAGGTGCCAAACAGATCATGCACTACAGACACAATCAGCCCTTCTCCCAATCACAGCAAGGTTAAGGAATCCATCATCGCTTCAGATGTTAAGTCCTTGCTCTTCTCAAATGGCTTCAATTCGCGATCATCAATTTGGATTCAGACCAGGTCACTCTACCCTGTATATGCTGCTTCTGCTCTCTCAACAATGGATGGAGATCCTCAATACCAGACAAGAAATCAGAGCCATATCCCTCAACATATCACGTGCTTTTGATACGGTCTGGCACCCTGCCTGCTCACCAAGTCTCCTCCTATGTATCCAAGGCCATCTTCACTCATGGCTCACAGATTCCTTTCCTGCACACGCCAATGTGTGGCCCTTAATGGAGTCTTCTCATCCCCTCTTCCTGTCCAGGCTGGGGTCCACAAGGCAGCATTCTTGGTCCTGTTCTTTTTTCAGTTTTGACCAATGATCTCTCTGACTCTCTGGAAAATCCTATTTATCTCTTTGCTGATGACTCCACCCTCTGCTGGACCATCCGTCATCCGTCAGATCGGCAAGCAGCAGCTTATTCGCTCTCTGCAGATCTGGATAAAATCACAAGCTGGTACAACACTTGGAACATTCTTTATCCGACAATCTTCATACAATTCACTGTCTCTCCGAAAGGACCATCTGGAAAACTCCCCATCTACTTTCTCAACAATCTTCTTGAAGAAGTCCTTTCATTCAAGCTTCTGGGTCTCACTATCTGCCATGATCTTTCCTGGGAAGTCACATTTCCAAGCTGGCTTCCAAAGCTCGTCGTCGACTGGGCATCCTCTGTCGTGCAAATCTTCCTTGGCACACCTGAGCTCCTGACCACTTACAAAGCTCTCCCCTATGCGGTGGTTGCTCCCAGCTCTCACCTTTCTCGGGCTTCGCGCTGTGGAAACCAAGCATTTAGGATCATCGGTATCTCCCGCGATGGAGCTGAGTCTTTGCGTCTCTCACTCTCACTGCAGGCAGGTCAGTGGTCTTTCTGTCTTCTACCGTTCCTCTCTGGCGTCGTCCTCCCTGCTCTGTCTGCGATATGCCCCACCCCCCAATATTTCCGCAGGGCCCTCAATGTCCACCAGCAATACCCTTCTGGTAAAACTACCAAAATCAAGAACACTGCTCTCCTTCACTCTTTCATTCCTCTTTTTTCCACCTTTGAACAAACTCCCACACTCTCTTCAATCCCACTCTTCCCTCCAGGTCTTCAAAACAGCTGTTCACCACCATCTCTTATCTTCCCCCATCCAAACCACGATCTTTTCTACCCCTGTTCATCCACCCAAATCTACCTCCTTCAAATTACCTGCTTTCCTTCCTGAAAGTCCCTGTCATGTCAGGATCTGAAAGTCCCTGTAGTGTCATCTTGTTGACTCAATATACTCCGCCACATCCCTCTCCTTCCAGATCTCCTCCTGACTCTGTTCCCCACTGTGTTGTCCTTCCCTCTCCTGTCCCCTTGTCTCTGCTCCCTTGTTATACATTCTGTGTGTTAGCTGTCATACGAGCCTCGACTTTTTGTCGAAAAAAAAAACTTAAAAAACTTAGATCGTAATTTAATTTTTTTCTGTAACACACCAAGAGCATATTACTTGACAGATACCAGCATGCTATAAATGTTCATATTATGAAGTGGATGTACAGTGAGTAGTGAAGTGATAGAGGGAACAGAGTGATGATTTAAAGTGAAATATCAAGGAGGTGCAGAGTTCCTGGGGTCAGTGGTGCAGCTTGATTGGTGTTATATGTGGGGAGATTGACATCGGGATACATGCAGGATGGAGTAACTAGAAGAAAGTTTCAGGAGTGCTTTGTGATAGAAAGATGGCGATGAGACTGAAGGGAAAGGTTTACAGAACGAAAGTGATGCTGGTTGCTGTTGTATGGCGCAGCATGGCGGATGATTATAAGGCTGGAGCAAAGATTAGATTTCACTGAGATGAGGATGCTGAGATGGTTGTGTGGTGACACGTGAAGACCACATGAGGAAAGAATACATCAGAAGAACTATGAAGGTGGTTGAAGCATCAAAGGCGGTACAGGAAAGTAGATCGAGATGGTATGGGCATGAGATGAGTATGTGGGTAGAAGGATGATGAGAATGATGCCACCTGGAAAGACGCAGGGCAGACCAAAGGGATATGGAGCAATTGTGTGGAAGCAGACATGAAAAAAGGTGTGGATAAAGAGTGGTATATGATTGACCCAAATGTTTGAGCAGGATCCATGTCAGCGACCCCATTTGAAGTGGGTTAACAATGCTACAGAGGTAGAAGTCAAGACTCGTGGAAGAGCTAGAACACTAAGTGGATCAGGAACCAACAGAGCAAAAGGAACAGTAGGAAAAAGGGGGGGGGACTCCAACAGTGGAGCTGAAGGACAAAATAGAAGGAGACTTGGACAAATAGTGGGTGAAAGGAGGAATGGTGGCAGGAAGGATGTGCATGAATGGGCAGATGGATACAGAAGGAAACTCTCAGGAAGGAAAAATGAAATTTTGGAAGGAGGATGGCTTAGGGATGTGGTTTTGGGTGGGGGTTAACGAGTGTGGCGAAGGTCATGGTTTGGATTGGGGATATTGGGGATAATCTGAGTGGTGGTGAACAGCTATCTTGAAGACCTGCATGGAAAAATGACATTGAGAGAATGTGGAAGTTGATTACATCACGAGCTGTTGGCCAGGAAAAAAAGCCGAACGAATGAGTGGAGGTGAGCAGTGATTCTGGATTTTTCACCAGAAGGGGGTTGATGCTGGACCGTGTGCACCCTGCAGAAACCTGGGGGGGTTATAAATAGGGAAGGAGCAGAGGATGCAAGACCAAAGTAGGTGGTGGAAGACAGAAAAAACACCAACCTATCTGCGATGAGAGAGTGTAGGCCCATAGACTCCGCTCCATCATCTGGGATTCCAATGATCTTAAAGGCCTTTTTTCCAGGCGTCAAGCTTAGCAGGATGTGAAGCAGGGGAGCCATCCCAGAGGGGAGAGCAGTATACCATCAAGCTGTAGATGAAGGCCTTGTAGGTGGTAGGATTCAGGTGTGCCAAGGAGGACTTTGTATGATGGAGGATGCCCAGTCAGCAACTGGCTTTGGACTCCATTTTAAAATGTGGTTTGCCAAAGAAAGATCATAGCTGATAGTGAGACCCAGGAATTTGAGTTACTGATTTCTTCAAGAGTTGTCAAGAAAGTAGATGGAGGAGGGGGTTGCCAAGAGAGTGTGAGAGATTTTGACTACTTGGCTTTTAGCTTTGGTCCATGATGTCGTCTGATCATTTTTAAGAATTCTGCAGCTTTTATATTCTGTTCTTGCCTGAATTGTTAAATGCTTTAGTTAGCAATTTTTTTGTGAATATGTGATGATGCATCCCATTCTTCAACATTTCTGTGGTTTTCCTCACTGGCACACATCTGTGGCTTTCCATAATGCTTCCAATTCACTTGCACTCTCCATCAGCGCTGTTTCTTTTGTGCCAAGAGGTTTGTGAGTTTGACTCTCAGATTGAGTGTGAGTTTGAGTACAGCACAACAAAAAAAAATGTTCCCAGTTTCACATGGGTGCAACTCTGTTGTGCTGAACTCAAACTGAGCCATATGAAATTGCACAACAAAGTCGTATAACATGGGAGTTAACTAGCATGGCAAGCTGTACCACTCTGATTCTTCAAGGTATAAGTTGCCAAGGATAAATTTTCTTCTTGTTTATTCGTTCATTTGTGTGACCATTTTTTCTTTGGTATATGCTACTACTACGATGACTACTACTTCTACTACTATTCCTACTACTTTTGATCGCACTAATTATTCCCACCTTCTTGTGAAGTCAAACGGGGAAAGAACTGGGAACATGGAAAGCCGGGCCTGATGTTCAGCTGAAGGTGACAAGAATTTATAATTTGTTCAGCCTGCCAGCAATAACTTGCATGGTCTTTGCAAAAGACTCCTTGGGATTCTTTACATCCACAAACTTATGCTCGAACACAGGACACCCAGTTTAATCTCCATCCAAGGGGTGGTGCACTTAATTATTGATAAGCGTTATTGAAGGTATTGCAACAGGGCAACGTAATGTTACAATTATCTTGTACATTCCTCTGGTTTGGCGAAGTCGAGGAAGAGAGATTGAAAGGAGGAAAACAATGAGTGGTGAAGGACTAAATTAAGTTTGCAATTGCGATTATTACCATAAGCACAAGACATGTAATTGATGAAGGATATTTGGGTGGGTTAAACACCTTTGCAGTAATAGTGTCGTCTAATGATAAAAAAATTTACAAATATGAATCAGTATATATATATATATATATAAGTTATGTTTGTGGGGTAGATAGAGGAATTCATAGTAAAGGTAGGATCGTATAGTGTTGGGATTGTGTAGTCCGTGGACAAGCAGGAGGCATTCTCAATGTGAATTAAGTAGGGAAAACTGTCAGCTTAAGATTGTTATGTTTCACCACATTGGGGGGGGGGGGGGGGGGGTTGGGGGGGTCTGTGATAACGAGGTGGGGTTTAAGGATAATTTCTCCCAGTATGTGATTGCCCCATGTGACCTTTTCTATGTTTTTGCATTGACACGCCAGCAATAAAAGATACGTTCTTATAATAACAACAACAACAACAATAACAGAGCTGAACGTTTCTGATCAGGCAAAAAATACCCCGCCTTTCCAGTTTGTACCAGCAGGCCACGCCCCGAGGCTTATGATGGATGATGGGTCAGAGGACATCGGAGACGGGGCAATATCGAAGAGGTGATAGTTGGGATGAGGTATGCGGTTGGTCCCTCCTCGACACGACAAAGAAGGCTGCGCGATTTTTCGTGTTTGTGCTGTGTGATTTGCCCGCGTGCTGGAGCAAGACACGAGCCATTGACTGTTGCTGTGTCGTGAAGCCTGTACATTTCTGAGGAGAGGAGAAGAGAAGAAGAGCGCACCTCGTGGCCTTATCTCGGGGTCCTCAGAAATCGTCCCATCGTATGTGGTCAAGGAGAAAGGCCGTGCCAATTTGCGGCGAGCAGACCTTTTGCTTCCATTGTGGTTCGAGATAAACCCTTTTGCTTCTGTCCTGGTGAACACCTCTGGTACATGCTTCGCCGCCTCCCGTCCACAACGCCCCATAATCTTCCAAGGATCTCGGCTGTTAGCCTCCAATGGAAAGCATTCGGCTATGTGTCCAGGTCGGTGTTGACCGCCCGTCCATGACAAGTGGGTCAAGAGTGGGACCTTATCTTAACCGGCGTGGACATGACAATATATATATATATATATATAATATATATATATATATATTATATATATATATAATATATATATAATATAATATATTGTTACGGTGGTGGAAATTCACAGAACACCATTCAGGTTCCCAGAGATCAGTTATTTCCATAAGTAAGTGTTTCAGGACAGGAATCCCCACCGATGTGTAAAGGGCATTATTTGTGTGCGGGCTGTGAATCTTTGAGTTAGCCGTTATTCTTTTCTATCTTTTATTTTAAACAAACACATCATCTCCTCACAACAACTCACAACCACGTCATCTCCACAACACATCGACTCCTCGACAAACACCATAACATCCTCCTCAGCGGCAAAATGCCGTCGATACGAACTCGCGGCTCGACAGGAGGAACCACATTCCAGCTTCCGTGTGCATCATCCGTTTGGCGGCTGATTAGCATAAACGGATCAAAACGGCTCTGCCGTGGAAAAAGCCAGCCAATCAGAGCTGAAAGGGGCGGAGCCAGCCTGGGGTGAAGGTTCAAAGGTGAAAGGGGGAAGGCGCCGATTTCGGGTGGGAGCCTACAGCGGCTTCTCCCTCGGGGCTATAAAAAGCTGCGTTGGGACGCCGACAGAGTAGTTGGTGATGAAGCTTGGCAATTGAGTTGGCGGTGGAGCAGTTGGTGGTGAAGCTGTGCGAGCGGAAGGTGGTTGTTCGTCGTTGGACACGGGTCGTTCACCGGTGGAGCTTGGTCGTCGGAGCTAGCGGCAGCATCGGAGCGTGGGGGTCCGGGCAGACAGCCTGATTACGGTCGGGCGACGCCGAGGAGTGAACGGGGTCTAGAGGAGCATCAACTCTGAAAGAGCAAGGGACCCGTTCGCTCCTCCGAAGCGTCGCCGGCCAGGCTCGCCAAAAAGGGGCCGCGACGAAGCCGGGCCACCAAGGCCGACCAAGCAGCCGTACAAGCTGCTCGTCAAGCCGCCCAAGCGACTGGCGTGTTCGCGACGCACCGGACGAACGGAGACACCAGGGGTCGCTGATCGAAGGCCATCGAGTCGCCACCAGGGCGGCGAGGTAACCTGCCCCCTCCGGAGCCTTTCGGTCATCCCGGCACTGAGGAACATTAAAGGCTTACGAGCCCGTGTCTTTTCTTTCTTGGGTTTTTGTATGAAAGTCTGTGGTGCCTTGTCTCTAAAGGCCCTGTCACAACCTTGACGATTCTAGCCAGCGTATGCCTGACGTATGAAAAATTTGGCTAAAACGCTGGCACACGTCGAATACATTATGGGTAATTTTGTATGCGTTAAGAGCACGCTGGCATATGTCGTTGTACGCTGGCATTCGTCGTAGTACGCCGAGCTGTTAGACAAA
>CM068959.1:68484918-68498748 GCA_035128595.1 Eptatretus atami | reverse complement strand
ATACAAAATTTAAACTGTTCAAACCCTGGTGAGGTATTCGCTCTATTGAGTGCCATTTAGTTTGTCTTTTCTTTTTCTGCCCGTGTAATTCCTGTTTCTTTGTTCCTCCTAAATTTTACAACAATTGTTTTGGTCATTTCTAAACCTATGAACATTATTCCGTAAGAAACTAATCAGCTCCCTGGAACGTAGTTCCAGGGAGTTGTGGATGCACGTCGTCCGTCGTCCATAAACACTTGCAACTTCTTCTCTGACACTACACACACGATGTCGATAAAACTTGACCACAACCTTCATCAACCGGTATGCACCAAGTTTGTTCATGCCATACAAAACGAGGTCTAAGGTCTATGGTGGGTGGGGGGGAGGGGTTGCCCCCCAAAATAGGTGTTTGCTCTCTTCTCAGAACTACACACAATTTCAGTGAAGGCTTGACCACAACCTTCATCACCAGTCATGTACCAAGCTTGTTCACGACATTAAAAATCGGGGTCTAAGGGTGTCTACGGGGAATTTTCCCCCAAAATAGGTGTTTGCTCTCTTCTCAGAAACTACACAATTTCAGTGAAGCTTGACCACAACCTCATCACCAGTCATGTACCAAAGCTTGTTCACGACATTTAAAAATCCGGGTCTAAGGGTGTCTACTCAGGGGATTTTCCCCCCAAAATATGGTATTTGCTCTCTTCTCGGAATTGCACACACCAATTTTGATGAAACTTGACCATAACCTTCATTCATCCGTGATGTACTCATGTTTGTTCACACTATTTAAAAAATTGGGGTCTGAGGGGATTTAGGGCGGGGGGGGGGGCTGGGGGGGGGGGGGGGGGGGGGGAGGGTGTTCCCCAAAATAATATTTGCTGATTCCGTCCCACGTTGACTTCCTCCTCAGTATCATTATTCTCCAGGTGAGCGCCCAAGGGGTATTGCCACTATTTTTTTTCTTTTATTCTTGAAAGATATACTTAGCAATTATTTTTCCAACCTGAGTGAAAAGTAATACTAATTCTGTGGAGCTATATTTTTATGAGGAGTCCCACCCCCAGGTAGTTGAGCATAGATGTGCAATGGTAGCTATGGGTTTATTTTTTTTTTTGAGCCTTTGGTGTAACACAGCTGAGGATGCTCATTACCTCCCCTAACAAAGGTGGACAGAGGTTGTGTTTTCAACCCCCGTCTGTCTGTCCGTAAGCGTAAGCAGGGTATCTCAAAGAAGTTATGGACCAAAATCGGATGATATTAGTGCACAGGTCGTGTGTGTGGACAAGGACGGATTGATTAGATTTTGGTGACGATCTGGATTCTGGATCCGGATACAAGAATTTTGTAAGTGATTCTTAACCTTTGAGAGATGGGCGCAAAAATGATACATGCATGATATCTCAAAGTTATAGAGTATAGACAGATTGGACGAAACTTGGTGAATGAGTTGGATAGGGGACAAGAATGAGCTTATTTGATTTTGCTTATGGTACGGATGCAGATTTAGCCTATCAGTGGGCTTCCAAACATAAACTGTTCAGCCTGGCAGAGGTATGCATTCCACTGAGTGCTGTTCTTGCTTCAGTTTGTGACATCACAGCATTGGCAGTGTCAAAGACATGTTGAAGTCAATTCATATTCTGCAAAAGGAGTATTGAGTCATTCCACCTCATATCACGGAGGCCTCCCAGTTGACCCCCTCAGATTTACTTTAAACTTTCATAAAATAGTTCCCAGGTATCAAAATGAAGCTGCGCAAAAATTTAGGTCCATAGATGCGGTAACTCCGAGAATTGAGGGTTGAAAATGTGTTGTGGCCCTATTTTTATGGTCGTTGCGAGCATCACAAAATGAACGACTACTTTAAACTCCACAACTTTTTAAATTATTATGCTGGAGCCTTGAAATTTTCAGAGATTATTCTTCGATAACTGCTCTGTAGATAAACAAACATAAAATGGAGTATACCTCTATTAATTTTTATGACCTGATCAGTTGAAATCCAGAAAAAAATGTTGGTTTTGTATGAAGACCCAACTTTGAGACCCCATATATTTTTATTGACCCATCCAGAAGCTTGAAATTTTTTCAAGTAATAATGTATGGTAAGTAGTATTCAAATACATGTTTACTTTTCTTAATCAGTCATATATAATACAGTCATGATCCCTCAACAAATTGAAATTTTCATTTTTCCCCGAAATTCAGGTGAGGATTGCAAATATATGACAAGGTATACCACTTCAAATTGTTCACCCATTGGAAAGAGCATATTCAAGTTTACAAAAGTGTCAAATATCAAAGTGGTATAATGTTTCTATCAATATTTTAAAAATATTGATAAATGATGTTCTGCCAGTGTTGCGTGTTGTGTGTGCTATTTAATGAATCAGTCCTTTACATGTAGTACATATGTGTAGTACTAAGTAATCTATCTATAATTCCAGCAATCTCTGTGTGTGTGTGTGTGTGTGTGTGTGTGTGTGTGTGTGTGTGTGTGTGTGTGTGTGGTGTGTGTGTGACCGCTGTTTCTCGACACCTCTGGTCCGATCTAATTGAAACTTGCCAGGTATGTTGCTGGCGACCTGAGGATGTGCCTTTTCAAGGTTTGATATTAATCGGACAAGTGCTTCCCAAGTTATGGCCATTTATTTTACCAAACCAATGGCAAGACACGTTGTTGCGTGGGCGTGGCGTGGGGAAGGGAACCTCAGCCGCGTTCCCCATTACAGGTTACAACGTACGGACTTTCGGAGAGTGATGACTTCGTGTTATTCTAATAATTTCTCGATTTCTTAGCGCATTTATAGATAAACACAATGGCCCAAGTTATGATCGTTTTCATATTAGACGGTGTATAAATTTCGGGAACACCAGAGTGCTGGTATGCTCCGAACCAGGAAGTAAAGTTTTTCTCTCTCTTCTCTTCTTCTTTTTGTTTTTCCTTGCCACGACATTGCGAAAAGGTAAAATACCTTGGCGCTAATTGAATAATTGGGTATTAAATAATTGCGAATAATCGTAACTGCGAATAATATCGAACTTCCGGGTCACGCACGTATGGGCACGTGAGAGCGAAGAACGGCCTGTGTGGTTATTTATTTATTATTATTATTATTATTTTTTTATTGTTTTTTTTTTTACGGGCACATACTAGTGTATATGCAATGTACATACATATCATCTGCTATTAGGATACCATGAACACAACACTTTGAAATTTGAATTTGTAATTCTTTGTTTCTCATTTGTAAATAGCAAGGCTTAACTCATCTGGCTGGGGCTAAAAATAGAACCCAGGAATAGTGGCTGATCTGCTGATGTCAGCAGTGTATATAGTTACATTCAAGGGAGGACTTTTGTTGGGTTCCTTTGGTCCATGTGATGAAAGTTATTGATGCTCCCTAACGTCAACTGGAGGCAGTACAAGCTCCCACCTGACTTGGAAAAGCAGATCAAGGACCTATTCAAATCATTTACGTGAAATGTTTTATTACATTGTTATTGCAGTATGTGATATATTTTTGTATTATTAATTTGAAATCATAGAACTATCATTCATGATTACCATGGTGCCCACACATGCACACACTTCATGTATTCACGACTGTGTTAACAACAGTTTTTTAAAAAAATAGAAAATATATTTTAAAAAAATATACCACTTTGATATTTGACACTTTTGTAAGCTTCAATATGCTCTTTCCATGGTGAACAATTTGAAGTGGTATACCTTGTCATATATTTGCAATCCTCACCTGAATTTTGGGGAAAATGAAAAATTTTCAATTTTTGAGGGATCATGACTGTATTATATATGACTGATTAAGAAAAGTAAACATGTATTTGAATACTATAACCATACAGTTATTACACGAAAAAATTTCAAGCTTTCTGGGATGGGTCAATAAAAATATATGGTTCTCAAAGTTGTGTCTTCATACAAAACCAACATTTTTTTTCTGGATTTCAACTGAGCAGGTCATAAAATTTAATAGAGGTATACTCAGTTTATGTTTGTTTCTTACAGAGCAGTTATAGGAAGAATAATCTCTGAAAATTTCAAGGCTCTAGCTTAATATTTAAAAAGTTGTGGGAGTTTAAAAGTAACCGTTCATTTTGTGATGCTCCCAACGACCATAAATAGGGCCACAACCACATTTTCAACCCTCAATATCTCGGATTGACCGCATCTATGGACTAAATTTTACGCAGCTTCATTTTGATACCTGGGAACTATTATGAAAGTTTAAAGTAAATCTGAGGGGTCAACTGGGAACTTTTTCTTAAATTTGGTGATTTCAGATGGAATGACTCCTACCAACTCCTCACCTGTTATCCCCTCTCTTTACCGACCCATCTTGCCCCTCATCCTACCCCGCTCTTGGCACTTCTTCACTGTCTTCTGCTTCAGTATCAGCTCCTCCTCTGTTGTCCCAAAGTATGTAGTGTTCGAACATCTGTGGGCTCCATTCTAACAAAACAGGTATCTCACTCTCTCAATCAGTACACTCATCACCACAACATGTTCCTTCTTCTTCTCT
Organism: Eptatretus atami; assembly: GCA_035128595.1. Lineage (NCBI taxonomy): Eukaryota > Metazoa > Chordata > Myxini > Myxiniformes > Myxinidae > Eptatretus > Eptatretus atami. The sequence goes on along the minus strand of CM068959.1, from coordinate 68,494,219 downwards.
CAACACACCCCCCCTCTTCCCAACCCCTCATCTTGTCCTCCCCTGCCCATTCCCTTCTTCACCATACCACAACTAAGTCTCATCCTTCCCCCTCCCCACCTCTCCCATCGCCCTCTACCCCTTGGCCGTGCCTGCTCTTGTCTCCCCTCCCCCTCCAAGCTTCCCTTTCATCTTTCTCCCTCAACTCTCTCCTCTCACCATTCTCCCTCCAAACTCCACCCTCACTCCTGTTCAAAGTTGCTGCCCCTCACATCCACAAAGCTGCCTCCTTCTGCCCTCTCTCTTCCATCTCATCACTCCACCTCATCAATCTTCAACTGCCCTCTGCCCCTCTCTGATTATGCCCCACTGTACCTCAACCCATCACCATGGGCCTTTTCTCCTTCCTCATCCGACCCCTCCCCTCGCTCTTCTGCAATCCCCCACACTCTTTCAACAACTCTCCTTACCTCCCCCCCTCCTTCTTTCTCCTACCTCTTTTCCCATTCCCTGTACCCAAAGCCTCCTCCCCTCCCTTTGTTTAAAAGTATGGACTCAAACATCTGGGCTTCGCTCAAACCTGATATCTTTCCACAAGGGTGCCACTGACAAACCAGACATAATCTGCTTAAGAGAAACTTTCCTCCTTCAAGACGTCTTGACTACCTCGTATCTCTCCCTGGTTACTCCCTTCTCCGGTATGACAGACCTGAGCCTCGTCCTGGCGCGGTAGTTGCTTCTCTCATCAAAAACTCTATTCCTCACTCTCCATGCACTTCCCTCACTCCCCCCACACCCCAGGAATACCTCTGGCTTCGGCTTCCCCTCCACTCCCACCTCATGTCTTAAATGTTGTGCTGCACCGTCACCAAACAGTGATGACTCCATTTACATCTCGCCCTCCAAAAACATGGACCAACTTCTATCCTCTCATTCCCATCTCTCTTCCTCATATGTGGTGACCTCAATTATCGTGCCAGTTGGCTGGTGTGGGTACCTCTCTCACCTGCCATGGCACTTCAGCAAAGACTTCTGTGCCTCATTTGGACTGACACGATCTGTTAGCTTCCGACCCGGATCTCAACAACAACGGTATCCATCTCTTCTGGACTGATTTTGACTAATTTCCTGAAAATATCTCCTGTTCTTCATCCGCTCCAATCGGTTCATCTGACCACATCTTGCCAAAGTAGAAGTCTCTCTTGCTGTTATTAGAGAACAACCTCAGTGCCATTGAGTCTGGCATTTCAATCAGGCCGATTGGCAGGGACTTCAAGCAGCCATCAAACTTCTAGACTGGTCTCCCATCTCCACTTTCTCTCACATAACTCGTACGGGAATTCTTTCAAAGAAACTTGCTCTCTCTCATGCCCAGGTTTATCCCATTTCATCTTCAGTTTTCTACCCTTCCTCCCGCCCATGGTAAACTGAAGCTTGTGGCGAAGCAGTTGTACTGGAACAACTTGCCTTCGCCTCATGGAAGGCAAATCCTACTTAAGGCAATCTCAGTTCCTTCCACAAAGCTCGGAACAAGTGTGTCTACCTTTAGGAGAGCCAGAAAACAAAATCTTTCTCTTCTCATGTCTGAACTTCTCAAACCTGTCTCCCTCCTCCAAATCCTGGTGGTGTCAAGTTAAGTCTATTTCTGGTGTATTCCCCTCCATCCCCTCCCTTACCTCAAATGGCGCACAGCTGACACTGCACTTGAAAAGGCTGAATGTCTAAACTCTGTGTTTGCTTCTAAATCTTGTGTCCCAAACCCATCGCTTTCCTACCCACCTTACCAGTCAGACTCAGCTCTTCCTGGACTCTGTGTCCTTTTCTCCTGACAAAGTGGAGGCTTGCTGTGAAGCCTCGACTCGGATTCTGCAACCGGTCCAGATGCATCAGCCCATGTGTCCTAAAAAACTGCTCTGCTCCTTTTGCTCACCCTCTCTCTGTTCTATTCACCCTCCCATTTGCTCAAGGTCATCTGCCATCTGCTTGGAAATCAGCAAACATTACCACTCTGCATAAATAGGTGAAAAACAGATCCATGCACTACAGACAATCAGCCCTTCTCCCAATCATCAGCAAGGTTAAGGAATCCATCATCGCTTCAGATGTTAAGTCCTTGCTCTTCTCAAATGGCTTCAATTCGCGATCATCAATTTTTTTGGGATTCAGACAGGTCACTCTACCCTGTATATGTGCTTCTGCCTCTCTCAACAATGGATGGAGATCCTCAATACCAGACAAGAAATCAGAGCCATATCCCTCAACATATCACGTGCTTTTGATACGGTCTGGCACCCTGCCTGCTCACCAAGTCTCCTCCTATGTATCCAAGGCCATCTTCACTCATGGTCACAGACTTCCTTTCCTGACACAGCCAATGTGTGGCCCTTAATGGAGTCTTCTCATCCCCTCTTCCTGTCCAGGCTGGGGGTCCACAAGGCAGCATTCTTGGTCCTGTTCTTTTTCTAGTTTTGACCAATGATCTCTCTGACTCTCTGGAAAATCCTATTTATCTCTTTGCTGATGTCTCCACCCTCTGCTGGACCATCCGTCATCCGTCAGATCGGCAAGCAGCAGCTTATTCGCTCTCTGCAGATCTGGATAAAATCACAAGCTGGTACAAACACTTGGAACATGTCTTTCAATCCCGACAAATCTCATACAATCACTGTCTCTCCGAAAGGACCATCTGGAAAACTCCCCATCTACTTTCTCAACAATCTTCTTGAAGAAGTCCTTTCATTCAAGCTTCTGGGTCTCACTATCTGCCATGATCTTTCCTGGAAAGTCACTTTCCAAGCTGGCTTCCAAAGCTCCTCGTCGACTGGGCATCCTCTGTCGTGCAAATCTTTCCTTGGCCACACCGAGCTCCTGACCACTTACAAAGCTCTCCCCTATGCGGTGGTTGCTCCCAGCTCTCACCTTTCTCGGGCTTCGCGCTGTGGAACCAAGCATTTAGGTCATCGGTATCTCCCGCGATGAGCTGAGTCTTTGCGTCTCTCACTCTCACTGCAGGCAGGTCAGTGGTCTTTCTGTCTTCTACCGTCTCCTCTCTGGCGTCGTCCTCCCTGCTCTGTCTGCGATATGCCCCACCCCCCAATATTTCCGCAGGGCCCTCAATGTCCACCAGCAATACCCTTCTGGTAAAACTAACCAAAATCAAGAATCACTGCTCTCCTTCACTCTTTCATTCCTCTTTTTTCCCACCTTTGGAACAAACTCCCACACTCTCTTCAATCCCACTCTTCCCTCCAGGTCTTCAAAACAGCTGTTCACCACCATCTCTTATCTTCCCCCATCCAACCACGATCTTTTCTACCCCTGTTCATCCACCCCAAATCTACCTCTTCAAATTACCTGTTTTCCTTCCTGAAAGTCCCTGTCATGTCAGGATCTGAAAGTCCCTGTAGTGTCATCTTGTTTGACTCAATATACTCCGCCACATCCTCTTCCCTTCCAGATCTCCTCCTGACTCTGTTCCCCACTGTGTTGTCCTTCCCTCTCCTGTCCCTTGTCTCCTGCTCCCCTGTTATACATTCTGTGTGTTAGCTGTCATACGAGCTCGACATTTTTGTCGAAAAAAAAAACTTAAAAAACTTAGATTCGTAATTTAATTTTTTATTCTGAACACACCAAGAGCATCATTACTTGACAGATACCAGCATGCTATAAATGTTCATATTATGAGTGGATGTACAGTGAGTAGTGAAGTGATAGAGGAACAGGAGTGATGATTTAAAGTGAAATATCAAGGAGGTGCAGAGTCCTGGGGTCAGTGGTGCAGCTTGATTGGTGTTATATGTGGGGAGATTGACATCGGGATACATGCAGGATGGAGTAACTAGAAGAAAGTTTCAGGAGTGCTTTGTGATAGAAAGATGGCGATGAGACTGAAGGGAAAGGTTTACAGAACGAAAGTGAGGCTGGTTGCTGTTGTATGGCGCAGACATGGCCGATGATTATAAGGCTGGAGCAAAGATTAGATTTCACTGAGATGAGGATGCTGAGATGGTTGTGTGGTGACACGTGAGAGACCACATGAGGAAAGAATACATCAGAAGAACTATGAAGGTGGTTGAAGCATCAAAGGCGGTACAGGAAAGTAGATCGAGATGGTATGGGCATGAGATGAGTATGTGGGTAGAAGGATGATGAGAATGATGCCACCTGGAAAGCGCAGGGCAGACCAAAGAGGATATGGAGCAATTGTGTGGAAGCAGACATGAAAAAAGGTGTGGATAAAGAGTGGTTAATGATTGACCCAAATGTTTGAGCAGGATCCATGTCAGCGACCCCATTTTGAAGTGGGTTAACAATGCTACAGAGGTAGAAGTCAAGACTCGTGGAAGAGCTAGAACAAACTAAAAGTGGATCAGGAACCAACAAGGCAAAGGACAGTAGGAAAAGGGGGGGGGACTCCAACAGTGGAGCTTAAGGACAAAATAGAAGGAGACTTGGACAAATAGTGGGGTAAAGGAGGAATGGGTGGCAGGAGAAGGATGTGCATGATGGGCAGGATGGATACAGAAGGAAACTCTCAGGAGGAAAAATGAAATTTTGGAAGAGGATGGCTTAGGGATGTGGTTTTGGGGTGGGGGTCGAGTGTGGCGAAGGTCATGGTTTGGATTGGGGATATTGGGGATATCTGAGTGGTGGTGAACAGCTATCTTGAAGACCTGCATGGAAAAATGACATTGAAGAGAATGTGGAAGTTGATTACATCACGAGCTGTTGGCCAGGAAAAAAAGCCGAACGAATGAGTGGAGGTGAGCAGTGATTCTGGATTTTTCACCAGAAGGGGGTTGATGCTGGACCGTGTGCACCCTGCAGAAACCTGGGGGGGTTATAAATAGGAAGGAGCAGAGGATGCAAGACCAAAGTAGGTGGTGGAAGACAGAAAAAACACCAACCTATCTGCGATGAGAGAGTGTAGGCCCATAGACTCCGCTCCATCATCTGGGATTCCAATGATCTTAAAGGCCTTTTTTCCAGCGTCAAGCTTAGCAGGATGTGAAGCAGGGGAGCCATCCAGAGGGGAGAGCAGTATACCATCAAGCTGTAGATGAAGGCCTGTAGGTGGTAGGAGTTCAGGTGTGCCAAGGAAGAGCTTTGTATGATGGAGGATGCCCAGTCAGCAACTGGCTTTGGACTCCATTTTAAAATGTGGTTTGCCAAAGAAAGATCATAGCTGATAGTGAGACCCAGGAATTTGAGTTACTGACTTCTTCAAGAGGTTGTCAAGAAAGTAGATGGAGGAGGGGGTTGCCAAGAGAGTGTGAGAGATTTTGATTACTTGGCTTTAGCTTTTGTCCATGATGTCGTCTGATTATTTTAAGAATTCTGCAGCTTTTATATTCTGTTCTTGCCTGAATTGTTAAATGCTTTAGTTAGCAATTTTTTTGTGAATATGTGATGATGCATCCCATTCTTCAACATTTCTGTGGTTTTCCTCACTGGCACACATCTGTGGCTTTCCATATGCTTCCAATTCACTTGCCCTCTCCATCAGCGCTGTTTCTTTTGTGCCAAGAGGTTTGTGAGTTTGACTCTCAGATTGAGTGTGAGTTTGAGTACAGCACAACAAAAAAAAATGTTCCCAGTTTCACATGGGTGCAACTCTGTTGTGCTGAACTCAAACTGAGCCATATGAAATTGCACAACAAAGTCGTATAACATGGGAGTTAACTAGCATGGCAAGCTGTACCACTCTGATTCTTCAAGGTATAAGTTGCCAAGGATAAATTTTCTTCTTGTTTATTGTTCATTGTGTGACCATTTTTTCTTTGGTATATGCTACTACTACGATGACTACTACTTCTACTACTATTCCTACTACTTTTGATCGCACTAATTATTCCCACCTTCTTGTGAAGTCAAACGGGGAAAGAACTGGGAACATGGAAAGCCGGGCCTGATGTTCAGCTGAAGGTGACAAGAATTTATAATTTGTTCAGCCTGCCAGCAATAACTTGCATGGTCTTTGCAAAAGACTCCTTGGGATTCTTTACATCCACAAACTTATGCTCGAACACAGGACACCCAGTTTAATCTCCATCCAAGGGGTGCGACTTAATTATTGAATTAAGCGTTATTGAAGGTATTGCAACAGGGCAACGTAATGTTACACAATTATCTTGTACATTCCTCTGGTTTGGCGAAGTCGAGGAAGAAGATTGAAGGAGGAAAACAATGAGTGGTGAAGGACTAAATTAAGTTTGCAACTTGCGATTATTACCATAAGCACAAGACATGTAATTGATGAAGGATATTTGGGTGGGTTAAACACCTTTGCAGTAATAGTGTCGTCTAATGATAAAAAAATTTACAAATATGAATCAGTATATATATATTATATATATATAAGTTATGTTTGTGGGGTAGATAGAGAATTCATAGTAAAGGTAGGATCGTATAGTGTTGGGATTGTGTAGTCCGTGGACAAGCAGGAGGCATCTCAATGTGAATTAAGTAGGGAAAACTGTCAGCTTAAGATTGTTATGTTTCACCACATTGGGGGGGGGGTGGGGGGGTTGCTGTGATAACGAGGTGGGGTTTAAGGATAATTTCTCCCCAGTATGTGATTGCCCCATGTGACCTTTTCCTATGTTTTTGCATTGACACGCCAGCAATAAAGAATTACGTTCTTATAATAACAACAACAACAACAATAACAGAGCTGAACGTTTCTGATCAGGCAAAAAATACCCCGCCTTTCCAGTTTGTACCAGCAGGCCACGCCCGAGGCTTATGATGGATGATGGGTCAGAGGACATCGGAGACGGGGCATAATCGAAGAGGTGATAGTTGGGATGAGGTATGCGGTTGGTCCCTCCTCGACACGACAAAGAAGGCTGCGCGATTTTTCGTGTTTGTGCTGTTGTGAATTTGCCCGCGTGCTGGAGCAAGACACGAGCCATTGACTGTTGCCGTGTCGTGAAGCCTGTACATTTCTGAGGAGAGGAGAAGAGAAGAAGAGCGCACCTCGTGGCCTTATCTCGGGGTCCTCAGAAATCGTCCCATCGTATGGTCAAGGAGAAAGGCCGTGCCAATTTGCGGCGAGCAGCCTTTTGCTTCCATTGTGGGTTCGAGATAAACCCTTTTGCTTCTGTCCTGGTGAACACCTCTGGTACATGCTTCGCCGCCTCCCGTCCCACACGCCCCATAATCTCCAAGGATCTCGGCTGTTAGCCTCCAATGGAAAGCATTCGGCTATGTGTCCAGGTCGTGTGTTGACCGCCCGTCCATGACAAGTGGGTCAAGAGTGGGACATTATCTTAACCGGCGTGTGACATGACAATATATATATTATAATATATATATATATATATATATATATATATATATATATATATAATATATATAAATATTATATATAGTTACGGTGGTGGAAATTCACAGAACACCATTCAGTTCCCAGAGATCAGTTATTTCCATAAGTAAGTGTTTCAGGACAGGAATCCCCACCGATGTGTAAAGGGCATTATTTGTGTGCGGGCTGTGAATCTTTGAGTTAGCCGTTATTCTTTTTTATCTTTTATTTAAACAAACACATCATCTCCTCAACAACAACTCAACCAACCACGTCATCTCCACAAACACATCGACTCCTCGACAAACACCATAACATCCTCCTCAGCGGCAAAATGCCGTCGATACGAACTCGCGGCTCGACAGGAGGAACCACATTCCAGCTTCCGTGTGCAGTCATCCGTTGGCGGCTGATTAGCATAAACGGATCAAAACGGCTCTGCCGTGGAAAAAGCCAGCCAATCAGAGCTGAAAGGGGCGGAGCCAGCCTGGGGTGAAGGTTCAAAGGTGAAAGGGGGAAGCGCCGATTTCGGGTGGCGAAGCCTACAGCGGCTTCTCCCTCGGGGCTATAAAAAGCTGCGTTGGGACGCCGACAGAGTAGTTGGTGATGAAGCTGGCAAGTTGAGTTGGCGGTGGAGCAGTTGGTGGTGAAGCTGGCGAGCGGAAGGTGGTTGTTCGTCGTTGGAACACGGGTCGTTCACCGGTGGAGCTTGGAGTCGTCGAGCTAGCGGCAGCATCGGAGCGTGGGGGTCCGGGCAGACAGCCCTGATTACGGTCGGGCGACGCCGAGGAGTGAACGGGGTCTAGAGGAGCATCAAACTCTGAAAGAGCAAGGGACCCGTTCGCTCCTCCGAAGCGTCGCCGGCCAGGCTCGCCAAAAAGGGGCCGCGACGAAGCCGGGCCACCAAGGCCGACCAAGCAGCCGTACAAGCTGCTCGTTCAAGCGCCCAAGCGACTGGCGTGTTCGCGACGCACCGGAACGAACGGAGACACCAGGGGTCGCTGATCGAAGGCCATCGAGTCGCCACCAGCGGCGCGAGGTAACCTGCCCGCCTCCTCGGAGCCTTTCGGTCATCCCGGCACTGAGAATCATAAAGGCTTACGAGCCCGTGTCTTTTCTTTCTTGGGTTTTTGTATGAAAGTCTGTGGTGCCTTGTCTCTAAAGGCCCTGTCACAACCTTGACGATTTAGCCAGCGTATGCCTGACGTATTGAAAAATTTGGGCTAAAAACGCTGGCACACGTCGAACATTATGGGTAATTTTGTATGCGTTAAGAGACGGCTGGCATATGCGTTGTACGCTTGCATTCCGTCGTAGTACGCCGAGCTGTTAGACAAATTTTCCATGCTTGAAATTTTCGATCGTATGCCAGCGTATGACTCACGTTCCGCATAACAACTGGCCATAAGTTGTAGGCCGTTACGCGATCGTTGACACACATCAACACACTGTTACTTGGAAGTTGCTCATAAGTCGAAAATACGTCGAGGTAATGTTTAGGCGTACCGGAAACTTATTTTCTACCTATGAGTAACGTGTTGTAGGCACGTTACGCGATCGTTGACACACGTCCAGCACACGTTACTTGTAAGTTACTCATAAGTCAAACACTCTAAGGAAATGGTTAGCGTCAGTGTTCCAGACTCCCTGGTTTTTTTTTTTTGGTTTTTTTTCTTCGGTATGACGGTGATGTTGACACTTCGACTTTCTTAGTGCGGTTATGATTTAAATCGATGCTAAACCTTACTCGACGTGTTTCGACTTATGAAGTAACGTACAAGAACGTGGTCGAGACGTGTGTCAACGATCGCGTAACGTGCCTACAACTTATGGCCAGCATATGCGGAACGTGTGTCGTACGTCAAGAAATTTTCAACATGCTGAAAATTTCTCGACGTACTCGGCGTATGAGGACGTATGCCAGCGTACTACGATGTATGCCAGCGTGCTCTTAACGTATACAAAACTTACCCATAACGTATATGACGTGTGCCAGCTTGGTTCGGCAAATTTTTC
>CM068959.1:68473807-68484726 GCA_035128595.1 Eptatretus atami | reverse complement strand
TAGACAATAGAATAGCCTTTTCAATTGCGTGCTGTATCCGTGAATTACCCGATTTGACTTGGTATACTTGCTTCATATTGTTCTTGTTGCCTCCTCCACGCTGGATACTTACCGCCGTGGCGGCGGTTCTCGTGGAAGTCATAAAACAAAATACAACAAAAAAAAATCAATGAACATCGGCGAACGAAAAAAATATTTTATCCCATTTTTGATTGTGATGGAGATATGACAGGTTGTATATAATTATCCTGTTGAATGGAGCCCTGTTTATGATTTAAGAGAAAAAAGTAAAGTAAATTCGGATACTTTACGAGAATTCTCCTAGGTTGAAATACTACCTACCACATTTACTGCAGAGTTTTACACGAAATAACAAAAACCATGTTTTCAGTACTCTGTCGTCGAATAGTACTCTGGCTGATGGGGGTTTTCAACTAATAAAAATATTAGGGTTCCATCAAGTTGTGTCTTCATACAAAACCACATTTTTTTCTGGATTTCAACTGACGCAGGTCATAAAATTTAATAGAGGTATCATCTAGTTTATGTTTGTTTCTTACAGAGCAGTTATAGAGAAATAATCTCTGAAAATTTTCAAGGCTCTCAGCATTAATATTTAAAAAGTTGTGGGAGTTTGAGATTAAGTAAGAACGTTCATTTTGTGATGCTCCCAACGACCATAAAAATAGGGCCACAACCACATTTTCAACCCTCAATATCTCGGAGTTGACCGCATCTATGGACTAAATTTTACGCAGCTTCATTTTGATACCTGGGAACTATTTTATGAAAGTTTAAAGTAAATCTGAGGGGGCTAACTGGGAACATTTTCAATTTTGTGATTCAGATGGGGATGACTCCTACCAACTCCTCACCTGTTATCCCCTCTCTTTACCGACCCATCTTGCCCCTCATCCTACCTCCGCTTTGGCACTTCTTCACTGTCTTCTGCTTCAGTATCAGCTCCTCCTCTGTTGTCCCAAAGTATGTAGTGTTCGAACATCTGTGGGCTCCATTCTAACAAAACAGGTATCTCACTCTCTCCATCAGTACACTCATCACCCACAACATTTCCTTCCTTCCTCTCAACACACCCCCCCTCTTCCCAAACCCTCATCTTGTCCTCCCCTGCCCATTCCCTTCTCTCCATACCAACACTAAGTCTCATCCTTCCCCCTCCCCACCTCCCCATCCGCCTTCCTACCTGGCCGTGCCTGCTCTTGTCTCCCCTCCCCTCAAGCTTCCCTTTCATCTTTCTCCCTCAACTCTCTCCTCTCACCATTCTCCTCCAAACTCCACCCTCACTCCTGTTCAAAGTTGCTGCCCCTCACATCCACAAAGCTGCCTCCTTCTGCCCTCTCTCTTCCATCTCATCACTCCACCATCCAATCTTCAACTGCCCTCTGCCCCTCTCTGATTATGCCACTGTACCTCAACCCATCACCATGGGCCTTTTCTCCTTCCTCATCCGACCCCCTCCCCTCGCTCTTCTGCAATCCCCCACATCTCTTCAACAACTCTCTCTTACCTCCCCCCCTCCTTCTTTCTCCTACCTCTTTCCCATCCCCTGTACCCAAAGCCTCTCCTCCCCTCTGTTGTTTAAAAGTATGGACCTCAAACATCTGGGGCTTCGCTCAAACCTGATATCTTTCCACAAGGGTGCCATGACCAAACCAGACATAATCTGCTTAAGAGAAACTTTCCTCCTTCAAGACGTCTTGACTACCTCGTATCTCTCCCTGGTTACTCCCTTCTCCGGTATGACAGACCTGAGCCTGTCTGGCGGCGGTGTGTCTCTTCATCAAGACTCTTTCTCTCTCTCCATGCACTTCCCTCACTCCCCCACACCCCCAGGAATACCTCTGGCTTCGGCTTCCCCTCCCACTCCCACCTCATGTTTAAATGTGTGCTGCACCGTCACCAAACAGTGATGACTCCATTTACATCTCGCCCTCCAAAAACATGGACCAACTTCTATCCTCTCATCCCATCTCTCTTCCTACATATGTGGTGACCTCAATTATCGTGCCAGTTGGCTGGGTGTGGTACCTCTCTCACCTGCCATGGCACTTCAGCAAAGACTTCTGTGCCTCATTTGGACTGACACGATCTGTTAGCTTTCCGACCCGGATCTCAACCAACGGTACTCCATCTCTTCTGATCTGATTTTGACTAATTTCCCTGAAAATATCTCCTGTTCTTCATCCGCTCCAATCGGTTCATCTGACCACATCTTGCCAAAGTAGAAGTCTCTCTGTCGTTATTAGAGAACAACCTCAGTGCCATTGAGTCTGGCATTTCAATCAGGCCGATTGGCAGGGACTTCAAGCAGCCATCAAACTTCTAGACTGGTCTCCCATCTCCACTTTCTTCTCACATAACTCGTACTGGGAATTCTTTCAAAGAAACTTGCTCTCTCTCATGCCCAGGTTATCCCATTTCATCTTCAGTTGTTCTACCCTTCCTCCCGCCCATGGTAAACTGAAGCTTGTGGCGAAGCAGTTGTACTGGAACAACTTGCCTTCGCCTCATGGAAGGCAAATCTCTCTGAAGGCAATCTCAGTTCCTTCCACAAAGCTCGGAACAAGTTGTCTACCTTTAGGGAAGCCAGAAAACAAAATCTTTCTCTTCTCATGTCTGAACTCTCAAACCTGTCTCCCTCCTCCAAATCCTGGTGGTGTCAAGTTAAGTCTATTTCTGGTGATATTCCCCTCCATCCCCTCCCTTACCTCAAATGGCCGCACAGCTGACACTGCACTTGAAAAGGCTGAATGTTTAACTCTGTGTTTGCTTCTAAATCTGTGTCCCAAACCCATCGCTTTCCATACCCACTTACCAGTCAGCTCAGCTGTTCCTGGACTCTGTGTCCTTTTTCCTGACAAAGTGGAGAGCTTGCTGTGAAGCCTCGACTCGGATTCTGCAACCGGTCCAGATGCATCAGCCCATGTGTCCTAAAAAACTGCTCTGCTCCTTTTGCTCACCCTCTCTCTGTTTATTCACCCTCCCATTGCTCAAGGTCATCTGCCATCTGCTTGGAAATCAGCAAACATTACCACTCTGCTATAATAGGTGCAAAACAGATCCATGCACTCAGACCAATCAGCCCTTCTCCCAATCATCAGCAAGGTTAAGGAATCCATCATCGCTTCAGATGTTAAGTCCTTGCTCTTCTCAAATGGCTTCAATTCCGATCATCAATTTGGATTCAGGAGGTCACTCTACCCTGTATAGCTGTGCTTCTGCTCTTCTCAACAATGGATGGAGATCCTCAATACCAGACAAAAATCAGAGCACTATCCCTCCACATATCACGTGCTTTTGATACGGTCTGGCACCCTGCCTGCTCACCAAGTCTCCTCCTATTGTATCCAAGCCATCTTCACTCATGGCTCACAGACTTCCTTTCCTGCACAGCCATGTGTGGCCCTTAATGGAGTTTCTCATCCCCTCTTCCTGTCCAGGCTGGGGTCACAAGGCAGCATTCTTGGTCCTGTTCTTTTTTTCTAGTTTTGACCAATGATCTCTCTGACTCTCTGGAAAATCCTATTTATCTCTTTGCTGATGACTCCCCCTCTGCTGGACCATCCGTCTCCGTCAGATCGGCAAGCAGCAGCTTATTCGCTCTCTGCAGATCTGGATAAAATCACAAGCTGGTACAACACTTGGACATGTCTTTCAATCCCGACAAATCTCATACAATCACTGTCTCTTCCGAAGGACCATCTGGAAAACTCCCCATCTACTTTCTCAACAATCTTCTTGAAGAAGTCCTTTCATTCAAGCTTCTGGGTCTCACTATCTGCCATGATCTTTCCTGGGAAGTCACATTTCCAAGCTGGCTTCCAAAGCTCGTCGTCGACTGGGCATCCTCTGTCGTGCAAATTTCCTTGGCACCCCTGAGCTCCTGACCACTTACAAAGCCTCTCCCTATGCGGTGGTTGCTCCCAGCTCTCACCTTTCTCGGGCTTCGCGCTGTGGGAACCAAGCATTTAGGATCATCGGTATCTTCCGCGATGAGGCTGAGTCTTTGCGTCTCTCACTCTCACTGCAGGCAGGTCGTGGTCTTTCTGTCTTTCTACCGTCTCCTTCTTGGCGTCGTCCTCCTGCTCTGTCTGCGATATGCCCCACCCCCCAATATTTCCGCAGGGCCCTCAATGTCCACCAGCAATACCCTTCTGGTAAAACTACCAAAATCAAGATCACTGCTCTCCTTCACTCTTTCATTCCTCTTTTTTCCACCTTTGGAACAAACTCCCACACTCTCTTCAATCCCACTCTTCCCTCCAGGTCTTCAAAACAGCTGTTCACCACCATCTCTTATCTTCCCCCATCAAAACCACGATCTTTTCTACCCCTGTTCATCCACCCCAAATCTACCTCCTTCAATTACCTGCTTTCCTTCCTGAAAGTCCCTGTCATGTCAGGGTCTGAAAGTCCCTGTAGTGTCCTTTGTTGACTCAATATACTCCGCCACATCCCTCTCCCTTCCAGATTCCTCCTGACTCTGTTCCCCACTGTGTTGTCCTTCCCTCTCCTGTCCCTCCCTGTCTCCTGCTCCCTTGTTATACATTTTGTGTGTTAGCTGTCATACGAGCTCGACTTTTTGTCGAAAAAAAAAACTTAAAAAACTTAGATTCGTAATTTTAATTTTTATTCTGTAACACACCAAGAGCATCATTACTTGACAGATTCCAGCATGCTATAAATGTTTATATTATTGAAGTGGATGTACAGTGAGTTGTGAAGTGATGTAGGAGGGAGTGAACGATTGGAAAGTGAAATATCAAGGAGGTGCAGAGTTCCTGGGGTCAGTGGTGCAGCTTGATTGGTGTTATATGTGGGGAGATTGACATCGGGATACATGCAGGATGGAGTTACTAGAAAAAGTTTCAGGAGTGCTTTGTGATAGAAAGATGGCGATGAGACTGAAGGGAAAGGTTTACAGAACGAAAGTGAGGCTGGTTGCTGTTGTATGGCGCAGACATGGCGATGATTATAAGGCTGGAGCAAAGATTAGATTTCACTGAGATGAGGATGCTGAGATGGTTGTGTGGTGACACGTGAGAAGACACATGAGGAAAGAATACATCAGAAGAACTATGAAGGTGGTTGAAGCATCAAAGGCGGTACAGGAAAGTAGATCGAGATGGTATGGGCATGAGATGAGTATGTGGGTAGAAGGATGATGAGAATGATGCCACCTGGAAAGCGCAGGGCAGACCAAAGAGGATATGGAGGCAATTGTGTGGAAGCAGACATGAAAAAAGGTGTGGATAAAGAGTGGTATATGATTGACCCAAATGTTTGAGCCGGATCCATGTCAGCGACCCCATTTGAAGTGGGTTAACAATGCTACAGAGTAGAAGTCAAGACTCGTGGAAGAGCTAGAACACTAAGTGGATCAGGAACCAACAGAGCAAAAGGAACAGTAGGAAAAAGGGGGGGGGACTCCAACAGTGGAGCTGAAGGACAAAATAGAAGGAGACTTGGACAAATAGTGGGTGAAAGGAGGAATGGGTGGCAGGGAAGGATGTGCATGATGGGCAGGATGGATACAGAAGGAAACTCTCAGGAAGGAAAAATGGAATTTTGGAAGGAGGATGGCTTAGGGATGTGGTTTTGGGGTGGGGGTTAACGAGTGTGGCGAAGGTCATGGTTTGGATTGGGGATATTGGGGATAATCTGAGTGGTGGTGAACAGCTATCTTGAAGACCTGCATGGAAAAATGACATTGAGAGAATGTGGAAGTTGATTACATCACGAGCTGTTGGCCAGGAAAAAAAGCCGAACGAATGAGTGGAGGTGAGCAGTGATTCTGGATTTTTCACCAGAAGGGGGTTGATGCTGGACCGTGTGCACCCTGCAGAACCTGGGGGGGTTATAAATAGGGAAGGAGCAGAGGATGCAAGACCAAAGTAGGTGGTGGAAGACAGAAAAACACACACCTATCTGCGATGAGAGAGTGTAGGCCCATAGACTCCGCTCCATCATCTGGGATTCCAATGATCTTAAAGGCCTTTTTTCCAAGGCGTCAAGCTTAGCAGGATGTGAAGCAGGGGAGCCATCCCAGAGGGGAGAGCAGTATCCTCAAGTGTAGGATGAAGGCTCTTAGGTGGTAGGAGTTCAGGTGTGCCAAGGAAGGACTTTGTATGATGGAGGATGCCCAGTCAGCAACTGGCTTTGGACTCCAATTTTAAAATGTGTTTGCCAAAGAAAGATCATAGCTGCTGATAGTGGACCCAGGAATTTGAGTTACTGATCTTCTCTCAAGAGGTTGTCAAGAAAGTAGATGGAGGAGGGGTTGCCAAGAGAGTGTGAGAGATTTTGACTACTTGGCTTTTAGCTTTGGTCCATGATGTCGTCTGATCATTTTTAAGAATTCTGCAGCTTTTATATTCTGTTCTTGCCTGAATTGTTAAATGCTTTAGTTAGCAATTTTTTGTTGAATATGTGATGATGCATCCCATTCTTCAACATTTCTGTGGTTTTCCTCACTGGCACACATCTTGTGGCTTTCCATAATGCTTCCAATTCACTTGCACTCTCCATCAGCGCTGTTTCTTTTGTGCCAAGAGGTTTGTGAGTTTGACTCTCAGATTGAGTGTGAGTTTGAGTACAGCACAACAAAAAAAAATGTTCCCAGTTTACATGGGTGCAACTCTGTTGTGCTGAACTCAAACTGAGCCATATGAAATTGACACACAAGTCGTATAACATGGGAGTTAACTAGCATGGCAAGCTGTACCACTCTGATTCTATCAAGGTATAAGTTGCCAAGGATAATTTTCTTCTTGTTTATTTGTTCATTTGTGTGGACCATTTTTTCTTTGGTATATGCTACTACTACGATGACTACTACTTCTACTACTATTCCTACTACTTTTGATCGCACTAATTATTCCACCTTCTTGTGAAGTCAAACGGGGAAAGAACTGGGAACATGGAAAGCCGGGCCTGATGTTCAGCTGAAGGTGACAAGAATTTATAATTTGTTCAGCCTGCCAGCAATAACTTGCATGGTCTTTGCAAAAGACTCCTTGGAGTCTTTACATCCACAAACTTATGCTCGAACACAGGACACCCAGTTTAATCTCCATCCAAGGGGTGGTGCACTTAATTATTGATTAAGCGTTATTGAAGGTATTGCAACAGGGCAACGTAATGTTACCAATTATTTTGTACATTCCTCTGGTTTGGCGAAGTCGAGGAAGAGAGATTGAAAGGAGGAAAACAATGAGTGGTGAAGGACTAAATTAAGTTTGCAACTTGCGATTATTACCATAAGCACAAGACAGTAATTGATGAAGGATATTTGGGTGGGTTAAACACCTTTGCAGTAATAGTGTGCTAATGATTAAAAAAATTTACAATATTGAATCAGTAATATATATATATATATATATAAGTTATGTTTGTGGGGTAGATAGAGGAATTCATAGTAAAGGTAGGATCGTATAGTGTTGGGATTGTGTGTCCGTGGACAAGCAGGAGGCATCTCATTTGAATTAAGTAGGGAAAACTGTCAGCTTAAGATTGTTATGTTTCACCACATTGGGGGGGGGGGGGGTGGGGGGGGTTGCTGTGATAACGAGGTGGGGTTTAAGGATAATTTCTCCCAGTATGTGATTGCCCCTGTGACCTTTTCCTATGTTTTTGCATTGACACGCCAGCAATAAAAGAATTACGTTCTTATAATAACAACAACAACAACAATAACAGAGCTGAACGTTTCTGATCAGGCAAAAAATACCCCGCCTTTCCAGTTTGTACCAGCAGGCCACGCCCGCGGCTGCTATGATGGATGATGGGTCAGAGGACATCGGGACGGGGCATATATCAGGAGGTGATAGTTGGATGAGGGTATGCGGTTGGTCCCTCCTCGACACGACAAAGAAGGCTGCGCGATTTTTCGTGTTTGTGCTGTGTGAATTTGCCCGCGTGCTGGAGCAAGACACGAGCCATGACTGTTGCTGTGTCGTGAAGCCTGTACATTTCTGAGGAGAGGAGAAGAGAAGAAGGACGCACCTCGTGGCCTTATCTCGGGGTCCTCAGAAATCGTCCCATCGTATGGTCAAGGAGAAAGGCCGTGCCAATTTGCGGCGAGCAGACCTTTTGCTTCCATTGTGGGTTCGAGATAAACCCTTTTGCTTCTGTCCTGGTGAACACCTCTGGTACATGCTTCGCCGCCTCCCGTCCACACGCCCCATAATCTCCAAGGATCTCGGCTGTTAGCCTCCAATGGAAAGCATTCGGCTATGTGTCCAGCGGTCGGTGTTGACCGCCCCGTCCATGACAAGTGGGTCAAGAGTGGGACATTATCTTAACCGGCGTGGTGACATGCTATATATATATATATATATATATATTTATATATATATATATATATATATATATATATTGTTACGGTGGTGGGAATTCACAGAACACCATTCAGGTTCCCAGAGATCAGTTATTTCCATAAGTAAGTGTTTCAGGACAGGATATCCCACCGATGTGTAAAGGGCAATTATTTGTGTGCGGGCTGTGAATCTTTGAGTTAGCCGTTATTCTTTTCTATCTTTTATTTTAAACAAACACATCATCTCTCACACAACAACTACAACCACGTCATCTCCACAACACATCGACTCCTCGACAAACACCATAACATTCTCCTCAGCGGCAAAATGCCGTCGATTCGAACTCGCGGTCGACAGGAGGCCACATTCCAGCTTCCGTGTGCAGTCATCCGTTTGGCGGCTGATTAGCATAAACGGATCAAAAAGGCTCTGCCGTGGAAAAAGCCAGCCAATCAGAGCTGAAAGGGGCGGAGCCAGCCTGGGGTGAAGGTTCAAAGGTGAAAGGGGGAAGGCGCGATTTCGGTGGGGAGCCTACAGCGGCTTCTTCCTCGGGGCTATAAAAAGCTGCGTTGGGACGCCGACAGAGTGTTGGTAGTGAAGTGGCAAGTTGAGTTGGCGGTGGAGCAGTTGGTGGTGAAGTGCTGCGAGCGGAGGTGGTTGTTCGTCGTTGGACACGGGTCGTTCACCGGTGGAGCTTGGAGTCGTCGGAGCTGCGGCAGCATCGGAGCGTGGGGGTCCGGGCAGACAGCCTGATTACGGTCGGGCGACGCCGAGGAGTGAACGGGTCTAGAGGAGCATCAACTCTGAAAGAGCAAGGGACCCGTGTTCGCTCTCCGAAGCGTCGCCGGCCGGCTCGCAAAAAGGGGCCGCGACGAAGCCGGGCCACCAAGGCCGACCAAGCAGCCGTACAAGCTGCTCGTCAAGCCGCCCAAGCGACTGGCGTGTTCGCGACGCACCGGACGCGACGAGAACCAGGGGTCGCTGATCCGAAGGCCATCGAGTCGCCACTCAGGCGGCGAGGTAACCTGCCCGGCCTCTCGGAGCCTTTCGGTCATCCGGCACTGAGGAACACTTAAAGGCTTACGAGGCCGTGTCTTTTCTTTCTTGGGTTTTTGTATGAAAGTCTGTGGTGCCTTGTCTCTAAAGGCCCTGTCACAACCTTGACGATTTAGCCAGCGTATGCCTGACGTATGAAAAATTTGGCTAAAACGCTGGCACACGTCGATACATTATGGGTAATTTTGTATGCGTTAAGAGCACGCTGGCATATGTCGTTGACGCTGGCATTCGTCGTAGTACGCCGAGCTGTTAGACAATTTTCCATGTTGAAATTTTTCGACGGTATGCCAGCTATGACTCACGTTCCGCATAACACTGGCCATAAGTTGTAGGCACGTTACGCGATCGTTGACACACATCAACACTCGTTACTTGGAAGTTGCTCATAAGTCGAAATACGTCGAGGTAATGTTTAGCCGTACCGGAAACTTATTTTCTAACCTTAGAGTAACGTGTTGTAGGCACGTTACGCGATCGTTGCCCACGTCACACCACGTTACTTGTAAGTTACTCATAAGTCGAAACCTCGTCAAGGTAATGGTTAGCGTCAGTTGTTCCAGGCTCCCTGGTTTTTTTTTTTTTTTGGTTTTTTTCTCGGTATTGACGGTGATGTTGACACTTCGATTTTAGTGCGGTTATGATTTTAAATCGATGTAACCATTACCTCGACGTGTTTCGGACTTATGAGTAGTATACGTACAAGAACGTGGCGTACGGTGTCACCGATCCGCGCTAACGTTGCCTACAACTTATGGCCAGCATCATGCGGAACGTGTGTCGTACGTCAAGAAATTTTCAACATGCTGAAAATTTCTCGACGTACTCGGCGTTGGGAGTATGCCAGCGTGACTACGATGTATGCCAGCGTGCTCTTAAAGTATAAATAACTTACCCATACGTATATGACGTGTGCCCGCTTGGTTCGGCAAATTTCATACGCTGGCTAAAACGTCAAGGTGTGACAGCGCTTCACACTTCGATGTCTAGTGCGGTTATGATTTGAATCGTGGAGCTGCAGCCTATGAATAGGCCTACGCCACGTGATCGTCGGCGATATGCTGCCGCGCTATGCATAAGTTAGACTATCGTTGGGCATAGTTGTGAACGCTGACAACACGCTCAACATTCGTTGTATAAGTTATCTATATGTGATTGAAAGTTCTGTGTACGTTACTAATACGTTATGCATACGTTCCAACACGTTATTATATGCCCAAACTTTAAAAAAACATCAATAGTTCAGCGCTTACGCCAGCCCTGCCCTCGTCGCGTTTTACATACATTTTGAGACCTTGCCATACGCTGGCTAAAACGTCAAGGTGTGACAGCCCCTTAAGTAGAATTGTGAGTAAGTACGTGCTTGTACATTCCGAATAGAACTTGGCTGTTGGCTTTTGCTCGTGTCTTGTCCCCATCCCCTCATTCATTGACTGCATGCCTACTGCAAATACATGCCCCCATTGTTGAACGTGAACCTGCTCGTTGCGTCCCTTTCCTGTATTGACTGCCATGGCACGTATC
>CM068959.1:68445787-68458031 GCA_035128595.1 Eptatretus atami | reverse complement strand
GGGAAAATATTCACCGCCATAACGTATTAGGATCGCCTACATACGTTGCACCAAACACGCTCCCTAGCTTCATTGTTTACGCACGAAAAAATTAAGGTTGGATACAGTTTGAAACACTCTCGTTGTGTGTATATATATATATATATAATAGTCAATATACTTATATATATATATATATCATTATACATATATATTATATAGTCTCATTATACATATATATATATATATATATAGTCATTATATATAATATTATAATTATATATATATATTATATATAATGTATATATATATGTACTAGCCAAAAAACCCACGCTCTGCGCAAGTTTTGAAAGTGAGGTTGCGGTTAGGACCTGTCATACTAGTTCCAGTTTCAACAATGTTGATTTCTGTTCCGACCACATTTCTGACCAACACCACAAAAGATCGGAATTTCTTTATTATATACAATGTTTCTTGTTTCATTTTTGTATTGTCAATTCACCTGTCTGAGGTGTCAGCATGTGCAGAAGAGGTTTTACATTGCCAGACGCTGTTTTCTCGGAGTGCAGAGTTGAAGGCCAACAGCGAGTTGAAGGCCAAGTAGAGGCAGACTTGGACAAACAATGGTTTTGGAGAAATGAGGGGCAGGAGAGAATGCATGGGGTGGACAGGGATGGATTACAGAAGGAAACTCCAAGGAGGGAAAACTGCAATTTGAAGGAGGATTGAGGCAAGGGTGGGTAACGAAGGGTAGAAAAGATCATGGTTTTGCGTATAATGATTGAGATGGTGGTGAACAGCTTCTTGAAGACTTGGAGGGAAGAATGACGAAGTGGATGTGGAAGTTGTTTCCACAGGCAGGAAAAAACCAAGAAACGAATGAGTGGAGGTGAAAGCAGAGTATCCTGGATAGGTTATTTCACGAGAAGCGGTTGTGTTGTACTTGTCTGTGGAGCCCTAAGAACCTGGTGGGGGAGGGGTTGAGGGATGCATGGAAAGAGCAGAGGGTGCACAAGACCACAAAGGAGCAGTAGAAGACAGAGAGACCACTCATCTCTCTTGTGATTGGCAAAGCGATAGGCCCATAGATTCAGCTTCATTGCGGAATATTCCAGTATCTAAAGGCCTTGTTTCCACAGCATTGAGGCTGACAAATGTGAGGCGGGGATGCCATCTTGGTGTAAACACCGTGTAAGCTCCCAGAAGGAGAGCAGCACTCCATCATGCTGCAAACGAAAAGCCTTGTAGGTGGAAGGAGTTTAGGTGTGCCAAGGAAGACTTTCTACATGGAGGATGCCCAGTCAGCGGCTGCTTTGGAGGCCAACTTTGAAATGTGGGTTGTTCAAGATCATGGCTGATGGTGAGACTCATGAAGTTTTGAATGACTCAAGTCCCTCAAGAATATTGTTAAGAAAGTAGATAGGAGGTTTTGGCACATTATGGTCCTTTCAAAGAGAGATACGTGAAGAGTGTGAGATTTGTCAGGATTGAAGACCTGATTCCAAGTGTTTGACCATTTTGTGATTTTTTTTTTTCAAAGTGTTGAAGATGGGGGAAGAGGCTGCAACCTGCTGTCTGAAGAATGAGAGATGTCATGCAGAGGGTGGATCATCAGCTAATAGATAAAGAGATTTCCAGGGTCAGTAGATCATTGATGAAGATCAGGAAGAGGAACATCACCCAGAACCACTGCCTTCGTGCCACTCCAGCCTGACAGGGAGAGGAGTTGAAAGGATTCCATTGATTTGCCACACTGTTGGCTACAGAGAGTGGATGAAGGTCAGGAAGCATGTGTTTGAGTTGGCCTTGGATTCCACAAGGAGACAGTTTGGAGAGTAGGCAAGGTGCCAGGGGACTGTATTTCAAAAGCACGAGATATTGTTTGTGGGCCGGATCTCGGTTGCGAGCATGACCGCTAGATGAGCAGTGGAGTCGGCTCCACGAACACCGGAATTTATAGGTTTGTCACCCCGGATAACTCGGAGCTGGAAGGGTCCCTTATCGGACCGAAGAATCGCCAATAGTCGACCGCGTGGGATAGGGTCGATTGCCAATTTCAATTACCTAAATACCCACATCGTCCAAACTACCGGGAAAAATTCACCGGCAGGCATCTGCGCGATCCGGGCGTTACCGAGCCAGATCCGCAGCCGTAACCCGAGCAGAGAGTACCAGAATCCTTGCCGGGACCATTGCACGATTTTGCAGCAATGGCCTCCTAGTTCCCGTTGCAGCGTCGGCAAACCAATGATAGAAACACAGAAACAAGCTGGTACAATTCAACAATAGGGGGTATTTATTTACAATAGGGGGAAGGAACAACACAAAAGAGCAGAAAGCTATCACTACTAAGAAATGTAATCAAATGTACAAGCAAAAAGCACTTAAACAAATTCTACTTGGACAAGACAGGCCCGCACACAGACACGCACACCAAAAAGAGAATGGACCCACGGGCTTTATTCGCTCTCCAGCCGAGGAGGATAGTTCGGCTGGGGAGTCAGGACGGCTGGCTACCTGGCCGCAAGCACGCGGCTGGTCGTCCACCCTCTCCGAGCTCCGTTCGCCAAAAGACGGACCAGGGCAGCCGAAATCCAGAGTAGGAGAGACGCGAGGTGATCTCCCTTGACGAAAAATGTTGCCGCTTGTAACGCGCCAGACGAGGAAGACACCCGCCCGAAGGCGCGGGATGCAGTCCGCCGCAAACGGGCAGAGACACGCACTTCGGAGCAGACTCAGACACAAACTTCCCCTCACACTCCCGCAACCACTCTTTCTCTTCAGAGGGACGGGCTTCTTCCTGGCACTCGCCTCCTGATTGGTCGAACCTTATCGCGTTGATTCCCTGGCCGTCTACCATTGGACAGGCCACGGTAGTGGGGCAATCCCACCCTTCTGGGCGGAAGTCCCGATCGGAGGTTGTTATGTAGCTCCGCCTACCTCCTATTCTCGGACCACGTGGTGTAATGGCGATGGTGTTGAGTCGGAAACGGTTGCTGGGTGAGGACCCCCGCTCCCTTGGCCAATGGCCAAAAGAGGGACACCATGCGCATTGGACCCCGCCCACGCCCGCGCTCGCTGGCAAGCGCTCAAGAATGCCGCGAGCAGAGTGTTGTTGTTGTTGAAAGCGAAGAATGGGCCTTGTTTTCATTGTTATAAGTGATGTAAAATGTTAAAAAATCCTATCTATAAAATAATCCGCAGGCAACACGTAAACAATTGATTCCCATTAGACTAGGGACGGGACCCTAACTAGAAAACACGTACTTTACGATATAACTGATCTATAGACCTGGCTTGTTGTGTGCAGTAAGCTTTCCCAAAATTCGTAACATATTGTCCAGAGAACAGGCTCCGATTCTCATGTCTAACATTTTGGCTTCCATCCATTGTTGGATGAGTTGAAACAGCATATCCAACATTTAGTGACCTGGTCTATACCAAATTTGTGATCTGAGATAAGATTGTGTAGAAAAAGAAAACCAAATATAAATATAAATCAAACTTGAATCCATTTTTGCACACGTGTTTAAGAAGCACCATAAGTAGTGGCAAGTTATGAATTTCAAAATTTCATGCACACAGTGAACAATAATACAAGCCACTTGCCTTCAATCAAACAATATGGTTGGGGTCATTTTTATTTGAAGTTGCAGGTTTTTTCACAGTGTGAAAGTAGGGCTGTTGAATGAAAAAAAAAATGTCTCGCCAAGCACAGTGAGGTGCTGCTTGGTCTGATTGTGCTGTTGGTCTGATTCGATTTAGGCGTCCAATCGGAAAAATTGTTTGAACGTTGCTCTTTGTAACCTGAAAGGAGGCGAACAAAGTGCAGGGAATATCTCCTTTAAATTATTGCCTGATTCGAGGATCATTTGATAGACAATGGGAAGGTTTTTATTTTTATGCCAAAATGCACATCTTTTCAGGATTCCAATTAGCATTGCTGTCCTCTGCAGCAAGAAATGGCCTTGTTCACATGCCGAATGGCCTTGAAGTGGAATTTTTTATGGTGTAGGAGCTGCTGACCAGACACTCCCAACACCTTGAGATAGCAAGCAATGTAAACTGGTGTGCGAAGATATTCAAGAATGCAGACCACTTTGTAACCACAGTTTTTGCTGGGAATTTAGAATCTGGCTGTTGTGTTCAGATATAACTCTCCTTCTCTTCTTGAAAGACATGTGGGTTAATTAACCATTATTTTTTTTTTTCATCATTCCATTATTACAATTAAAGGTTTACAATGACCAGGGCTGACAAATAGTCGGGTCTTCTAGCTTCAACATCCATATTGGAGAGATGGCACATAGTTGCTTTGCCTCCATACGAAACCACCAGGTGACAGGTTTATAGCTGGCTCGACATTCAAACCCAGGTGAGACAGCTCAAAGGCTTGAAGCTATCTGCCAGCCATATTTTTATTAAACAACTTGCAAAAAATGCATGGGACAATTTATCTTTTTCTATGTTTGTAAATATTATTGCTCTTCCATGAGTCTTGCTCCTGTGAAGGGGAAAAAAAATTATTTTGAAACAGCTTAAAACAGCTGGCAGTGTGCGCTGATATATGTACATAAACGGGAACAGCCAGCTTATATGGGGAACTATGGAGGTGATAAAAAAAACAATTTCATCAATTGCACATGACTCACTCATAATTAGCAAACTCCTTTTATCTTGGTTTGCATGGAATTTTATTTTTGGCTCATGATCTTGTATGAATGATAATTTCCCATCAAGTTTACCTCCTTTTTGAAGATGGCGTGTTTAACAAATGGATGGCCACAGGAAACCCTTAGGAGGACTAAAGTAGGAAAGAGCAAAGGGTTGCAACATCCAGAAATGAGGTGGTAAGAAGACCGGAGCGACCACCGACCATCGAAATCGGGCTTCATCACGTGAATGTCCAATAACTGAAGGCCTTGATTTCCACGGAATCGAGCTGAGCAGGATGTGAGGCAGGGAGCCGCCCAGATGGAAGCAGTACTCCATCAAGCTACTGATGAAACCTTGTCCGCTGGTATGGGCGTTTATGTGTGCAAAGAAGGACTTCCTTACGATTGCAGTGTGCCCAGTTGGCAGCTGGCTTTGGAGGCCAAACTTCGAAATTGGCTTGCCCAAGAAATATCATTGTGATAGTGGGACCCAGGAGTTTTGATGGCTGAACTTCCTCAAGAGGTTTTTAGAAAGTAGTTGGGTTGGGGAGGTGGCTGGGGGGGGTGCAAGATGGTCCTTTGAGAGAATTAGTGAGAGTGTGAATTTGTAAGGTAAAGAAAGGACTTTTTTTTGTCAGTGTGTTCAAGTGTTTGACCAGCCATTAGTTTTGTCAAGTCTGAAAGGGGGAAGAGGCTGCAGCCTCGCCTGAAGGATGAGGATGCCACATCAGAGATGGGATTAAATCAGTAAGTATGATGAAGCGATTTTTTTTTTTTTTCCAGTTGTCAGAGAGATTCAATTATTGCAGATCAGGAATGGACTGAGCCAGAACAATGATTTGGGGCTCTCCAAGCCTTGACAGAGGGAGATTGCAAGGATCCCATGAGTTGGCCTCACCTTGGCTACGAGAGTAGAGAAAGTTAGTAAGTCATGTGGAGTTGGGTGAGTCAAAGCAAATTTGTTCAAGTAGTGACCCAGTCTGATCCAAATGATTATCTGAGATGAGGCTGTTGGAGAATTTGGAAGAATTTCATATGAACTGCACAGATGATTCCATGACCTGCTGATTATTTGAAGTAGCTGATTGGTCTCTAGTTTAGGGATCAGTTTTGGCACCGTTTTAATGTAATGCAGTGATTCTTATCTGATTTTCCTAGCAGGATGGAAGAAAACCTCAGCAATATGATAGGTTGAAAAAATGGGCAGAGAAGAGGATTGCAAAGCAGGCAGGGCAGTTTTAAGGCACGTAGCTGATTCCATCTGGTCCATTTGCAGAGTCTATGGTTGAAGGAACCTTCTCAGGCAAAAGACAGAGTCCAGAGCATGTTGTGTATGATGGGAAGGTTATGGGTACCGAGAGTGAGGGTAGGACATAACATTTGAAGCAAACATTTAGAATTGAGGAATTTTTAGCTTATTCTTGGAGTTTAAATTCCAGATAAGGTATTGTCATTTCGCACCGTCCGTTCCATCGTTCCTATTTCAAATTTTCTGGCCAAACCGCTGCACCTATCCAGCTGAAATGTGGCATCAACGTTCCTCTCCTGACTGGTAACATGTTATTGCAAAGCTCGTACCAGTTACACGACTTTAAGTAGGGTCAAAATGGTGACATGCGTAAATTCCTTCAAAAAAACCTCCTTCTCCCAGACACAGCAGTCAGAATGCTACAAATTTTGGTTCCAACATTAGCCATGGCCATGATAAGTTACAGGTCCATGCGTCCTATTTTTCATTTGAAATGGAAAAAGTTGCCTTTGTTTTTTTTTCTTTCCAATACCTTACTTCATAGGCATTATAAAGGTTAGTGACTTACGATTACACAACATGCACAGTACAACTTCTATATTCCCTGGAAAAGCACGTTGTTTCAAATACCAATAATTTCACGCACATTCATACAGTTCAGGCCAGATAAAATCTGTACTTGCTACTGGTACCATGTAAACCTGTACTACCTGTTTCATGTTGAAGTGTTTGCGACCTAAAACCATCCCCCCACCAGGATTCGGTTGAGGAGGGTGTATGATATGTTCCAGAGAAGACAATCGGGTGTGCTTTACATTCGTAAGGAGTGGATAAACACAGCGCGTTGAGATTATGGGTGTGAGATGGACTCTGACATAGATCTGAGATGGAGACTGACTCCTTTGATACAAAGTCTCTTCTGAGAATCCTTGCCTATCGCTGGTCAGACTTTGTGTCCACACGACGGTTGCTGGGAGGGTCTCAGATGAGATTTGTTACCTGTATAGTCCGTGAGCATCAGCTGCGGCTGTATGAGCATTATGGCTCAATTTTTCCTGACAACTGATCCTGCTCACCAGATTCTCTTTGGTGGGGGAGCCTCTTGTGTGGAGGAGGCAACGAGGCTGGACCAACGTTTCTCGTGGTTGCAAGCAGGTTGATTGGCATCTCACAGAGATGGCGAATAGGCCAGGCATTCTACCGGGGGATTTGCCAGGACGGAGGCCACTGACAAGTACCGGCGGAGAGTGGACGCACGATCGCTGCTTTGGCACATGCTCCCATACTTGGGCCTGAACCTAACATGATCATACAGTAAAAACTTATTTCCATTACTCTTTGCACATTTCACGTGTCTCTACATGCCCCATTTAGCTACATCGCTCGGTTGCACGTCGACTGATGACAAATATTTTTACTGACCGTTTACACCCTTTCTTCCAGCCACAGTCCTCCAACTCCGCACATAACATCGCATGCCTCTGGTATTCACTCCAGAATGTTTCCATCCTGAAGGCGTTACACTTCCAACCCAGAGTCCAGGGAATTAGGCAGATTGGGGAAGCTGGCACAAGAGCTTGTTGACACACATAACCTGCTTGTATACAGCCCTTTTACATTGTTGAGCTAAACAGCTTTTGTGGTGCCATATTCTCAATCATTTGAGACCCCTTTTCAAACAGTTGCTTCTTTGCCTCATCCACTCTGCGAAGTGCACAAGTCCGACTGCACATGACCACGATTGAACCTTTCTATCTCATCTGGCTTCTTCTGGCTGTTGAGATTTTGGTGAGAGGTTTCTGTTACAGCTGGGGCATGCCAGTCCAGCTCACCACGGTCGAATTCTTTCCACGTCCAAGGAAGCTGGATGCATAGTCATATCCACTTGGGATTGAAGGTCACATTAGTGCTTTTGCTTTGACACAAAGCTCGTGGGCAATGCATGGATTGGAATATAAGTGAAGTCGACCACACATTGCTGACCCACAGCTTATCAATTTCAAGAGCTTGAACATTGCTCTACAGCCACACAACCACATCTGTATCCACTGTTCTGGATAGCCACTTTGTGAAGTCCTTGTTTTGCACAATGGCGCATGAAGTAATATGCACATATCCCACCTCCTCTTGTGTTGCATTAGCTGAAGGTACTCGAGTTTTCTCTGTCTGTTGGTCACAACAATCTTATCTTGTAACGCATATTACTGATAAGTACTTTTTCCACCGCATCATGTCAGACGTTGCATAGTCGACAATGAATGAAACAGCTCGTTCTTGTCTTGTTTTCAATCCTCAGGGAAAGTCTCGCAATTTTTTTTCTGGGATAGGAGTTCCCAGAATAACTTTTGCCTTTGTGTGGTTCCGTTATGCTTTCTCCGTTTCTTTTTGATTGCTTGAGGCTTCTGAGCAAAATACCTACTCATTTACAAAGTCTACTCTATTGATAGTTTCCAGCTGGAGGTCATGTGTTGGAAAACAAATATTTGCTTGGGCATATCTCCAAAGTCTGAACTGTTCCCCTGGGCCCTGAGCATGTGTATGACAGCAGCACCATCAAATACTTTTGCTATCGACATCTGGAGCACTCTGTGCGAAGAGGAGCAGTTTGCTGGCACTCCAGTTAAATTGCATTTTGATCCTTGTCGTAGGAGACCCATATAAAAAAAGGATGGAGGACATGCATGTCAAGAGGTGTCAAGTTTTCTTTGGCTGACCTGGCATTACTCCTGGCTCGGGGGGGGGCGGGGTGTTTGTGCTTAATGACTCTTTTAAGCGTCACCCCTCATTTTTTTGTTCTATATGCCAAGACCTTCAAAAAAAGTTTTGGGGTAACACTCCCAGATCAAGTACGTTTTCTCTGTAGGGTCCATCTTGGGATTCGCAGTTGGCTACCAGCAAACCATAATTGAACCAAAATGCCTGTTATTTGGTTTAGATGGAATAAATCATTATTAAGCATCCATTAAATATTTTAATTTTGATTTACTTCAATTACTTATTGCATTGCTTAACCATTTTGCATGATTTATTCTCTTAAAACTTGTTCACAGTAGAATAATGACCCATATTTTATGCTAATTTTAGTCAAAAATAGTCAAAAAAGCTTTCAACTGAAAGTAGCTCAAAGTTGAGCGTCTCTGAATGACAATATTGTAAGTAGAGCTATAAAATTTGTCCAAAAGTTTCATATTAAGTTCTCTCAGCAATTCCAATTTTCATATTCTCAACAATGGGCATGTGTGATGACCACAGAGCTCATTGCAAAACCAAAAGTCACCCCTCCCCCAATGGCCACTTTTGCGGTATTCATTCAATGATGATATCTCGCTTAATTAAATGCCATGGAAAGTTGATTTTTATACTAAATATAAGGTTATTGACCCCAAGGAATTAATGGTAAATTTTGATTTTTTTAGCTGATCCTAATTTGCATAATCCAAGATTCCTTCAAAATGACTGCCAAAATAATGAAAAGTAGACATGATTTAACATGAAGCTTTATTAATGGTCTAAACAGTGATATGCATATGCTTCAATCTACAACGACTTACATGACAACACTCATCTTAATTAGATGTAGGGGAACTTGGCTGGCACAACCACATACCGGGGCTAGTCAAGTTACCAAACATATTTCCATATTTGTATTTCTAGCCATCACACCATGTTAGAATGATATGGGCTTTCCTCGTAAAGGTAATACTGTGATGACAATGCTGTTAGGCGTCCATTTGACCTTGACCATTGTTCGAGGCCAACCAGGCATGTAACAAAAGATTCCATATGTTAGTTCCCATTATTCATAACACATATGTAACTTGATCCATCAGACCCATTTGTTTTAGAAAGATAAGCGACATTTTTTTTACAAAGGGAACACTGTTGAAGGTCTATTTGACCTTGAACCTTCCACTCAAAGTCAAATTTCAGGAGTGACCAAATATTCCCCATATTGTGATTTCCTATTAGTGTATAATACATACCAAAGCCCTCAGACCATTTTTAAAGTAAATTTACAGGGCGATATGGAAAGTCTATGATGTCATTTTTGGGATACCTAAGTGATAAACTTATTGATGCACAGTGAGGTTCACTATGATGTCACTTCCTCTTGGCAACTGGATTTTTCAAGAAAAAGAAGAGAAAAACAATGCTGCAAACAAAATGTAAAGAATTTTAATGGATCAACCTTTGATTTTAGTAAATATAATGTCAAAAGTTGTAAATGAAATATCAAAGGAATAATTGTATCTCTTAAAATGAAATATTTTTAATGATAATTGTGAAATCTAGATCAAAATATTTAAATTTCAAAGCAAAATGGGGGAATCCCCCATATGGGGAATCCCCCAATTTCATCTGATCCCCAAAATGAGGAATTCCCCCATTCTATCTCATAAATAGGACAAATTGTCTAATGTCATAAAAATGATCTAAAAACACATTAGATATAAAATTAATGTCAAATCATACATTTTTAAGGTTAAGAATTGAATGGCATTTGGTTTCCAAAGACCTTGACCAAGCCTTCAGGGTTCAACTATTAGTATTCAATTATTGACAGGCAATTTGTAAAATATAATAAAACCTGATCGGAACACATAGAAATATGAATTAAATGTCAAATCTCACATTTTTAGGTCATCTCTACCGAGATGACCTAATAAGCCGGACCAGATGTCCGTCCGTACTCGCGTCCGTCAACAAATTTTTCTTCCGATCTTGATGAAACTTAGTAATGTGGGGTAGAGGTCGATGAGTGTTGCACAACGATATAACTTTGTCCGGGTTCAACGTCAGTCAGAGGTCACGTAAGTTATAAAAATCTCCATTTTCAAAAACCTATCTAGTACTGCCATTCTACAAGATATTCGCAACTGGTTTATTGCTTATGATAGTAAAAAATATTATCTTGTATCTAACCGGACAGATTTTGAATTTCCAATCCGTTTGGCCCCACCGTAACCTGGAAGATGCGTCAAAAACACCTCCCGGTACAAAGAAAACTTTTTACTTCCGTCTGATTGAAATTTGGTAGTGGGAGAGTCGATGAGTGATACCCAACGACATATTTTTCCCGGATTTGAGGTCAGGGTCAAGGGTTCACGACTGGTTCACGAAAGTTGCCATTTTCAAAACCTATCTCGTCTGTCATTTTAGGAGATATCTGGCTACGGTGTCAATTTGATTATGGATAGTAAAAAAACAGTATAGAGATGATCGTCACCCCCGCACGGGGTTATTTTTTTAAGGGTAAAGGAATTGAATGCGGCATTGGTTTCCAATACCTTGACCTTGGCCTATGTTTCAAGGTCAACTGTTATTATGCACATATTAAATGTATCAGCTTGTCAAATCATTTCTAGGAATACATATGAATATGGAGAAAATGATAAATTATACATTATCAGAAGTGGGAAGAATGGAATGGAAAACTATCATTCACATGTTTTCTGCCTAAACAAAAAACTAAAACAGACCCCATTTAACATGAACACATGTAACATGGGGCACAATCATACATGTAAATGGATGGGGCACAACCACATACCAGTGTGTGATTGTGCCCAGCGGCCTGCGCGACACAGCCACACACTTGTATGTGGTTGTGCCTCATACCAGAATGTTCAGAATAGTTACATGTATTTAAACCTATTATGTCCCTGAGGAGACGGCGGTCATATACAATTGCCCAAAATTAAAACTTAGCATTGATTCCAAATAGGCGTTGTCCAATTACTTTAGTGTTGTGGTTGTGCCTCCAATTCCCCTAGTATGTACAACATGTAGTACTAAGGGATATCCTATTTTTCAGGGTTGTGAAGAGTGGATAAAGTGCAAGATGGAGTCTGACTCTTGTAAAGTCATCTCAAGACCTCTGTTATGATGCAACAAAATTATTAATCTGTCAAAAAGTAGCGATATAAGACAGCAAGCATCAAGCAATGGCTGTAAAAGGATATGGTAAGCCAGCGGCATACACAATGACCATCGTTTCCAAAAGACTGAAGCTTGTTGAAGAGATGGGTGTTTGTTATCATGTGACTATGAATGTTACAAGAAGACACTATTGAAGACAGTTTCTTGACGAATAACTAAGAAGATCTAGTTCAAGGCCAAGACTCATCTTTTTATCAGCAGAACAAAACTGAAGGTAGAAGCTCTCGCTCCCAGGCAGTTTGCCACCGACCTAATGCAGATACTACAGCAACTGGATTGCGAGTTATAAACTGCATTATCTGTGATAACAAATCCTACAAACAACTGTACACAAAATATCGTATAAGTGATTCCAACCGTGCTCTGTCTTTTCTTGCTGCAACTAACTTTCAAGTTGAAAGCTATTTTTGACTAAAATTAC
>CM068959.1:68391113-68407374 GCA_035128595.1 Eptatretus atami | reverse complement strand
AAAAAAAACTTTTGCACATCATCATTGCTTTGTCAAACCAATGAGCATTATTATTGAAAAAAAGAAACTACTATGTTGCCAAACAATTTTCCACATAGCCAAACATGTGCAAAATGTATATTGATGGCCAATTTTGAGTGATTGCCTGACCTTTGATCCCAGTTGTTTAATTATTTGTCTGATTCTGTGAATTGAATTTATAATGCACAAATTATTTTGGAAACTTTTTTCCTCCTTCAGGGGGTTCTGATTCTCCTTGTGCACAACTTCAAGATTCAAGGGAGAGCAGCCTGGAAAGCAAAGATGACAGCAGTAACTTAAGGGATATAGGTAAATTATATACTTTTGGTTCTTATTATGGCAAACATTTTCTGGAAAATTAAAATGTGATTTTTATTTTATCAGTATTTCAAGTTACATTTTTCTGTGAACTATTTTGTGGTGTTGATTGTCTGTTGAGTGGCTGCTTGGACAAATGATTTGCAACATCCCCCGTATGGAGCTCTTTTAAAGGTGAGCTCAGATGGTGGATGGGATTGAGCAGAAACCCATTCTCTTCATCTCCAAAGTGCTTTAATTTGGAGCCTAATTGCACTATTTGCTGGCAGGATGGCCTAGAGGTATGCTCACTTGCCTCTAAGCTGACTAACCTGGGTTTTAATCTTGGTCCCTCTACAACCTGTCATCTTGGTGTTTCTCAGGCAGGGTAATTCAGAGGTGTGTGCCATCCTTCGGATAGATGTTAAACTGGATGTCTCGTCTGCCAGCATTAGTCAGGGTTCCCACATTCCTTGAAATTCCTGGAAAAATTAAAAAGCATTTTCCAGTATTGGAGAGTCCTAGAAAACTTGTCCAAGTCCTTGAAACTCTTGGAAAATCAACAAAATTGCACAAATATAAATAATCTGCCAGGGCTCCAGTCAGAATTGTTACTTCCACCGGTATTCCAAATTTTAACCTCCCCCAAGGATTTACCATTAAAGCCCCAGCGAAATGGTTTCTCAATCCGGTCATTCCAGACTACGGAACCACGAAGCTACTGTATTACTAATCATCTGTGAATGGCGTTAATTTATCTGGTAAATTATTCTTAAGTTAATCCCCTGTAATGTTCTTCTATTCTACCTGCTCCTAATTTTGTGTTATTGGCCTCTGGTGTTTATTCATTCAGATCAAAAATATTTCAGGACCCCTACTGGGAATTTATACTGTTTCGACTTTACACATATGAGGCGCCGCGAGGAGGAGTGATGTAAGGGACATATCAGCCATTTTGGAGTTAATGCCATATAGCACTATTTTAACCCTTACCCTATCATCCGAGCCTATCATCATCATATCATTAAAAAATGTCGCTTACATCACTCCCCCTCGCGGGGGCCTCATATCTATGTATAATTCCTGTGTGTGTGTGTGTGTGTGTGTGTGTGTGTGTGTGTGTCCGTCCGCTGTTTCTCGACAACCACTGGTCCGATCTAATTGAAACTTGCCAGGTATATTGATTGCTGGGGACCTGAGTATGTGCCTTTTCAAGGTTTGATATTAATCGGACAAGTGCTTCCCAAGTTATGGCCATTTATTTACCAACCAATGACAGGACACGTTGCTGCATAGGCGTGGCCAATGGGGAAGAGATCCTCAGCCGCATTCCCCATTACGGGTTACAACGTACCGACTTCCGGATAGTGATGAATTACTGTATTCTAATAATTTCTCCATTTCTTATGTGCATTTATAGATAAACACAATGCCCCAATCCAGTCGTCGTTTATGAGAGCGAAGGAACGGCCTGTGTGGTTGTTTGAAATGTAAATATAATTTTTTTTTCTCTTTTCCTTGCGATGACATTGCGAAAAGGCAAAATACGTTGGCGCTAATTGAATAATTGGCCATTAAAACTAAATTGCGAATAATATAATCGTTCGGCCACGCACGTACGGGCACGCGAGAGCGAAGGAACGGCCTGTGTAGTTGTTGTTTCTGGCTCGCGGTTTGAAAGTTTTTTTTTTGGATTGCACATACGGCCACGCACATATGGGAACGCACGTACGGCCACGCACGTACGGCCACGCACGTACGGGAACACACGTACGGGCATGCGAGAGCGAAGGAATGGCATGTGTGGTTGTTGTTTCTGGCACACGGTTTGAAAATTATTATTATTTTTTTGCACGTACGGGCACGTACTAGTAATTTTAAATGAGTGGTGCGGTGCAGGTGGTAACTGAGACATGCAGCACATACAGGATCATAATAAATTCCTTTGTTTTCAGTTACTACTGCCCTTTTGAGTTATTTTTAACCATGGCTCACAACAAGAAAACTGTTGCTTGTGGTTAACCAAGTGCAAAAAAAGTCGAGAAAAGTGATGTCTGACACAGGAAATGGGGTTTTTGGATACGCTTGTGTAGACAAGAGTAAGCAGTGTCACTGGGCAGACATGGCATCTAACAAATCCAGGATCCACCAAGTAAAAGAATGTACAGAACATATAAGGTATAGTGAATGCTCTGGTTTTGCACTGTAAGGTTGAATACAGTAAACCACTCCAGTGCATGACGCATGAATTATATGACACATGAATTATACAGTGCCTTCAGAAAGTATTCACACTCCTCGACTTTTTCACATTTTGTTGTGTTACAGCTTGAATTTAAAATGGATGGAATTCAATTTTTTTTATCACTGATCTTCACAAAATACTGCATAATGACAAAGTGAAAACATGTTTTTAGAAATTTTTACAAACTATATAAAAATGAAAATCTGAGATGTCTTGCATCAATAAGTATTCAACCCCCTGAGTCAGTACTTTGTCGAAGCGCCTTTGGCAGCAATTACAGCTTCAAGTCTTCTTGAATATGTCTGTATCAGCTTTGCACATCTGGATTTGGGGATTTTCTCCCATTCTTTCTTGCAGATTTGCTCAAGCTCTGGCAAGTTGGAAAGGGGGTGTCGGTGAACAGCAATCTTCAAGTCTTTCCACAGATTTTCAATGGGATTCTAGTCTGGGCTTTGGCTGAGCCACTCAAAGATTTCCACGTTCTTGTTCTGAAGCCATTCCAGTGTTTCTTTAGCTGTATGCTTGGGGTCATTGTCCTGTGGGAATGTAAATCTTCACTGCAGTCTAAGGTCTCTTGCATGCTGAAGCAGGTTATCCTCAAGGATTTGCCTGTATTTGGCTCCATTCATTGTTACCTCTATCTTTACAAGTCTCCCAGTCCCTGCTGCTGAAAAGCATCACCCTAGCATGATGCTGCCATCACCTTGCTTCATGGTAGAGATGGTGTTAGATGGGTGATGAGCTGTGCTTGGTTTTGGCCAGATGTATTGCATTGCATTCAGGCCAAAGAGTTCAATTTTCATCTTATCAAACCACAGAATATTTTTCCTCATGCTCTCAGAGTCTTTCACGTGTCTTTTTGCAAACTCCTGCATGCTGTCATGTGCCTTTTTCTCAGGAGAGGCTTCTGTCTGGCCACTCTCCCATAAAGCCAAGATTTGTGAAGTTCTGCAGAGATTGTTGTCCTTCCAGAAGGTTCTCTGACATCAGCCAAGGAACTCTGTAGTTCTGTCAGAGTGGTCATTTGGTTCTTGGTCACCTCCCTGACCATGGTCCTTCTTACCCAGTTGCTCAGTTTTGTCAGACGGCCAGCTCTAGGAAGAGTCTGGGTAGTTCCATATTCTTTCTATCTCCGAAATATATAGCTCACTGTGCTCTTGGGAACTTTCATCACTCTAGAAATTGTTTTATACCCTTCTCCAGATCTATGCATTCTCACAATTCTATCTCGGAGTTCAACGGACAGTTCCTTGGACTTCATGGTCGATTTTCTGCTCTGCCGTACACTGTCAACTGTGAGACCTTATATAGAAAGGTGTGTTTCTTTCTAAATCATGTCCAATCAATTGAATTGGCCACAGGTTGGACTCCAGTCAAGTTGTGGAGACATCTCATGGAAAATAAAGGATTGGAAAATAAAATTTTAACAAAAATTATTGTGGAGTTCAAAGAAATTGGATGCACCTGAGCTCAATTTGGAGTGTCATAGCAAAGGGGTTGAATACTTATTGACACAACGTATTTAAGCTTTTCATATTTAATTAATGTGTGGAGAGTAAAACATGGGCTTACTGTTGTCTGCCCCCCCTCCCCCACCCATGTAAAACAAGGGTTTACTGTTGTCCAAAAATCCACCTTATATGTGAAGGGCATAATTTGACTTCAATTTTTTATGAACATGAGGTTAATCATTAATTGCAGTTCACTTCATGTGACAGAAGTTGGTGATTAAGGCTGCAAAATATACAATTTTGGTTCTATGGTCTAACACACTAAACAAGAATGGCACTCGGCAAAGTGCATACCTCCGCAAGGCTGAACAGTTTACGTTTGGTATCCCACTGATAGGCCAGATCTGGATCCGGACCTGAACCTAAATTGAATCAGCTTGTTCTTCTCACCTTCCTAACTCATCCACCAAGGTTCGTCCGAATCCATCCACAACTTTTTCAGATGTCATGTGATGTATGGTTTTTAGCTCTCTCAATGGTGAAAAATCACTTTAAATTTAATTTTTTTTAATCATATTCAGTTCTTCACCAACATTAACATGGAGTAGTCCTTGTCATATCGCCAACCTGTCCACCAAATTTTGTCCAAATCCGTCCACAACTGTTTGAGATATCATGTTCATAGACAGACAAACAGAAAGGCAGACCCCTAGCCTAAATAAGTCTGAGGGGCGGAGCACTCCACCCCTCTGGAGCGCCCCGCCCCAAGCAGAATCTGCCCTGCCCCCCTTTTAAAATGTCTCTCAATGCAAAGGATACCAATCACTTCCATCTCACGTGCAAAAGTCACCTTCAGTATTTCTCAGGATTCAAGGTGATTTTTTTGTCAAAATTATTCACCATTCTCTTTGGAAAGCGTCATTAATACTATATATATATAACATTCGACAAGAAGCCATGTACGCCCCTCTTTCCCTGCCAATTCACAGAACTACAACTGCATATTCCAGGTTCCACCCCTCTCCCCCAGAGTGGCTTAAACTTGTTTTACCAAAATTTCCACGATTTCTCATAATTTAGGATTCGGATCTTGACCAAAACCAAAAGTAATAGCACACTTCTCTACGTGCCCATGAATATCTGACAAAATTTGAAGTGAATCCATGAAGAATTGCTTGAGAAATCGCGTATCAAAAAGATGTCGTTCAAAAATTACATAACACTTTTTGCAGCGATCACTTTCCCAGCAGTTAGTATTTGGTAATGAATGAATTAATTAATAAATAAATATTTATTTCAAATAAACTTCCATCATGGCCAGTGGCCGAATTAAGGTAAGCTTTACAATCATTAATTTTACAAATAAAACGTATAAATAGAAAAATAACACAAAAATGACATTACAACCAAGGAAACGGATAAATTGCATCTTGATTTAGAGATACATCACATCAGAGTTTGAAAATTAACAGTCATTTGAGTCTATTGTAACATGTTCAACGTAGAGGAAAGAAGGGTGCAGAGCTCTTTACACCAATGAAACTGGGTTGGACCGATTTGTTACCACTCGGAGTGTGACGGCTCACTATCGGTGAAGGAGGCGGGAGGTAGCGGCTATACAGCACCATCTTGATGACATAGCACAAAATTCAGAGCGCAGGTTGCACAACAGCATTTAATTGCTAGCCATGCATCTGTTTGATAGGTTTTCATTCCTGCGATACCGAGAGAATGGCTGAAAGGATTTGAATCAAAAGTATGTACTATGATGGACAGATGAAATGATCATATTGTCCCCCTTTTGTGCAAAATGTGCCCATTTTCACCACACACACACCCTGCCACTTTTGCTTCAAGCTAGGGGTCTGCAGAAGGGGTATGAATATGTCACAATCACAAAGAGTATCACGTAATGTAGTAACGTAGATCTCCATTCAGAGAATACCAGCATAACAATCTGTTGGTCGACTAAAAGTCTTGCAGGGTGAACCACGAGGAGGTTGGTTGTCATGTCATCTCATGTTATAAAGCAAGTAAAAACTTGTAATGTTAATCACTGATTCATTCTTTGCCATAACACTGCTCAATATTTCTTACCTCTGTGAGTACCACACAACAAAGTTAGATGTGGAAATATTTGAGTTTGGTCAGTTATTAGTCATTTTAGGTCTACTAATTACTAGACTTGTTTCTCATTATGAGTTGCTTGTGTTTTTCACCCATTATAGACTGAAGAAGTGTTATCTTTAAACCAAAAACTTTTTTTTTGGCAGCATTGGAAGGACGCCATCCTGTGGACGTTCAAAGTTTGGAGAAACCTGCCGTCTTCATGGCTCACCATAATCCTGCAGTATGCATGATCCGGCCAACAGCACAGGTCGTCCCAATGCAGACGTCGATGCGCAAAGGTCATCCATGTTTCTCTTCTGGGTCACCCGCCACATGCGTTCCACTCCACCGACACAAGGACATTGGTACCAGCACTCTTTCAACATCTGACATGGACTCTGTGAACCGAATTTCGGCAACGATGGATGGCAGACCACAGTTACAAGATTACAATGCATCTTCGAGGCGCTTTGTGACCTGTGCGCCAAATCATTCAGCTTCCCCAGCTCTCAGTTCCATTCTCGTTGGTCACGGTTTTGCAATGCGTGGTCCGAGAGCACCAAGCGCTGCTTTTTCTTCAGCATCTAGCCAAGATAATAATGATGCAATGAGACTTTTATCACAGCACCCACTCAATGTCAATCAAATTGGCACACTTCGTTCTCAGTCTCCTGTTGATAATGCTGCTCCTGTAAATGGCATCAAAGAGACCCCAAGAGGCAAGTCTCAGCCTGAAGGCCAAGAGCAAACACTCATTTTTGGCTCTGAGGCTGAGGGAGTTGGAACAAAACCCACCCCAAAACCACAAGAACTACCAGCACCTGGTGCTCCTGCTGGCATCCCCGCAGCATGTACTGCAGGCCGTGGTGTTTTTGCCATCCCCCGGCAAGTTGCACAAGCCACTACATCAGCGATTTTTAGCTATGGTGGGCCTTCTCTTCGCAATGGTGGGTGTGACATTGAAAACGCAGCCAAACACAGTCCATCATCTTGCATTGCTGCTTGTGGACCACCTACTCGAGCAACATGCAGGCCTGCGGGCTGTAGCGAGTGCACGTCGTGTGGCTGTGATGCGGGCTGTGGAGACAGCAATGGCAAAAGTGCTCCGTGCAGAGGCCAGACATTGGGTTATCACTATCTCCAACCATTTCCCACTCCCTTCATTGGTTTCCCTATTTTTTCCCTGGGTAGTACTGTCTTTTTCCAACAGCAGCAGCAGCAGCAACAGCAACAACAACAACAACAACCACCACCACCACCGCCGCAACAGCAGCCACATGCAGTGCCATCAACTGTGGCAGTTTCAACTCCCACTGCAGCCTTTTATTTTCCTGCCCCCGTCACATCACCATTTTCCGGAGGTCTTCCAAATGATCATGGTCTTTCAGCCACAGTGACGTCTCCACAGCAGTATCCCCGCAATGCTGCTGAGGCATATTACCATGTTCCTCTGCAGCAGTCATACCCAGTTCAGGCAGCAACCCCAGCTGTGCACTATCAGTACACCCTTCCAACACTAGCCAGCACCACTGGGGTGCTTCGGCGAGGCACTGTACAAGGCCTGTCATGCTACAACTGTGGTAGCAGTGGGCACCGAGCTAGTGATTGCAAGCAACCTACCATGGACTGCAATCAAAGTAAGTTTCCTTCCCTTGATAATTTGTGTTTTTCCACACATAATCTCCATTTGTCATCATTGCTATATCCTTTTTACATCGACAAAATGATAGAAGATTGCTCCCCAAAAATTTGGCATTTACTCTGTACCCCTTGTTGTGGATAAGAGTGCAGAATGCGCCACCGAGATAAAAGTTCACTCTGCAATGTATTGCTTGGGCTCTTATACAGAACAGTAATTCCCTTCGGAATTAATGGTGTGTCATATGAACGGTGTATTTGAAACTCTAATGAATAACATGACTGAGTAAAGGTATCCCATAGGCAGGAAAGAAAGGGATGGAATTGACAAACAACAAATGTTGGAATGGAAATAGAGGGAGAGGGCTGTTCAATAGGTGTCAGGACAGAAAATCGAGTGGGTGAGAATTTCAGATTTTTTTTCCAACATTTGCTGAATTTGGATTGCAGTGTTTTTCCACCCTTGTGCTTTGTCTCTAAATGAATGAAAGGTTCACAAAAATGAAGCTTAAGGGGAGGTTGGAGGGTCAATATACTGCTAACCGGGTGGCAGAGAAGTGGTGTACATCGACAGATGAACAAACGTCAGTGTAGTGGGGCAGATAACAGCAATTTTTGAGAGGAATCGTGCAAATGATGATACAAAGCATCAAATTTGGCACATTTGTTCTCCAGGGGATTCTAATCAAATCTGCCTGATTGGCCATTTGAAAATCCAAATTTTGAAAAATTTGAAAAAAAAAAAAAACTTCAAAAAAGTCAAGATCACGAATCAATGTTGGATGCTGGCTGAGATTGGTGAATGTTTCAGAAACATCATCAAAGACGTTCCAAGTCTGCCATGCAGTTTTCTTCCCTTTACCGCGGAAGGCAGACACGACGTCACATCCAGTGAACGCATGGAAGTATGGATCCCTCTAGCTTTCTCAGGCCCTATTGCAGAAACTACCTCATGGACTGGAATCCATCGTGCCTTGGCTCCTTGGCAAAGGCAATCCACATGTTCTCAAGACCTAGTTCCTGTAAGGATGGCAGTACAGATATTGCTATGAGTAGTACGTCCGTGTCATTAGCCTTAATGATAATGGACTTGCTACCATCCGTCGTTGCATCCCTGGCGTGTACAAATATTCGAGTGTCAGCTTCTTCATGACAACATGGAGACACAGCATCCAGTGACTTCCTTGTGTTGCTAATGGCATCGTCTCCTTTTGTGACAATGACTGTGCTTGTCGTCTGTGCTTCACACATCTTTTCCGCAAGGAAGTGAAACAGCTCAGTCTTGTTGCTGTCATCTCGAAGAAAGCTTCTCCAGTTACTTGGGGTCTTACTGGTTCCTGTCACTCTTCTTCTGATTCCTTGCCCCTTTTCGACCTTGCCTCGGACTTCAGACTTGACTTCTTGTACACATCAAACACTACGTCCACCCTCTCGTACCTCGCACCATAGGATTCCACCTTTGGGATGGTCTTCTTTAGCATAGTCATCAAATATCTTTGAAGTGTGTGGAGGTAGGGCATTGATAAGTGCTGAGCCATCAATGATGACTGCATCTCCCCTTGGTTCTCTGTCTGGGATGTTCACTTGCGCTTCAAGAATTTCAGCCAGCTGTGACTTCAAAATTTTATTTTTTATTTTTTCAAAATTTGGATTTTCAAATGGCCAATCGGGCAGATTTGATCAGAAAGCCCTGCAGAACAGAAATGCCAAATTTGATGCTTGTATCATAATTTGCACGATTTTTCTACTATCTACTACACTAGTGAGACGATGCTTGTATCATAATTTGCACGATTTTTCTACTGTCTACTACACTAGTGAGACGAATATAGGTTAGATGTAGGAATGGGAATTCTGAGATGAAAATGAAGATAAGTTGTCACCTTGACGGGACAAAGCAAGATTGGTCTGTCGCTGGGAGGCCGTGTGAAAGGTAGTTAAATAAATAAATACACAGGGTGAAAAATGTTAAGAGTTGATCAGAAAGCATTGTCTCGGT
Source organism: Eptatretus atami (assembly GCA_035128595.1). Lineage (NCBI taxonomy): Eukaryota > Metazoa > Chordata > Myxini > Myxiniformes > Myxinidae > Eptatretus > Eptatretus atami. The sequence continues at coordinate 68,397,614 of CM068959.1, read as the reverse complement.
AAGTTGATTGGTAGGTGAATACTTGTGACTTGCTTGAACTGACGAGAGTTGGATAGATTAGGCCAGGTGGTCCAGGGCAAGTTGGAAAGCTTGAGCTGGAATATCAAGGTCTTATTTTCTTTTCTAACTGACTTTTTTTTCACATTCTTTGAAGTCTTCTTTATATCATTGCAGGTACTTTTAGGTTCAAGTATGCACCCCAAATGGAGGCTGCAGAGCCTGTGGAATGAGCAACGTATTTAACTGTTGGGACAGAAGAGGTGACGGTGCAAAGATGCCCGCCTGAAACTGTATTCGGTACCCATGGGATCTTGGAGCTATTGAGATTCGTTTGTTTTTTTACACAAGGTCTTGAAGAGATCCACTTTGTTTTTTGATTCATGGAGGAGTGAAATCCAAACGAGTCTTGCAGTGTAATCAAGAGAGATCCCTAGGTCTGTCTTCGAAGAACGTTTTGGTCCAACTGTTGATAAAATGTTTAACATGAACACGAATGTAATGATATAACACTAGACAGCTTTCAAGACTTTATTGGCCCTTTTGAGGTTATTTTTATGCAACACTAAGTCTGCCGCGTGTGTATCGTAACAGCATATTTCTGTACAAGTTTTAACTTCCTGTAGTTTCAACGAGTGGTGCCACCATCCTGTTTCAAATGGTGTGCAGCTCGAGATATTGTTGCACCAACATGGCTTTGCAGAAGCAATATTAAGGACTTTTGAATTTTTTTTTTCTTTCTGATTATACAGCAATGGCAATATTCAATTTTGAATCTTAACTTCTTTATAACTTTTTAAAGCATCTCGATGCCTGTTTGCCAATTTGCGGTGCATTATAAAGCCTGTGCTTGGTTTCTAAAATTGTACTTTGGTCTAATTGACAGTCCGAGGGAACGTATTTAATTTCGTCGTGAATAAGGCTTATTCCTTTCCCTATCCTTTTGCAAGAAAGCAATCAATGCCTTGCTTATCAGAAGCCAAACCTTGTAAAGGCAATGCGAGTATCATCTGTATCGTATTTTGGCTGTGGAGGCAGAAGGGGGAGGCTTTTGTTGAATTTTTTTTTTAATGCATCATAATTTTTTTTTTTTCTTATGTAGGGAGGCTCAATCAGATAGGTTTGCATTGAAAAGCAATTCCACTATTTGATAAAGATGCACACGTGTAACTTGCAAGCGACGTAGTCCTTGTACATATCGATTCTTTTGAAGGGTATCATAGTCCATCATAACCTGCTACCTTTTAAAAAAAATTTTTTTTTTAAATAAGTCATCTACACCTGTGCAATTTTTTTTTCTTTTCTTCGGTGAGTTTGTAAATGCTTAAACTGAATCAGAAGCACTTACATATACGGATATCCTATGCATCTCGTTACTTTTCCACCGTTTTGAAATGCTAAACACTATTAGAACAGCCTTATATTGAACATGAAGATGACGTGAACTTAATGTCGAGTTAAGTCGAATGAAGTATGAGAAAACAGTAATGGCAAATTTGTTTGCACTTTTGATGGCTTTGTTTTTGGAAGGTTTGCACTCGCCTTTCACAAGCCATCCAGCAATGATTTACGAATGGTTTTACAACTGCACAACTCAAGTTATTGGATTAACTTTAAATGTTGAGAGAGGTATATTCATGCTATCAAAGTTTTTTTGTTTGTTTGTTTGTTTTTTTTCCGCAAGTATTTCTGAAGTGTTTTGGACACGGGTTAGTGTGTGTACCCACCCACCTTACAATCCACATGATATTTGCCTCAACCACTTTGCAGGCATTATATTTTTAATCTTCCATCAGTGACCTGTTGTGTGCAAAGGAACAGGACATTCAGCAATGACAAACTAGTTTCCATTTTCCATGAAAGGTTTGAAAAACTGATATATTGATGCAGAATATGACAAACCCATCTGTACAAAGCTGTAGATTGCAACTCTAATTTGCTGAAATTAATTTTTATAATCTAGACTTTTCATCCAGTAAACATCCGCTGTTTGTCAGCTTTGCTTTCCCAAGAGCAATTGTTACAACTTTATATTTTTCAAAAATGTTACAGGTTTACATTAACAATGCTTTAAATAATGGGGAGGTTTTATGTTTATTTTAAAAATATATTTGATTGTACATCACAAATCCAATTTTATCGGATGCAAATAAGGATATCGATTTGTTCTTCCATCATTTTGTAAGGGAGTGCTTAACTAACATTCCACGATGCTCTTTTTAAATACCGTCACGCCTGTTTTGTGGTGTCGGATTGACAGTCCTGGATTGCAGTGCATTGTGCAAGGAACGACCAGTGGTTGGTCATCAGCCAAGATGTATTAACTTCAAGTTAGTTAGAATTGCAGTACCGACTTTACGAAGTCTGGGTGTGTTTTATGCGATACTTTTTGCAGCTTACGAATGCTCTTCTTTCATGCCACCGAACTTGCATTGTATTTTTGAATGTTTGTACAAAAATTAAATGTATTTTTCTCAAACTCGTGCTGTTTGCTAAACACCCGAATACACCACCCACAATGTAAATATTTTTTAACTTCTATTTAACATAACCACAATTCAATGGTAAGAGCAAGTAGTGTAACATTTGTGATCGCTTTTGGTAGCGCAAGTGCTGTTTTGGTTCTTCACTGAGCTTTTGATGCAAGAATATATCCTTCAGAAATTCCCCCACACAATAATAAACAACCATTTTGTTTGAACACCACAAGAAATGTTAAGATAAAAACAAAAGACAATTTTGTTCTGAAAACTTGCAAGTTTTTCAGAAGCTTATTGTACACTAGCAGGGGTATCCGGCATTACCTGGTCTTTTCTTTTCATGCAAGCCGAAGACTTGCATACACCCACAAATGAATGTGGTGAGGAATCATTTAATATTACCTTTCACATTGCTACAATGGCTTAGGCACTACAGAGCAATATGTATATATATATATATATATATATATATATACTATGATATTTATATATGAGGTTGAGGAAGAGAGTGAGGGCTGAACCAAGGACCAGATGGTGGAAGCTGAAGGAGGAAGACTGTTGCGTGGAATTTAGGGAGGAGGCGAGACAGGTGTTGGATGGTGGTAAAGATGGGGGGATGATTGGGCAACTACAGCAGAAGTGGTGAGGGAGATGGCTAGGAAGGTACTTGGTGTGACATCTGGACAGAGGAAGGAAGATAAGCAGCCTTGGTGGTGGAACGAGGAAGTACAGGAAAGTATAAGGGAAGAGGGTTGGCAAAAGAAGTGGGATAGTCAGAGAATGAAGAAAGTAGGCAGGAGTACAAGGAGTGGCGGCGAAAGGCAAAGAGAGAGGTGGCAAAGGCTAAGAAAAAGGCATGTGACGAGCTGTATGAGAAGTTGGATACAAAAGAAGGGGAAAAGGATTTATACCGATTGGCAAGACAGAGGGACCGAGCTGGGAAGGATGTGCTGCAGGATAGGGTGATAAAGGACGTAAATGGGAATGTGCTGACGAGCGAGGAGAGTGTGTTGAGAAGGTGGATGGAGTACTTTGAGGAGCTGATGAATGAAGAAAATGAGAGAGAGAGAAGGTTGGAAGAGGTGGAGATAGTGAATCAGGAAGTGGGTGGATCAGTAAGGATGAAGTGAGGACTGCTATGAAGAGGATGAAAAGTGGAAAGGCGGTTGCCCAGATGACATACCAGTGGAGGCATGAAGTGCTTAGGAGAGATGGCAGTGGGGTTGTTAACCAGATTGTTTAATAAAAATCTTGGAAAGTGAGAGGATGCCGGAGGAGTGGAGAGTAAGTGCACTGGTTCCGATTTCAAGAACAAGGGTGATGTGCAGAGCTGTGGAAATTACAGAGGGATAAAGTTGTTAAGCCACACCATGAAGTTGTGGGAAAGAGTAGTGGAAGCTAGGTTGAGAAGAGAGGTGACGATTTTGAGCAGCAATATGGGTTTATGCCAGGAAAGAGCACCACTGATGCGATGTTTGCTTTGAGAATGTTGATGGAGAAGTATAGGGAAGGCCAGAAGGAGTTACATTGTGTGTTTGTGGATTTAGAGAAAGCTTATGATAGGGTGCCAAGAGAGGAGTGTGTGCATTGTATGAGAAAGTCGGGAGTGGTGGAGAAGTATGTGAGGATTGTGCAGGATATGTATGAGGACAGTGTGACAGCGGTGAGGTGTGCGGTAGGAATGATGGACCGGTTTAAGGTAAAAGTGGGATTGCACCAAGGATCGACTCTGAGCCCTTTCCTGTTTGCAATGGTGATGGACAGGTGACGGACGAGATCAGACTGGAGTCTCCATGGACTATGATGTTCGCGGATGACATCATGATCTGTAGGGAGAGTAGGGAGCAGGCTGAGGCGAGCCTTGAGAGGTGGAGGTACGCACTGGAGAGAGGGGAATGATAGTCAGTAGGAGTAAGACGGAGTACATGTGCGTAAATGAGAGAGAGGGTGGTGGTATGGTACGGTTGCAAGGAGTTGAGGTGGGGAAGTTGGATGGGTTTAAATACTTGGGATCAACTGTCCAAAGTAACGGAGAGTGTGGGAGAGAAGTGAAAAAGAGAGTGCAGGCAGGATGGAGTGGGTGGGGAAGAGTTGCAGGAGTGATTTGTGACAGAAGGGAAGCTGCAAGAGTTAAGGGGAAAGTATATAAGACGGTAGTGAGACCAGCTATGTTGTATGGTTTGGAGCGGTGCGCTAACAAAAAGACAGGAAGCGGAGCTGGAGGTGGCAGAGTTAAAGATGCTGCGATTCTCGGTGGGAGACGAGGATGGACTGGATAAGGAATGAGTATATTAGAGGGACTGCGCAGGTAGGACGGTTTGGAGACAAAGTGAGAGAGGCGAGATTGAGATGGTTTGGACATGTGCACAGGAGGGAAGCGGAGTATATCGGAAGAAGGATGCTGAAGATGGAGCCGCCAGGCAGGAGGAGAAGAGGAAGGCCAAAGAAGAGGTTCATGGATGTGGTGAGGGTGGACATGCGGGTGGTTGGAGTGTCAATGGAAAGTGTGAGGTATGAGCGAACATGGATACGGTTGATCCGCTGTGGCGACCCCTAACGGGAGCAGCCGAAAGAAGAAGAAGATATATATATCTTTTTCTTTCGGCTGCTCCCGTTAGGGGTCACCACAGCAGATCATCCGTATTATCCGCATAATGATTTGGCACAGGTTTTACGCCGGATGCCCTTCCTGACGCAACCCTGGTCGCCTCTTACACACAGGGGATATGGTACACCTATTTACCCGGGGCATACACCGGACCAGTACACTGGTACTCATTTCGCCGACCTCAGAAGGATGACAGGCTGAGTCAACCCCTGGTGTAATAATTCAGCGGGCCAACGGGCGACTTTGAACTCAGGACCTTGGATCCCAAGCCCGCTGCCCTAACCACTGCGCCAACACCAGGTATGTATGTATATGTACTATATATATATATATATAATATATATATATTATATATATATATATAATAATTATTTTTTTGTGTGTTTTTTTTTTTTTTACTGAACTTAAGAAAAACAAAATTTCAAATAATTTTTTGTCTTCAACACTCCCAGGCACTCACTGATGAACCTCTGAAAGTCAGACAAATGGCTCTCTTCAAGTATATATTGATTGTACATTGGTACATAATCGTTATTGAATTATTTTTTTGACAGTGATCTCGTGCAGGAGTCTTTTACATCAATCACACGCAAGAGGAAGACATTGGTGTGCTTTTACATTCGTAAGCAGTGGATAAACACAGTGCGTGAGATTATGGATGTGAGACTTGGACTCTGACCAGGGATCTGAGATGGAGACTTAATTCCTTTGGTACCAGGTCTCTCCGGAGAACCCTTGGTATCACTGGTCGGATTTGTGTCCAGAGAGCGGTTGCTGAGAGAGACTCAAATGAGATTTGTTACCTGCATTGTCCGTGAGCGTCAGCTGCGGCTGCATGGAATATGTGGCTCGTTTTCCTGACACTGATCCTGCTCACCAGATTCTCTCAGCGAGGGAGCCTCGTTAGTGGAGGAGGCCATTGGGCCGACCACATGCCTTGTGGTTGCAGCAAGTTTATCAACATCTCAAGGAGATAGGGATTGGCCAGGCATCTGCCTGGGGGATGGCCAGACGGAGGCCCCTGCAGTACCGGCAGAAAGAGGACGCAGCGACATGCTGCTCTGGCACATGCTCCCATACCTGACCTCACGTGACCTGTGAGATTATGAACCTGTGTTCTGTGCATCATGAGTCAAGGGTTCAGATGGGAATGCCAAACAGATTGATTAAATTCCGAGATTATGCCTCGGTTCTTTTTCATTCTGATTATGTTACAGATTAACACACATATTTAACCCATGTTAATGTGGAATTGTAGCTTTTATTGTTTGTTTCAACTCTTCTATGTTCGAGAGGAAGCCATGATATTGTACATTTATTATTCACAAGCAAATACCACCCATCACTTCACTGACAGGAATTTTGAGAGAGAGAGAGGGTGGGGGGAGGTCTGGAGAGAGAGAGGGAAGGGGGGGG
>CM068959.1:68373424-68387014 GCA_035128595.1 Eptatretus atami | reverse complement strand
TATATTAATATATATATTATATATATATATATATAATATATATATATATATATATATATATACATAAATATATAAACATATACATATATACATATATATATATATACGTTATATAATACATATATATATATACACACACATATATATATATATATATATATATACATACACACACTATATATATATAATATATATATATATATTATATATATATATATATATATTGTTACGAATTTGGAATTCGATTGCACACAACATACAGGTTCCTTTAGTCAGCTATGTCGATAAGTGCTTGTTCCCTAGATAGCTCACCTTTCATTGTTTAAATGTTCAGAAATCGATTAGATGCGCTGCGGATCGATTTAATAGTTAGGGAACGAACAATGGAGACATCCCTCCCCCTCTTCTGCGAAGAGGAAGAACCATGCCGTCCGTGGACTCATGATGTCAACAACTCCCTCCCACCCGTGGTTGAGCGGGGGGGGGGGGGGGGGGGGATGATCACGAGGGCATGAGTCACGCCGGGCGTGGAGGAGGGGGGGCGGGGAGAAGGATAGAGGAGATCGTTTTCTTTTGTTCGGGCCAGAGTTGGAAGGCAGAGTTGGAGAAGGGAGTTGAGGGGAGTCGTTCAGCAGACCGTCGGGTCCTGCTTGGCTAGCGTTAGGGTTGAGGCCTTCGGAAGCTTTTTGCTTCGGCTGGCTCAGTGAGCTTCGGCTGAGGTCTGGCTCGGGAAGAGGCTTTTTGGAGGCTTTTTGCTTTGACGGTTCGTGAGCTTCGGCTTCTGCTTGGCTCGGGAGAGCTTTTTGCTTCAAGCTGCCCTGTTTGGAAGGAAGTTAAGCCGGTCGCTCGGCTCGAGCTGCGAGTGGTGGCTTCTTCTTCTTGGTTCGTGGAGCTCTTTGTTCTCCATTTTGGTTCCCGGCTTGGTGCGACTCATCGACCTCTTCGTGGAGGTGGTTCCTCGGGGAAGCGACGCATCGACGGGAAGGATCGGCGCCTCGTCTCACCAGCACGTGTTGAGAAGCGCGGGAGGTGGTTCCTTGGGAAGCACGCATCGACGGAAAGGATCGCCACCTCGTCTCAACAGCACGTGTTGAGAAGCGCAGGAGATTCGCGGGAGCTCGGGAAGGATCACTGCTCGGCGATTGGATCCAGCTCGCTCTCGCTGGAGCCCGGGTCCGAACAACTTGAAGACCACACGAGGTGGAGAGGTTCGAGATAGGCTCTGGGTTTCAGCTCACCTGTCCTCGAGCTGGAGCTCGTTATAAAGGCATCTGCCACCATTTCTGGGTGTGTGTGTGTGTGCGTACGTGTGTCCGTGGGCCCGTCTAATAAGTAGGAACTGCTGTTAAGTGCAAGTGACTGTACATAATAAGTAGACGGTTGTAGTTCTTTTGTCGTGCTTTTGTTGCTTGTATAATTACATCCGTGTTTTGCCTTGTTTAATTGCATACGTGCTTTATTATAATAAATGTCCTTGTGTGAATGTAAACCTGTTCGTTGCGTCCATTCCCCCATTGAAATGCCATCTTGTATTGCGGAATATTAGTTGGTTTTTAAATAACGATAAATAGAATCGGGTCCGGCGAGGTCTGGCGATAATACCCGCTCGGTTATCCCGAACAGAACGGACCGCTTAAGCGGTTCGTGTCCAAGCAGGCCTTCGCCGAGGTACGGTCCTCGGTAGGTTACCCGCGCGGGTACTTAGGTATATCGATATTCGGCGATTGACCCTATTTCGTGCGGGTAGAATACGGACTGAGCCGTGTGGGATTAAAACTCACCCGTGACTGGTTTCTGGCGTTGTTCCAGAAAGTCACGACTGGATTGTCCGTTCGGTGGGCGAAGCGACTGCTATTTGTTAGACGCGGTCGTTCGCACGCCGGCGGGCGGAAATCTACAACACTGGTGTCAGGACGTGGGGTACAGATTCATTCCCTCCACACTAAATTAAATGGAATCGGACCAAGGGTGTGTGGAGCGACCCTCCGTTCCCATTAAATTGCGGGCTTTAAATTTATTCCGAGAAGCAAGGTGGCGGTTCAAGGCGAACGGGAGCAGGGGGTAATGAATTTAGAAATGTTAGAATCTATGGCTCAGGATGAAATGACCATGCAGGACACTCCCATTATGCAGGTTGACTATTCCCCACAAATAAATGCAGAGTCCGCAATGGGCGCAGCGGCGGGGGCCGCGGTGTATGACACCCCCTCCCCTCCTCCGTCAAAATCCCTCCTCGGTCCCCGGCGGATCCGTGCCCGATAATGGCGAAGCGACTGCCACCGGGCCACCTTACATGGGCCAGCTATTAGGAATATTGCTGGCAAAAATGGATGGAAACGCACTCGAGATGAAAAAACGAAATGAAAGAAATGCGGGTGAATGCAGCGCATGGGGCTGGATCTCCAGGCTGTGCAAAGGGCACTAAAGAAAGAATTGGAGGAAGCAAAAAGCAAAATGGCGAAGGAGATCGGCACGATACGAGGGAGGTGAACGAGTTGAAAGGGAGTGTAAAAGGTGTGTGGTCCACGATGGAGGTGGGTAAGAAGGATGTGACAGGCGAAATAATACGGTTGGACAGGAGGAGACAAGTTTGGACAAGGATGAAAAAGGTAAAGGAAGGCAAGACCAACTAAGGCGGGAAACAAAGAATGAATTGGGGCCGTAAAAAAAAAAAAGAGTGCAAAACGAGACACGAAGAGATGACTGAAATGGTCAAAGAGATGGGACGGAAGGCCGAGATAGAGACGCAGGGAATTGGAGTGCGACTGGACAGACATATAAAAGAGACAGAAGAAGAAGTTAAATTGGTAAAAGGTGGATTGGTAGAGACTCAAGGGGAGGTAGAGGAGGTTAAGAACGACTTGGAAAAAGCAAAAGACGTGCAAACACGAATAGAGGGAAGGTAGAGGATATGAAGGCAGAGCTGGTGGACTGTGTTAATACCCGGTGTAAGAGGCAGGATGGCCTCCTTATGGAACAGAGGGAGAGAATACGCTCCCTCGAGGCAGATCGTAACCAGGTGGGGCTGGTGTCACTGAACGAGGTAACGGGGTTGCACACCGTGGGGGTGTGCATGCCGAGTTTGGGTGGGGGGTGAGCAGAGGCCACGGGGTCTCTTGGCCTAATGCGGGCCCCCGGTATGACTGTTCCTGCGAGTATGCAGAATGCGAGTCTGATGGCATGGGGAGTAAGCAGGACAGTACGGAGCGTGCACCGACGCAGACGGGGGTAGTAAACTCCCCGGGCCAATGGCTCGGTTCTGCGGGGTAGGGCACGATTGAATATGGGGGTCCGTCCCTCCATGTGTCCCTCAGGGACTGGGAGGTGGGGTCGGACCCCGAAAGGCCAGAAGGTGCCACTGCCTCCGTATGATGGGAAGACGGACCTAAGGGCGTATTTGGCCCAGTTTCACTGCGTGGCCAGGGGCAACGGCTGGGACCAGGTGCAGGGCGTGGCACAGCTCACGGCGCACTGCACGGTGCGGCATCCGAGGTCTTGACCACGATACCCTGGAAGGGGCAACACTGGCAGACCTCTATTCGGCCCTAAATAACCGGTTTGGTATGGAACAGCAGAGCGAGCTTGTTAAGGCTCAGCTCAGTGGGCGCAAACGACACCCCCATGAGACAATGGGAGAATTGGCGCACGATATTCGCCACGCGGTGGGGATTGCACACGCGAGGTATGGCGCGGAGTACCGGGAAGCTCGCCCTGGACCATTTTGTCTGGCGCTTGCGGCACCGATGCCGGGTCATTGCTGACCACATAGGCGCCGGAGAACCTCCAGAAGGCGGCTGACACTGCAGCCGTTGGGAGGCATCAAGGTCGCCGGCTGGAGGGGGGTGCTGGGCGACATGCAGTGGCAATCCGGCAGGTGGGCCCCGTGGACGACGCGTGCGCTGGAGCCGGGGCGACCCTGGGCGACCAGGCGCGGTTGGAAAAGATGGTCCAGGGCCTGATCGACCGTCGGCTCGAGAGATCTAGGGAGAGCGGTCGGGCCCAGGAAGGGCGGGATGAGCCATCAGGGGGTTACCCCAATTCGGAATGAAAGGGCGTATAATTCGAGCTACCGGGGGCACGCACACCTTACCATGGACGGTGTTATAACTGTGGCGGAGGGACCACCTGCAGCGGGAGTGTAACGCCCCGCGCAGGGAACAGCAACGGCCCCCCGGATCACCAACTCTGCCCCGGCCGATCGGAGTAGCCGGAGCTGGAACAGCCGCTCCCGCAGAGGCGCAAGGCTCGCAGAGCCTTGCTGCGAGTACACAAGCCCAGCCAGGGGTAGAAGACCCCTGAGGGGGGCACAGGAAGTACTAGTTAGGGAATGGGTTACGGTAGTTAGACCGGCTTCATTGGGCAGGAGAAAGCCTCATGGAGCGCGTGGAATGGATTAGTTAGAGGGATTTCAGTTTAGATTTAGGAAATGGGAATGTTGGATTTTGGAGACACGGACAGACATGGAAATGTGTAGTGGAGACGTAGCTTAGCTACCTAGAGTAAATGGAACGTGCTGAGTTTTAAGGGATGACGAGGAGGCACGAGTTCGTAAGGGATTAATTAGGAAGGATGGCAGTATAGAGTGTTTGTGAGTTGTGAAATGGAAAGTGTATGAGGAATGAGTGTGGGACAGCGGCCCAAGTGTGTGAGTGGAGCGAATGTGGTATGCATGGTGCGATGACTGGGGGGAGGAGTGATTCCCACCCAAGTGACCCGGGTCAGTTTAATGTTAGCTAGTGGGTATTCAAATTTACTAACAGGAGGTCGTTTTGTTGTTGGTGTCGGAGAAGGCACGAAACCCGTTTGGAGGGGTGCAAGAGTTCATGGACCGGCTGGGAGCGTGGCTGTGAAAGTTGAGTATTTGTTTAGTGGGCACCCCGGGCACCGGACTAGTCGGCCAGAGTAGGCCAAGGGCCCAAGAGGGGCCGGGATAGTGTAGTGGGCACGGGCGACCCGTCGGAAACGGGACCCGTAGCGCCAGAATGCCACGGGGGCAGTGTAGTGAGCACGGGCGACCCTCGGAAGGGACCCGGGGCATCAACACGCCATGTGGGCATCGGAGGGGGCAATGCCAGAGAGGGCAAACCCTGCTGTTATAGGGAACAGCTCAGCTCGGAGGCAGCCTGCGGGCCTGGGGGTGCCATGGTTAGTGTTCGGCAGAGGGGGAGTTCCTGCCAGTTGAGCCACGCTGCCCAGTCAGGAAATTGTGCGAGGGCACGAATGAAAATTTGAGGGGAAGGCCCAATTTATAATGGACACCAACACAGGCGACGAATCATGGTTTTTAGAACTGATATTTTTAAAGTGTGAGGCTTTTTTTTTGAAAGCCCCGGGGTAGTTTCAGGTGTAACTTGAGGGGAGCACTCAGTAGAGTGCAAAACCTCGCCGCCAATACTGCTCGGTCACTCAAGTGAACCTGATATCCTATTCATTCAATTGACGTCAACAGTGCTCACAGAGTTATAGTTTGCAACTTTCCCTTTTATCTTTTAACTTTTACTACTCAATTCATTCGTCATAACTAGATTCCTTGAGACAGGAATTGATTTTACGTGGGTATATCCAACTGAAGTTCCAAAAATCAGCCGCAATTATTAATTTTGCATGTTTTTTGTTGGAAATCACTTAATAACATGTAGAAATGCAAAAAAAAAATAAAAAATCGAAAATTTGTTGAAAAAAAGTTGCAAAATTTTCTGTTTTTTTCTCCAACAATTTTTTGGGGGGGGGTGGAAATCACTTAAAACATGTAGAAATGCAAAACAAAAATTCAAATATATAAAAGAGACAGAAGAAGAAGTTAAATTGGTAAAAGGTGGATTGGTAGAGACTCAAGGGGAGGTAGAGGAGGTTAAGAACGACTTGGAAAAAGCAAAAGACGTGCAAACACGAATAGAGGGGAAGGTAGAGGATATGAAGGCAGAGCTGGTGGACTGTGTTAATACCCGGTGTAAGAGGCAGGATGGCCTCCTTATGGAACAGAGGGAGAGAATACGCTCCCTCGAGGCAGATCGGGGGCTTCGCAGGCGAACGACGGTGGAAGCCTGCCCGAAACTGATGTCCGGATAACGTGCATCATTATGCAGCAAAGAGGCCACTGCTGCGGAACTCAGCAAACCAGCATGGAACAACAGTTTCTTAGGAACCAATTGTGCGATCGCCAGCCGCGAGTTATAGAAAACTTTTATCATATATAAAAGTCGTAGTTCCTCATAGAAGGCAAGGAGTTATTGATACCTGTGCGACTTTTCGCGTAGTGATGTGCCGATAGGTGATGTACCATAGAGGACGTAAGTTCAGACCTTCACTCACAAAAAAACACCATAGCAAATTTTGACCAAATCAGCTAGAAGAGTTTTCAAGTTGAATACTGGCGATCGAACTGGATGCTTTGATAACGGCGAAGCAATGACAGGAAAGAGACCGGATCAACTTCAAAAGAGGTCACAGAAATGCTAAATGCATTATTTTGCCAGCGTTTAACATGATAAATTCGTAAAGGAAGTCGTACCCGTGAAACAAATTTCTTCGGCTTTGAGCTATCGAGCAGAAAGACAATATAGAGATGCTGCGACAGCTCGCATTGATGAAGAGATTTTTTGGGCTGACTTTTAACACAGATTTATTATGTTATACAGCATGCAGCTCAACTACCCACGGAGTGCAGCCTGCTATATAACTGAGGAACAAATAAAGCAGCTTCGCGGCGCCCAAAAAAACCTAAGTAGAAAACTGAAATTGAAGAGAATAATCGTAGCAAACAAGAAATGATACAGATGTCTATTCAATATTCATTACGCACCTGAATCTTTTCTTAGGAACCCAGAGGATTAGTTCAATTAGTTGATGTTAATATGCACAATAATCGCGGGTTCTTTTCAGTCAGTTTTTGTGGCTGTCTCAGTTCTATGTGGTGTCGACATTCCATCAAGAAGAATCTGCAGCGGACGGCGACTAGGTTAGCGAAAGAATAGGTGTTTGGAAATCGCTCTCTCTCTACAATGATGAAAAACACCGTGGGTAGTACTTGCACTCTGCCCTTGATAATTCTGACAAAGCCAGAAGAGAAATAGCTGTCGAGAGTGTGCGTTAAACCGGAAATCAGATTACTGAACACAAGTTGTATAATTTATCTACTACGTTTATTTATTTTTTGCCTTGGTGTAATTGCGAACAGTGTACTAGGATTCCTTCACAAAGCGTAACGAATTTGTTGCAATTGGCAGCTACTTGCACTAGCGGACAGCAGAGATCCAAGAATGCTCATTTAGCTCAATGAAAGTTGGCCGCTCCTTCAGCCAGCTAGAACTTCACTTTGCAGGGTATTACGATAGTGAAAAAAGATACCACATTCCTCCTTCGTGCTATATTTGACATACTTTGATTTCCGGGAGTGGATAGCTCTGCCGCGTGCGGACACACTGGTATTGGATCGATGGCTAGCAAAGATATCATCACTGACATGTTACACCGGGGCACCCATACAAGACATTTCGAGAAGCATGTCCATACTTCCGTTAAGGGTGCATACAGAACAGTCTCACCATTCCGGGTAATACAGGAGGTCATCAGAATATTGGAGAGATCGACTCGAGGCCACGGATTTTCGATAACACCGATTTCTCGGAAGAAATCGATGACCAGCGCTATGCTATTAGACAAATTAAGCAACTGTGGAGAAATAGTATAGCATGCTACCATACTTTTCCGTCACATGGTCGCACATTCTGTCTGGGTCACCGACTGTATTAGGCGATATCGATTAAAACATCACAGGCTAGAAGGAGTTAATCGCTGTGGCTTTAGGGGGAATAGTATGGTGTTACGATACAATGCTCATTCGCGTCACACCTGGAAACATCGTTCAGTCGGTCCGAAGGTCCGATTCTTTAGTCGTCTTTAGATCGACATGTTTTAACGCCACAACACATTCCATCGTCAGCAATCCAAAGACAGATTAAAGAAAGCGACAATCCCGCCTCTACCAGCCAATTTACTTCCAATTATACAGCGCAGCGAAAACAGAGAGTGGCGCCCACCTTGCAACTTCAACCAGCTAGATTCTTTCTTGATCTCACTATTGCAGGCGACAACTTCACTTGCGCAGCGCCGAAAATTCACGTTATGGATTTATGACTCGCATGCTGAACTCATCGACCAGATGAGATCAGTCGTGAGCTGGCGGTGCTTCAAACCGATCGGATGACTAGAGATCACTGTCAGGTACGGCAAGATTGTAGTTTCCCGGGGCCTACACCTGCCCGTACCCTTATTGAGGACGGCGGACCTCCACAGAGTATGGCAACAGTGCAAGAAATCATCAAGAGAATCATCTCAACATGCACTGTCATCACTTCAGCTTGAGGCGCTTTGTATTAAGAAACTATTACCGGTGGATGCCTCAGACCAGTGCAACTATGGACTAAAGGCGAACCGAAATGCAATGGAAAATGAATCGTCATATGGAAGAAATCTAGCTCCATGCATGGGAAACTTCCAATAAATCCTGTAACTTCATGTCTAGCATATGGAGGAAGAAAGTTTGAGATGCAGGCCTCGGGACTGTAGCTGTAGAGTTCAGTTGTCATTTCGTCTGAAGGATCTTCATCACCATGTGTTCTGGTAGGTCATTAGCAAGGTTAATCAATCCTGTGACCTGTGGTCGCGACTCACAGGGCGTTCGAGTGTGATACGCATCTTAAGTGCTGCCTTCTTTGGAGAGAGCAAGTTTCCAGGGGTCCATTGGGTAGAACAAACAATCATCCTGACATAGAATCCTCCAGATTCGAAAGGATTGAACCATCAAGAAATCAGAGCTCAGTATTCAACGCGAATGACTTGTTTGCCACCAAAGACATCTCAGCGATTAACTATCTCAGATGATGATTCGATGTGTACAGATCTTGACATACGTAGTTTGTGGGCCCAAAGTGTTGGGGGGGCAAATGTTCGCGAATACCTATACATTTACATAGCGAACCAAACATGGAGACCTGGCCGCTTTAGGATGATGTAATATTGAATATCATAAGAGACCCTGACTGGAGGTTGATTCTGCGAGATAGAGAAGGCACTGATGCTCACTTGGCTTGATGTCAGAAGAGTGAATCCCTTTGGGTGACTCGACAATAGACAAGGTCCGAACATATGCTAAGATATCTACCAGCTAGTACTATGCCATCAGATGACCCACACTTTCGCCGGCGGAACAGCGGCGGTGACCGATTTACAGGCAAATTCTTTACTGTGCAAGGGGGCGTAGCGCTTCTCGGTATTACTAGTCTTTGAGCGACCAGGGGCAATCTACTCTTGCCGGAATCGCGTGTTGGACCAGACAAGCATAAGAACAACACGTTCATGAGCAAAATGATACACGCAAACAGCTGGGGAGGAACACCGAAAGGTTTAGTCTTGCGATCAAGGGTCTTTGTGTCACGTATACTATCAACTGCACGAACATCGGGCTGAATGACTGCACTGGAGGTTTGGCCTGCGAGAGAATGATTTTATCCTCTTGGTGGAATTTGTCCAGCGACAACTTCTTACTGCCATTATGTCACCCTTGATCTTCTAGGTTCTCGCATCAGACGTATGGTCTTGCGTCACAGCTATACTGATCATCTACATGGAGAAATTGACTGGTTCTATCTGGCCGATGCTCGGCCCCGATGTATCTTGTTTCATTTCTTCTCTTACAGATAACTATCTTTTTCCAGGAACAAGAAGATGGTCTTGTCCGGGATAGAGAAAGGTATGTTGCTAATGATCTACTCAACGCATTGCAAAAGGGGGAAGAGGGCTTACAAGCTTCCAGAAACACGTCTTGAAGAGGAATGGGCTTCTATTGACACAGTGAAGAAGATAACTTGGAAAATTTGTAAGATCAAGCAGAAAGTTTGTGAATGAGGTTCAACAAACAAGAATCGAATCGCTTGATAGGAGCTAGCGACGTAGACATTTGACGTGGGTTTGGGACACCACCCCACACTGACCATACCCTCGCCCCAAGGACAATGGCATCCGTCGAGCAGAACTTTGTCTTTGTCTCTACCCATTAGGGCCCTATGTAGGTTGACCATGGCTTTCGCAAAACTATGAATCGGGGCCAATTGAGTGAGACCAACACACACAAACCAAAAGTTTTTATGTCTGACGTGCGCATATGACGCAGCGTGAGATAGTGTGTCTTTGGCGTATGTTGGAACAGTGAAATCACGAGAAATAGATGTATTGATTCATGAGTGCAAAATTCAATCTTAATAATTACTCGATTATTAAGAATGGACTCTCATATCAAAAGTCATGAAGTCGGCAAATAAAAAAAAGAGAAGAAACGACAACGTAATCGAAGACTATACTGAACCGCATCCTTGCTGCGCGCCTCAAACGACTGGTCAGGCAGTCAGCGACAAATCATGTACTGTCTTTAGAACAACATACACAGAGATCCATTCAATCAGAACTTAACGTGTTGACAACCGCTCGCGTTGCCAAAACTCGAACGGCATCAGTATTCAGCGATTGATCATATTGACTGCCAGGCACACCAAATCAACACCGGCGACGGCGCCGTCTCGCTGCTTGCAGCGAGACAAAGGAGAAACTGATTGTGTTTCTGGCCGGGAAGTCAGTGGAAAACGATGAAAAAAGTATCGCGGGAGAAGCTGGAGGCCAAACAGTAACTACTGTAATATCTATCTCTGTGGTTGAATTAGTTAAATGTCTGGTTACTGACCCACAGTGTGAAGTTAGTTGCGAAAGGCAGCTCGAAAAGATGCCGACTGGATGGAAGGACAGTAGGACGCGTGTGTTTCTCACGCAAAGTCAACGCCGCTTACCCCCCACTAACAATACGATCTATCTTTAGTGGTCAGATGATCACCGACGTTCTGTTTGATCAGTCTTCAATCTGGCATCACACCATCATAGTCAGTCTTCATCAGTTTTCTGAATGAACAAAGCTTCTTCAGTGTCTAGATGTGTTTATGACCGGCACGTTGGAATAGTGTGGCTGCAGGTATTGGGGTGTGGAGTATGCAATCGTTCGCATTGCCAGGCTTCATGCACTGGAGCGGTTTTTAGAAAAGTGTAACGTGAGTCTCTTGGACTACCAAGGAAAGATTAAAGCGCTTTGAAAAGCATTGTGCAAAGCGAAAATGATCTGTATATCTCACAAGCATTCACAGGATCTAATCATATTCAAAGGTAAATGGATTATTCGAATAATGGAATTAGTAACAACAGAAGTCTTCAATAGCATTCAAGGCCTGTCATCGTGTCAGCTGTACGGCCAAAACATCAAGATCTTGCCTGGTTGTTAATTTTCGCTCGGGTTGTAGTCCGACATATTCTGTGCCAAAAAGAAGGGCACAGATCTGAATCTGGACAATTTGCTCGCCTGGGTGTGTGAAGACTCCTTGATGCAGTCATACGTTAGGCCAATCTCATCAGGAGCGGCTATCTGGAGAGCGAAGCCTTTGAAAACCTTGCCAGCCGTCCCCCAGCGACCTCAGCAGGACATGGCTGAACTACGCGTTCGCTCCACAATCCGATGCGATGTGGGTCTACCAGCCCAGATAGTCGTCTTGAATCTCATCTCATGCAACATCGCAGAAGGATGTCTCACCGTAACAGATTGCTCCTGCATACTGAATGGTGAAGTGCACTGTGTGTGTAAGCTGCAGGATGCTCCACATGGTGCAGGAAGATGCTATCGTGACTCAGGATGCCAATGACTCTGATGGCAACTCTGAATGATTAACTTGTGTGCACTGTATATTGATATAACATACTGTTGTTGTCTATTATTAATGAGGACTTAATACCTTAAAATCTTTTAGAAAGAGAATAACGGTTTAGCAAAATGCATAATTCGGAAGATATACCTAGTGATATGTGACTAAAACTTTGACATGTTAAATTGATAAAAATGTCGAAACTATAATATAGTTGTCAAAAATTGATGTTTATTATATCTTATCTTATAACAAATGTCAAGTGGATGGGTCCGCTCAAAGCGCAGATCCCTATGTAGAACAAATTTCGATCTTATATAGAGGGGAATGTGATGTTCAACTGATCTCCGTATCGATTCGTTTTCCTAATCTTTAACTTTTATGGTCAGAATTAGATGAATGGCGCACCGGCGGGCTAATTATAAGTCCCATTCTTCCGGGTTCTTCTTTTATCATAGATTTTTTTTTTTTGTTTACACTCGTATACCGTGACACATAATATATATTGTAATTTTTTATATTTTTGCAAGACAGAAATGGCCAAACGGTATGAACGGTAGGGTTGGGGGGGTGGGGTGGGATATTTTTGTGAGGCAGGAAGTGGATAGATTTGTGAAAAAAATTCAATAACCAGTGTTGGTTTCACTAAAAATAAGACATAGTTTAATGCAATATAATAGTATACTTAATTATATGAAATTTTTTTCGGATAATTGTCTCTTATTATACAGTACATTCTGAATAACAAAAATACTTCATATTATTTATTTATTTGACGGTTACGATCGGAACGATATATTTAGTTCGTCAAACCGCACGTCGATACTAAATATAGAACTCACGGATTACCAGATGCACAAAATGTACCCACCAATGGCATTTTCGACGCTGGAGGTGGTTTCACAAGATGGCGGCCAATCAGGGCACTAGCATACCGATCTCTGTATCCATCATGCATTTCGAAGCTGAATATTGCGCTAATGGAAAATCAGTAATGAGAAAAATTACATCCCCCCAGCCGAGAGCAATTACACTTCAAATATGGCCGGTTGCTCAAGAGGAACTATTGTCCCTTGCCCATGAAGCCAGGTCTAAACTAATAAGCTAAACCCCATGCCTCCTAACTAAGTACTTCCTGTAGCCCCAGACAGAGGGGTCTTCCACCCCTGCCCCAGGATCCTGTTCACCCGAAAGCGAGGCTTGCTTTTTAATAATTTTTCGAGTGCGGCGCGCCGGCGCGGGCGAGACTCGCAACCTGCGCTGCCTTTCGCGCGCGTGGGAACGTGTTCTGGAAGCTGTTACAGCGCATCTTCGTCCACTCCGGCGGGAGCCGTGACCATTCGCGGCAGGCGACTTACCCTTCTGCCGGATTCAACCCTGCAGCCACGACGTCACCCTGCGCTCAAAACAAGTACTTCTCGCGTTTCGTAGGGGTCCCCACCTAACACATTGCTCTGCTCGTCGACGTAGGTTCACACATACTATCCCCCTGAATGGAACTCCATCCGCGTCCAATCCATTATCCAGCCTACCTCTGTCCGTTCGCACGGTGTGGATCGGCTAATCCATCCGCGTGCGTTTACGGACCCCGCGTTGTGCTTCTATTCCGTCAGGGCGGGGTGCACCCGTCCCCAGGGCCGTTGGTGGTGATTTTGACGTTTCGACAGACCACCCACGCGCGCTGCTGTGCAAACCCAGGCACAGGTTCTCCCCCATATTAATAGCTACTCGGCCGCTCTACTCTGTCCTTGTTCTCATCCGTTCAAAAAGACACCGTCTTTCGTCGCCCCCCCTATACCCGTTCAGTCGGACCACCATAGCCCCACCTGGTTACGATCGCCTAGAGGAGCTATTT
>CM068959.1:68349023-68359568 GCA_035128595.1 Eptatretus atami | reverse complement strand
CAAAGAGAGAGTTCATATTTGTCGCACTTTGTGAAAATGTCGTCGCAAAAACAGACGACTACATAAAACAAACAAAATTTTCACCAAGTAACAAACGGACCCATGAATACCTCTCCTGGTTGAGGGTAACGAGTTATTAAATTTGGACGTTTCAGGTGAGATTTCCCGGAACTGAATGAAGTTCTGGTGAAGTTTTCTCGATAACCCAGGCTTTGCTGAGAGATTCACTGGAAGCTGGTCTTGACCACAACACTTCACATTAATAAAAAAGATCGGGCCTGATCGGGGGGTGGGGGGGGGTGCTCCATATAGGTATTTTTTCTCCTCAGGAATTACACTCACAATTCTGATCAAACTTGACCACAACCTTCATCGCCCATGACGTAGTAAAGTCTGAACAGCATTTTTTAAATTGAGGTCTTCGGGTCTTCGGGTGGGTTGCCCTGTCGAAGAATTTTCAATTCATTCTGTATATTGAGTAATTTATTGAAACAAACAAATTGCAAACACGAAACATATCGATATGGATAATTCAAAGGCGCTTCAATAAGTGTTCGTCTGATCCTGCAGTCCATGAAATTTGAATTTTATTTTGTATTCAGTGAGACAATTGTTGTTCATTGCAGACTGCTGGCCACAGCTGACGTTTTGGGGTTCAGGGGAAATAATCACTCACAGCTTTGTGGCAGTACATCTGGAGATGAGCTTAATTTTGCAGGATAAGGAATATTTATGACCTGAAGGTTGATGGGAGTTTTGTCATTATTTTCACGACACATTCCATTTAAGCTAGGCTTTGTTTCAGCCAGACGTTCAGGCACCAAGATATATTTATTATATGCAGGAATCCTTATATAAGCCAAATAAAATACGAGGTGTTCTATTGTACGTGATGAAGATTAAAGATTATTTGAAGACTCATCTGTTTTTGGGAACAAGGTTGTTTTTACTTATCAGACTGGTACTTCCAATACAGTGAAGGGATACAAGGCATTTAAAATGCAATATGTATTATTAAAATAGATACATGTCTTAAGCACATAAATGTAATAATCATGTTGTATTTGAGTACATTTCCATAAATGATGTATTACAATACATTGTGCTGTTCCCAAAAACATTTAATTTTTCAAGTTAATTTCAATCAAGTTTAATTGCAAATTTTTTTTCACCTCAAACCATTATGCTAATTTTGGAGAATTTGCATTGAACTCACAAATTGTTATCTTTCTTCTCCAAAAAATCCTCCCAAAACAACACAATTTCATTGAAACTTGAAAACAACTTCACCCCAAGTTTCTTTAAGACATTAAAAAATATATATATCGGGGTCTAAGAAGGTCTACAGGGCTGTGGCCGGCGGGGCGTGGGGGGAGGGGTGGAGGGGTCAATGATACATTTTTCTGATGCTTTCCAGTTAGTTTGTGTTTCATTGTCTTTGCAGATAAAGAAATGAAAATCATTTCTTTTACCAACTCTGCTCAGTTCGACACAGAAGAGTCATTTGCGATCAGCAAATGCCTTGTTGTCGGGACAATACAAATCGAGACAGCGTTCTTCCAGCAACCACAAAGTTTGTTTAAAGGCGATCAAAGCAGATCCAAGGAAACGAGAAACCTTCAAGTGTTCGTGTGTAGTAACAAGACTTTTACTATTCATCAAATTTATATCGTCATACAAGATTACATTCCGGGGATAACCCTTCAAGTGTTCTGTTTGAAACAAGGCATTTACTCAGTCATCAAATTTACATCAACATGAAGGAGTAATTCCGGGGATAAACCTTCAAGTGTTCTGTTTGTAACAAGGCATTTTACTAATTCATCAACTTTCATCGTCATCGAAACATACACACTGGGGATAAATCATTCAAGGTTGTGTGTGTAACAAAGCATTTGCTGATTCAATCAACTTTATATAACATAAACGAGTACATTCTGGGATAAACCCTTCAAGTGTTCTTTTGTAACAAGGCATTTACTCAATCATCAAATTTACATTAACATGAACGATACATTCCGGGATAAACCTCAAGTGTTCTGTTTGCCCAGATTTACTAATTCATCAACTTTACATCGTCATCGAAACATACACATGGGGGATAAACCCTACAAGTGTTGTGTGTGTCTCAAAGCATTTGCTGATTCATCAACTTACATCGACATGAACGAGTACATTTCGGGGAAAAACCCTACAATGTGTTTTTTTGTAACAAGACTTTTCTGATTATCAATTTTGTCTCGTCATCAAAAAAATCACATGAAGATATAAAGGACCCAGCGACGTCTTATCAGGAAAATAGCCAATAACTGGATTGGAAAATGAAGTCAATTACTGGAAGTTGGGGTGTCGACGTTGTGCCAGGGATCTTTGCAGCAACTGGAGTGATGAAGAAGAACCTCACTGAGACCTTCAAAAACATCCTGGGAATTAATATTATTACAACTACTGGCGTTGGAGACTAGTCTGGGGTGAAGTGAAAGATCCTGAAAGAACCCTCAGAACGAAACTTTGAAAACGAGAAACTTCACAACTTGCTCAACAAACATGACCCTTACCAAAATGGAGGTGGACACACACGACACACACACACCACGACACACACACACACACACATCAAACACACCCACCGATTCATTTTTATTTATTAAAAGTGTAAACATGAACTGAATTCTATTTTGTTTCTAAACTTTTGGGATATTTTAATTCCAAATGTGTTTGTTGTTCCTCTTGTTGGAAGTTCTTCACATCACATGTAAGGGTTTAATTCTTTGTACGTCTATGATCAGGTGTACAGGTGTAACATTAAATTGTTTTTTTTCCATCGTTTCAACTCTTAATCTCTTTGATTTACTTTCCTCGTTCAATGTAAATTGGAATTTAATCTGATTATAGTATTTATGGACGAATATAAATGATTAATTGTATCTAAAGTCCAACCCTTTTCCATTTGTAAGATGAGAATTCAGTTTCTTACCTTAAGTTCAACAGGTGTAAAAAACATTTAAATGAATGAATAAGCAGGTGGGATGGGTAACACCAAAGGTATTTAAAACAAGGTGGGATGGTACATGACGATATGAAAGGTCCATCCCGACATCTCTTTTTGATTCCTCGTGTAATTAATTTATAATTGTCAAATTATTTATTTTTACCAAGTAAACTACTCGCACACAGTGCAGTTACATCGACAAATGTGTTGAACAGCAGAGTCAGATTGACAACAGCACAGATGTGGAAATGACTGAATGAAATGTTTACTGGGTGATGTCATAGAATGGGTGATGTCACATAGAATGGGTTCCCTTTTATGGTGAAAAGTGACCATTTGGGGGGGGGAGGGTGTGGCTTATCATGAGAAAAGGGAAGGCAGAGACGGGTTTTCCCTCCTTGGAGTTTCTTCTGTGATAGAAACCCTAATGGCTCCTCATGCACTGCTCAAGCAGTTGTAGACCAGATAAGAGGGCTACCCCTTGGTCGATGCCTGTGCATGGGAGGGATACTGGTGCACTTAGTCTGCAATGTCCACATTGTAGACTGGACAGTCGGCTTAACATCTTCTCTGAGCATGTGGCTCCCAAGTGAATTGTTCCAAGCGTGGTCCTGGTGGAGAGAAACGGCCAGGAATAACTTAAGGAAGAAGAGCTTGTTTCGGGTACCGAGTTTTTCTGGGGTGGACTCCAGAGGATGTGGAAAGTGTGAATCCCTGCCCCCTGCCATGACCCTGCCGCATATCGCCACGGCTCAAAGGGGTCACGTCTCAATTGGGTTGTGGTCTACCCCCTCCTCTTCTCCGGTGCGGAAGTCAGGTAAAACCCAATCGGGGGAGGCCTCCCCTCTTCTCTCTAACTCCTGAAGATGGATAAACCTCACTCAGCAGCGAACCCCTGTGTCCTCAGAGAGGTTTGAAGACCAAGTGACACATGGCGGTGTCGCTGCTGGCCCTTCCTATTCTAAATGGGTAGGGGAGTATGTGACACATGCCAGTGCCGCTTGCTACTCATCTGCGCTCTACCCCGAAGTTCCTGAGGCTGAGACAGAAATTAAAAAGACATTTATAAGCCTGCTCTGGATGCAGCACCTCTAACTCTATAAGAACCCGTGCGAAGCTGTATATAGGTTTCTGTCCCCTGTGTCAAGTCCCGTCCTGGTGGCATTTCTATTTCCCCTTGCACCTAACCTATTTCCTACGCCACATCATTCCACGCTCAGGACTCCCACACAAAGCAGGCTGCACACATTCCAAGGTTAGTGTTCACATTCCACACATTCAACCTTGCCTGCATACCAGAATCCAGTCATACAAGCGCTGAAAAGTGTGGGGGCCAGTACACACACACTGATGAACTCCAGTAACAACTGGAAATAATCAGAGATGGTACTACCACATCTCACAGCACTCTCAGTACCAGAGTACAGTATAGTTCAGACATAGATTCATCAGTTTTGGTGCACCCCACAAAGACCGAAGCTCCAGAGGGCATCCTGATTCAGTGAATTGAAGGCTTTACAGAGATCAACATAGGTTGCAAGCAGCCCCTTCAAAACTCTCATTGCGTTCGGTGAGGACGAAGAGCAAGGATACGGTCAATCGTTGACCTCTTTGATGTAAAGCCTGACTGCTCTGGATGCTGGTGCTCAAGCAGATGGTGGCAACCCTATCAAGAATTATCTGAGCAAAGACCTTGCCTGGCACTGAGAGCAGCGTCACCCCTCTGTAGTTTTGCAGTCCTGGCGATCACCCTTCCCTTTCCAGAGAGGACAACAAGGCCCCTCTTCCAGTCAGTTGGGATGATGCCTGTATTCCAGGCAGAGCACGAAGAAATACATGCAACGCACGAGTACAGCATTTCTCCAGTCTTGAGAAGTTCAGCATGGATGCCACAGATCCCAGGAGCTTTTCCCCATTTAACAGGTTCCGCAGCCTATGTTACCACAAACGAAGGTGGATCACAGTTGATTGGAGGGTCAGAAATAGGGAAGAAACACCCCTGACATCAACTTGACAGCTGGTGGATCAGCCTAGTACAACCACTCAAAGTAACTGGCCCAGCGGGCCTTCACTTCAGATTCCTCTGTAAGAGCCCACCACCCTCCGCTCTCACTGCGGTACACCCGAGGACGGGCTTGGAGGAACGCAATGTGCGTATCCTGTAAGCAGGACAGAATCACTTGACCACAGGTGATGCCTACCCCCTCACAGAATTCCTCACACACAGGCCTCCTTGTCCACCCTGAGCACACGTGCAGTTTTACGCCTCCGCTTCCTGAACAGCTCAGCTCGCCATTAAGCCATCCCGCTACACTGGTCAATGGCATCCATGTTCCTTGAGAGACAAAATTCTTCTTTCCTCCGGAGAGTTCCAACACATCGACGGCAACATAAGATGGTGGTAGTGTTTCGGAATTTGGAAACCTTGTGCACACAAACAGCAGAGTCCCCGTAGTTCAGTTCTTTCGATAAGTATGTGTTTATAGTTAGAATCCTTCCTTCTGTCGAATGGGAATTTTGTGTGTGCGCTGTGAGTTATTTTTAGATAAGTTTTACAACAACAAACTACAAAACAACAACAACGCCACGTCCTCACTCGTCCCAGTCGCCACTGCCCACGTGTTTTGGGTTGAGGGCGTGGGTGGAGCCTCCGTCGCTTCGGATCGAGGCTCCGCTCCAAAAAGGGCATGGACCGTTCCTCCAGCCAATGAGTGAAGGGCGAGCACCACACGCGCGCCCAGCAATCGGAGAGCTGACCACGAGTGTCCGACAACCCCTCGTCCAATCAGGAGGCGAGTGGTGAGGAAATAAACTCCTCCCACCTCAAGAGAGGAAAAGACGAGACGACGACAGACAGGAGTCTTGGTGCGATGCGGCACGGTCTGTGGTCGTGTTGAGCGGTCTGCGGTCTTGGGTGGCGATTGCGGCGCGGTCTATGGTCGTGGTTGAGCGGTCTGCAGTCTTGGTGTTGACAACGCAAGGTCGTGGGTTGAGTCCACCAGTGGTGGTTCGGGTCGGTGTGACCGCGACCGGGTCATTTCGTGTGTGTGTGTGTGTGTGTGTGTTTGTGTGTGTTGTGTGTGTGTGTGGTGGTCCGTCCGTGGGCCCGTCTGTAAGTAGAATCGTTAAGATGCTTGTTCATTGTACATTACATTTCTTTATTCTTGATAACCCTGCTCTGCGTCTCCCATCCGATAAATATTTGTAATAACCCTGTTAAATGTTCCAGTTCGTTGTTGTGTTTTCGTTCATTGGCCTCGCAAGGTGCGTATGTAGAAATAGTAAGCCGTTGCGGCCGGTAAGTTGTCATTTGACCGGACGGATCTTGGTAATCCCCCCTCGGTTACACAGGATCGGGCTCGGAAAATGGTCCGTTCCGCCGAGGTCCGTCGAGGGTGTGGTTTTCCCCGGTGTATTGGATCGAGTTGGACGACGTGGGTATTTAGGTATATTGAAATTAGGCAATTAACCCTACCCCACGCTGTCGAAATATTTGCGACCACGGTCCGCTAAGGGACCCGTGAACTCTCGGACTTATCCGAGAGTCACGACCTAAATTCCGGATGTTCGGTGGGAGACGACTCTACTGATCCACCTCGTGGTCGTTTATCGCCGCCGGACCCCGACCCACAACAGTATTGAAGGCACTCCACAACTCTTCAGGATCTCCCAAAGCACCAGACCCGCAAAATCCGCACTCAGCCTGTTTGCAAAATCCTCAGCTATCCTCTCATCCTTGAGCTTGCGAACATCCAGCCGAGGCTGGGATAGTACCATTCTCACAGATTTAAGCTGCAACTTCCCAGTTGCGACAACAAGCCTGTGGTTGGTGTTGAGGTACTGAGCACTGCGGTAGACCCTGCAGTTCTGGATCTTCCTCCAGGGTCCATCAATGAGCACATGGTCTATCTCCTTTGCCACACCGCCAGCTTTGGAATACCAAGTCCAGCGATGAGCCTGTGGGTGCTGAAACCATGAACCAGCCACCCAAGTCCATGAGTTCTTGCAAAGTCAAGGAACTTCGTGTTATTCTGGTTTCACAGTTTCAGACCCGTGGGGACCAACACATGTCTCATAGCCATCCCTATCAGTTCCAGTCGATGCATTGAAATCCCCCAAGACGAGAAGAGTATCTCGCCTGGGGCACTGATCAACCAACCACAGACTCGAGCTTGGCATAGAATGCATCCTTCGCGGTGAGATCACGCACCTCTTTCAGAGCATATTCAGACACCAGGAAAATTACACTCAAGGAGTGACTTAGTCTCATAACACGCTCGTTGACCGGTGTTACCTCAATTATCATTGGAGTCAGCTTATTTGACACAGCTACAGCAACTCCTTGGGCATAGTAACCATCAGAGCGACCAGACCAATTGTTGGTGTCACCACCCGCCATGATCTCGCCACTCACCGGTCTCTGAACATCAGAGAGTGCTGCAATATTTCTATTCAAACGCTTCAGCTCAGATAATAACAGGGAGACAGGTGATCATCCTCTGTTCGAGATGGGACTTTACAGGCACCCACCCGAAGGGACTGTCTCAGGTTAATCCAAGGAGACCGCCATCTGGTGGACGACACCTCAGCCCCATTCCGTCACACAACACTGCAATCTGACCCTGCAACTTTATCCTGTGGTTTTCCTCCTATCACCAAGGAATGGGGGTCCCGAAAGCTTTGCCCCAATCCCGTCATCCAGTGAGCTGCCCTGAGGAGGGCAGTTGCACATGAGTGGGTTTTCAGATTTGACATATGTGGGTTTTGCGGAGTGAAGTGTTTTACGGTGGTCGGAGTGCAAATCCTGCCACCAACCTCTGAAAAAAAAGCACCCCAACTGCAAGAGGCGTCTGCTGACAGTTTGGCACAAGATATGGATGGCTGTTGGCTCACAAGGAGCTCCCCCGCCCTGTGACAGGTTTTATTTTTAGCTCGCCTGTTCGAAGAACAGAGAGCTATAGCGATACCCCGCGTGAACGTCAAGCGTCAGCGTCAGCGTAAAAATGTAAAGTTTTTGGTGCAAGTTATTTTTTTCTTTCTAATGTTTTGATCGACCACACTATTTTTTATACGCCCGATATGTATATATATATAATATATATATATATATATATATAATATATATATATATATATAATATATATATATTGTTGCGAATTCGCGCCCGTCGGCGTGCGATCGGCAACGTGACTCGAATCGCGACCGCCTCGCCCACCGGACGGACAATTCAGTCGTGACCCTCCCAGCTAACGCCGGGATCCAGTCACGGGTGGACCTTTCGGCCTCACCACAACCCAGTCCGCATTCTACCCGCGCGGAATAGGGTGAATCGCCGAAAGTCGATATACCTAAATACCCGCACGGGTAACCTACCGAGGGTTGTACCTCGCCACAGGCCGACTTCGGACACGGCCGCTTAAGCGACCCGTTCCATGCTAACGGATAACCGAGCGGTGTTATCGTCGGCCTTGACGGTTCAGATTATTATCGGGCGGATTAGCCCACGACGAACCCTTTACATGAAACAAGATGGAGACCCAACAAAGGAAGGACGCAGCGAAACGGGGGAAGAATTCAACAGAAGCACGTTTATTCACAGACAGACACAAATAGCACACATAAAGCAGGTAGTATTCACAGCAACAATTATAATTGAATAAATGCACATATATCACATAAAAGAAAAGAACGACAAACGCAAC
This sequence comes from Eptatretus atami, assembly GCA_035128595.1. Classification (NCBI taxonomy): domain Eukaryota; kingdom Metazoa; phylum Chordata; class Myxini; order Myxiniformes; family Myxinidae; genus Eptatretus; species Eptatretus atami. The sequence goes on along the minus strand of CM068959.1, from coordinate 68,350,874 downwards.
GATGACGCAGAGCTACAACCGATTACGCGAGACACGGACCACTTACACAATTGACTACTTATCAGACACGGGCGCCACACACACACGTTCACACAAAACCCAAAAGAAAATGGAAGTCGCGACTTCCTGAGGTGTTTGAGTCCTTGCGACCGTCCGAACCCAGTGGAAAGCGAGGACGCGAACCAAGAGAAGCGAGCCAGCGCCGAACCAAGAGAAGCGAGCCAGCGCCGAACCAAGAGAAATCCACGAACCACCCAGAGAAATCAACGAACCCGAGAACCTCACGAACCCCGAGACATCAACGAACAAGAGAACCTCATCCGCCTCCGCTTCTTATACGCCGCGCCCCCCGCCCCGTTCTCGGCTCCACCTTCCTTCGAGGCGCTTCGAGAAGGGGGGCGTTCCCTCTCGTTCCTCCCACCTGCGTCTTGTGGGGGGCGAGGCGAAGCCGTTCTGGCGCCGGGCCAAGGAAGGAATTAGCGGGAAAACCGCGCGCCCTCCGCTGTGGGGACTTCTTCCCTCCCTCTCGCGTTCGACGGTTTCCAACGCGGAAACCGTCGTACGTGGACCGCGGAGGATGGCGTTCGTTGGTGTGGAGTAGTGGCGAAGATGGTGTGGTGGTTGTGAGGGTGGCGGTGCTGGCGTTGTTGGAGTGTGGGCTTGGTTGGCGTTGTTGTTGTTGGCGTTGTTGGCGTTGAATGTGTGGTTGGTCAAAATAAAGCAAGAACAGAAAACGCCTAACTCAAAGTATCGCAGCCCGAATGAATCACATTAATTCCCTCTAAACAAGGGTTTGGGCTAACTACACATGTACTTCAGAAATATATCTCACCTACGGGACCTGAATGGTGTAATGCGAATTTCCCAGCCGTAACAATATATATATCGGGGCGTATTATGTGATACCGGTTGCGTCCGTCCCGTCTGTCTGTCCGTCCGTTCCTGTCCGCATCTAACTCCCCAAAGTTTTCAACTTTCACGTTTCATATTTGGTACTAGGTACAGACTGTGGAGACGGTGTGTCGTGACATACGTTCGTCATCTAAAGTGGTTGCCGGCAACCAGGATGTGTTTTCCATCCGTTCCTGTCCGCACCGAACTCCAAAGTTTTCACTTTCCACGTTTCATATCTGGTACATAGTACAGACTGTGAGACGGTGTGTCGTGACATACTTCGTCATCTAAAGTGGTTCGCCATGGCAACCAGATGCTGTTTTCCATGTAGTAGCACATTCTGTATATACCTTCTTGTTTGGGCGTATATTGTGCTCACTTGCGCTCTTGTGACTGATTCAATATACAAATACATATATGCTTTAAAATTATTTGGATCAGACTTCACTGCAATGCTTTATAAAAAAATATTAAATTATTAGACGAGTCTTTTAAAAACGATAAATGTATAACAGGCGAGCATTGGGTGGCTTTGACACCAACTCTGGTTCATCCTGCTGGGTGTCCATATCATACACCCTCCTCACCAGAAGAGCTGGAAGGGAGACGGTTGAGTCACCGACAACCCGACATGAAACAGGTTAGTACAGGTTTACATAGTAACTGTGGCAAGTCACAGATCTATCTGGCTTGATCTGACAATAAGAACACCAGGACCCTGGTGCTGTTATAAAGATAATTCCCAAAACAATATGTTACAGTTTCGCAATACAGCTTATTGACAGTCAATATTTGCAAAAGTTTTTATCCCAGAAACAATTTGTTTACGGCTGTTGATTTTTTCAACAATTTTTTTCCAAAATTCTCATTGAGCCATGAATTCTTGTTGCTTGGTCAGGCTCTTCACTGCCGTCTCCTTGGGTTAACCTGATGCGGTCCCTTCTGGTGGGTGCCTGG
>CM068959.1:68336588-68348998 GCA_035128595.1 Eptatretus atami | reverse complement strand
GAGAGAGATGGGGTGTATGTTGTGGAGTTTATGGGGTGGGGTGTGTATTATCTTTGGAGTATGGGGTTGGGGGTGTTTTTATGTGTGTGGAAAGTTGAGTTGGGGGTGTGTTTAGATCGTGATGGAGAGATATGGGGGTGGGGTGTGTTTTTCGTGTGAGGTAATGGGGTTGGGTTGTGTTTAGTCGTGATGGGAGATATGGGGTTGGGGTGTATGTTTAGTCGTTGGAGTATGGGGGTTGGGTTATGTTTTCGTGATGGAGAGGGGGTTGGGTGTGTGTTGTCGTGATGGAGAGATATGGGGTTGGGTGATGTTTCGTTATGGAGAGTTTGGGGTGGGTGTGTGTTGTCGTGATGGAGAGTTATGGGGTTGGGTGGTGTTTAGTGTGATGTGAGAATTTAGGGGGTTGGTGTGTGTTTCGTCGTATGGGAGTTAGGGTTTGGGGTGTGTGTTTAGTGTGAGGAGAGTTATGCGGGTTGGGTGTGTGTTTAGTCGTGATGAGATTATGGGGAGTTGGGGTGTATGTTAGTCGTTATGGAGAAGTATGCGGGGTTTGGGTGTGTGTTTGTCGTGATGGAGAGTTTGGGGTGGTGTGTGTCTTGTCGTGTGAGAGTTTGGGGTTGGGGTGTTTAGTGTGATGGAGAGTTGGGGTGGGTGTTGTGTTGTCCTTATAGATCTGTGGTTGGGGTTGTTTTTAGGGTCGTTATGGAGAGTTATGGGTGGGGTGTGTGTTTATCGGATGGGGAGTTATGGGGGTTGGGTGTGTTAGTCGGACGGAGAGTATGGGGTTGGGTGTATGTTTAGAGTCGTTTGGAGAGTTATGGGTTGGGGTGTGTGTTTTCGTTATGGGATTATGGGGTTGGGTGTATGTTTATCGTGAATGGACAGTTTGGGGCGTTGGGGTGTGTGATTATTTTGGAGGTTGGGGGTTGGGGGGGGTGTTTTAGTCGTGATGGAGAGTTATGGAGGTTGGGGTGTGTGTTAGTCGTGATGGAGAGATATGGGGTGGGTGTGTGTTTAGGTCGTGATGGGAGTTATGGGGGTTGGGGTGTGTGTTTATTCGTATGGAGAGTTAATGGGGTTGGGTGATGTGTTGTGTTATGGGAGTTATGTGGGTTTGGGGGTGTGTGTTTAGTCGTGATGGAGGTTATGGGGGTTGGAGGTGTGTGTTTATTTGTTTATGGAGGTTATGTGGGTTGGGTGTGTGTTTTGTTGTATGGGGTTTTGGGGGTTGGGGTGTGTGTTTAGTCGTGAGGTGAGTTATGGGGTTGGGGTGTGTGTTTAGTCGTTTGGAGGTTATGTTGGGTGGGTGTGTGTTTTGTTGTGATGGAGAGTTATGGGGGTGGGGTGTGTGTTTAGATCGTGAGGAGAGTTTAGGGTTTTGGGTGTGTGTTTTGTCGTGATGGGATTTTGGGGTTGGGGTGTGTGTTAGTCGTTATGGAGAGTTATTGTGGGTTGGGGTGTGTGTATAGTCGTGATGGATTTGGGGTTGGGGTGTATGGTTTAGTCGGATGGAGAGATATGGGGGTTGGGGTGTATGTTTAGTTGGGGAAGTTATGGGGGTTGGGGTGTGTGTTATGTCGTGATGGGAAGTTATGGGGGTTGGGGGTGTGTTTTAGTTGTTTGAGAGTTTATGTGGGTTGGGGGTGTGTGTTTAGGATCGTAGGATTGGAGGTTGGGGTGTATTTAGTGTTATGGAGAGTTTATGGGGTTGGGTGAATGTTACTCGTGATGGAGTTTGGGGGTTGGGGTGTGTGTTAGTGTTTGGAGAGATGGGGGTTGGGTGTATTTTTGTCGTGATGGAGAGTTTGGGTTGGGGTGTGTGTTGTCTTATGAGAGTTTGGGGGTGGTTATGTTTAGTCGTAATGGGAGTTTGGGGGTTGGGGTGTGTGTTTATCGTTTAGGAGAGTTATGGGGGTTGGGTGGATGTTTAGTCGTGATGGAAGAGTTTGGTTGGGGTGATGTGATTAGTCAGTGATGGAGAGTTATGGGGTTGGGGTGTATGTTTATGTTATAGGAGAGTTTGGTTGGGGGTGTGTGATAGTCGTTATGGAAGAGTTATGGGGTTGTGTGTGTTAGTGTGATGGAGAGTTGGGGGTGCGGTGTATGTTTTCGTTAATGAGAGAGTTATGGGGTTGGGGTGTGTGTTTAGTCGTGATAGGAGAAATTATGGGGGGTTGGGGTGTGTGTTTCTTAGTTATGGGGGTTAAGGGGTTGGGAGTGTGTGTTTAGTCTCATGGAAGATTTTATGGGGGTTGGGGTGTATGTTGAGTCGTCTTGAGAGTTTTGGGGTTGGGTGTGTGTTTAGTCGTTAGAGAGAGTTATGGGGGTTGGGGTGTGGTAGTTGTCGTGATTGGAGAGTTATGGGGTTTGGGGTGTGTGTTTGTGTTATCGAGAGTTATGGGGGTTGGGGTGGAATGTTTAGACGTGATGGGAGAAGTTTTGGGGGTGGGGGTGAATGTTTAAGTCGTAATGGGAGTATGGGGGTTGGGTGGTGTGTTTAGTGTTTGGAGAGTTAGGGGTTGGGGTGTATGTTTAGTTCGTGATGGGAATTATGGGTTGGGGTGTAGGGTGTTTAGTCGTGATGGAGGTTAATGGGGTTGGGGAGTGTGTTTCGGCGGATGGAGAAGTTATGGGGGTTGGGGTGTATGTTTAGATCGTTATGGAAGAGTTATGGAGTTGGGGTGTATGTAGTCGTTATGGAGAGTTATGGGTTGGGGTTGTGTTCAGGCGTGATGGAGAGTTATGGGGGTTGGGGTGTGTGTTTAGTTCGTATGGCGATTATGGGGTTGGGATGTGTGTTATTCGTCGTTTATGGAGAGTTATTGGGGGGTTGGGGTGTGTGTTTTAGTGTCATGGAGATTTATGGGGGTTGGGTGTATGTTTAGTCGTTATGGAGAGTTATGGGGGTTGGGGTGTGTGTTAGTCGTGATGGAGAGTTATGGGGGTTTGGGGTGTGTGTTTATTAGTTATGGAGAGTTATGGGGGTTGGGGTGTGTGGTTAGTTCGTGATGGAGAGTGTGGGGGTTGGGGTGTGTGTTAGTCGTTTATGGAGAGTTATGGGGTTGGGGTGAATGTTTAGTCGTGATGGAGAGTTTGGGGGTTGGGGTGTATGTTTAGTCGTTATGAGAAGTTAATGGGGTTGGAGGTGTGTGTTTAGTCGTTATGAGAGAAGTTATGGGGGGTTGGGGTGTATGTTTGTCGTTTGGAGAGTTATGGGGGTTGGGGTGTGTGTTTAGTCGTTATGGGAGTTATGGGGGTTGGGGTGTATGTTTGTAGATTATGGAGGTTATGGGGGTTGGGTGTGGTGTTTGTGTTATGGGAGTTGATGGGGGTTGGGGGAATGTTGAGTGTATGCGCGAGTTATGGGGATGGAGCGATGTTTTAGTCGTTTATGAAGAGAGTTATGGGGTTTGGGGTGTTGTTTAGTCGTTTTAATGGAGAGTTGTGGGGGTTGGGGTGTGTGTTTTGTCGTGAATGAGAAGGTTTGGGGTTGGGGTGTATGTTTAGTTCGTTCTGGAGGAGTTTGGGGTTGGGGTGAATGTTTAGTCGTGATGGAGAAGTTATGGGGGTGGGTGAATGTTTAGTCGTTATGGGAAGTATATGGGGGTTGGGGTGATGTGTTTATGATCGTTATGGAGGTGTATGTGGGGGTTGGGGTTAGTGTCTTTTGTCGTGATGGAGGTATTGGGGGTTGGGGTGGTATGATTTAGTACGTTATTGGAGAGTTATGGGGGTGTGGGGTGTATGTTTAGTCATTATGGAGAGTTATGGGGGTGGGGTGTGTGTTTCGTCGTTAATTGGTAGAGTTGGGGGTTGGGGGTGTATGTTTTGTCGTTATGCGAGAGTTATGGGGGTTGGGGGTGTGGTCGTTTGTCGTATATGGGAGGAGTTTGGGGGTCTGGGGTGTATAGTTTAAGTGCGTTTATGGATGAGTTATGGGGTTGGGGTGTATGTTTAGGTCGGTTATGGGAAGTTAGGGGGTTGGGGTGTGGTGTTTAAGTTTAGGAGAGTTATGGGGGTGGGGTGTATGTTTAGTCGTTGGAGAAGTTATGGGGGTATGGAAGTGATATGTTTTATCGTGATGGTGAAGTTATGGGGGTTGAGGTGATTGTTTAATCGTATTGGGGAGTTATGGGGGTTGGGGTGTGATGTTTAGTGGTTATGGGCAGTTATGGGGGTGTGGGGGTGTATGTTAGTCGTGATGGAGAGTTATGGGGTTGGGGTGTGTTGTTTAGTCGTGATGGAGAGTTAATGGGGGTTGGGGTGTATGTTTAGTTTCGTTATGGAGAGTTTATGGGTTGGGGTGTGTGTTTAGCCGTTATGGGGAGTTATGGCGGCTTTGGGGTGTATGTTTTATGTCGTGATGGAGAGTTTATGGGGGTCTGGGGTTGTGTTAGTCCTTTTGGAGGGTTATGGGGGTTGGGGGGTGTGTTTAGTCGTGATGGAGAGTTATGGAGTTGGGTGTGTGTTTAGTCGTGATGGAGGAGATATGGGGGTTGGGGTGTGTGTTATAGTCGTGATGGAGAGTTATGGGGGTATGGGGTGTGTGTTTAGTCGTTAGTGAGAATTATGGGGGTTGGGGTGTTGTTTGTTGTATGGAGAGTCATGGGGGTTGGGTGTGCGTTTAGTACGTGATGGAGAGTTATGGGTTGGGGTGTGTGTTTAGTCGTTATGGAGAGTTATGTGGGTTGGGGGTGTGTGTTTTTGTCGTGATGGAGAGTTATGGGGGTTGGGGTGTGTTTGTTTAGTCGTGATGGAGAGTTCATAGGGTTTGGGGGTGTGTTTAATGTGATGGAGAGTTATGGGGGTTGGGGTGTGGGTGTATTAGTCGTGTATGGAGAGTTATGTGGGTTGGGTGTGTGGTTTAGTCGTGATGGGAGTTATGGGGGTTGGGGTGTAGTTTGTCGTGATGGAGAGTTATGGGGGGTTGGGGTGGTGTGGTTTTAGTCGTTATGAGAGTTATGTGGGTTGGGGTGTGTGTATTTGTCATGATGGAGAGTTATGGGGGGGTTTGGGGTGTGTGTTTAGTCGTGATGGAGAGTTTATGGGTTTGGGGGTGTGTGTTTAGTCGTGATGGAGCAGTTTGGGGGTTGGGGTGTGGTGTTTTTGTTTAGGAGAGTTATGTGGGTTTTGGGTGTGTGTTTCGATCGTGATGGAGAGTTAATGGTGGGTTGGGGTGTGTGTTTAGTCCTTATGAAGAGTTATGGGGGTTGGGGGGTGTGTTTAAGTCGATGATGGAGAGTTATGGGGGTTGGGGTGTGTGTTTGTGGTGATGGAGAGGATATGGGGGTTGGGTGTATGTTTTTAGTTGTGATGGGATTATGGGGTTGGGGTGTGTGTTTAGTCGTTATGAGAGTTTGGGGGTTGGGGTGAGTGTGATTTAAGTGTTAGGAGAGTTATGGGGGTGGGGTGTTGTTTAGTCGTTTATGGAGATTTATGGGGGGTTGCGGTGTGTGTTAGTGATTATGGAGAGTTATGGGGGTTGGGGTGTGTGTATTAGTTCGTAGATGGAGGAGTTTATGGTGGTTGGGGTTGTGTTTTTAGTCGTGATGGAGGTCTTGGGGGTTTGGGGTGTGTGTTTAGTTGTGATGAGAGTTATGGGGTTGGGGTGTGGTGTTTAGTCGTATGGAGGTTAGTGGGTTGGGTGTGTGTTTAGATCGTTATGGAGAGTTATGGTGGGTTGGGGTGATATGTTTAGTCGTTAATGGAGAGTTATGGGGGTTGGGGGGCGTGTTTGGATCGTTTGGAGAGTTATGGGGTTTGGGGTGTGTGTAGTGTGATGGAGAAGTTATGGTCGTTGGGGTGTGTGTTTAGTGTGATGGAGAGTTATGGGGGGTTTGGGTGTGTGTTTAAGTGTGATGGAGAGTTATGGGGGTTGGGTGTGTGTTTAAGTCGTCGATGGAGAGTTAATGGGGGTTTGGGGTGTATGTATTAGTCGTGATGGAGAGTTTAATGGGGGCTTGGGGTGTATGTTTAGTCGTGGATGGGAGTTGTATGGGGGTCGGGGGGTGTAGCTTTAGTCGTGATGGGAGTTATGGGTGTTGGGGTGTGGTTTTAGTCGTTATGGAGAGTTATGGGTGGCTTGGGGTGTGTGTTTAGTCGTGTATGGAGAGTTTATGTGGGTGGGTGTGTGTTATAGTTCGTTATGAGAGTTATGTGGGGTCTGGGGTGTATGTTATAGTCCGTTGGAGAGTTTATGGGGGTTGGGGTGTGTCGTTTATCGTTATAAGGAGGAGTTATGGGGTTTTGGGTGTGATGTATTAGTCGTGATGGAGAGTTATGGTCGTGGCGTGATGTGTTTATTGTGCTGGAGAGGTTATGGGGGGTTTTGGGTTGTGTGTTTAGTCAGTGATGGAGAGTTATGGGTTGGGGTGTAGTTCTTTAGTCGTGATGGAGAGTTATGGGTTGGGGTGAGATGTATTTAGTCTGATGGAGAGTTATGGGGGTTGGGGTGTATGTTTAGTCGTGAGTGATGGAGAGTTATGGGGGTCGGGGGTGGTTTGTCATGATGGAAGGTATGGGTGTTGGGGTGTGTGTTTTAGTCGTTAGGAGAGTTTGGGGTTGGGGTGTGTGTTTAGTCGATTATGGTAGAGTTATAGGGGTTTGGGGGTTTGTGTTAGTCGTGATGGAAGTTAATGGTCGTTGGGGTGTGTGCTGAGTCGTCTATGGAGAGTTATGGGTTGGGGGTGTGTTTTAGTCGTGATGGGAGTTATGGGTGTTAGGGGGTGTGTTTAGTGTGATGGAGAGATATGGGGGTTGGGGTGTATGTTTTTGTGTGGAGAGTAATGGGGGTACTGGGGTGTGTGTTTAGTGTGGTGGAGAGTTATGGGGGTTGGGGTAATGGATTTGGAATTTTGAAGACGTCCATGGTGTCAATTCCCTCCTGTTTGGAAGGTGGAGGCATTCCATATTATTTAAGCGTGTTGCAAGAGAGTTCATACGAATACCTGTACGTGTTTGACCTGATGAAATTGGAGAATGATACTTAATACTACAGAAAAAAAACACATGAAAAATAAAGGCCGCTGTCCTGAGCTCACTGGATCAACAGCAGGTCAAGGCAGGTGTGGGAGCAGTGCGGAAGCACGCGTGCTGCGTTCACTTTCGCGCGTATAGGGGTCCGTTGCCATCCGAAGGCGGTGCTGCGATCACCATCCCCTTGGAATGCTGATGCAAGCCTGCGTGCCCACAGGGACGTGGTCGGCCTTGGCCTCTCTGCACTTAGAGGTTCCTCGTAAGAGAATCTGGTGAGCAGGATAAACGTCAGGAAACGAGCAAGTCAGTATAGCCGCAAGTGATGCTCACAGGACCTATCGGGACAAATCTGCATTTGCGTATCTCTCAGACACAGCTCGACACAAAGTTGACAGCGTGAGTTAAGGGATTTCTGCAAAGAGAATCTTATTTTTGACCGGAAACTGTAATCCAGCGGTCGAATCCTCATTCAGCACTACAGGGGCCAAAGGTTGTCTTCGCAAAGGTGACTGTATAATTTGCGATTCAAGGTCAGAGATCTTGACTTTCAAACGATGTTGCTTGAATCTTTCCGATATTCTCTCCAGAATCACAGTCGTATAAGCGTTGAAAGTGTGGGGACAGTCACACCCTGCAACTCCAGTAAATGGAATGTCAGAGATGGTTCACCATCACAGCACTCTCAAGTACAAGGTATACTTCAAGCATGAGATTCATCAGTTTTTGGTGGCACCCATGAAAGACCAAGAATCACCAGAGGAGATCTCCGATTCACTGATATCGAATGCTTTGCTGAGATAAATTGGCTTAATGCAGCCCTTGCGAACTTCGGTGCGTTCGTTGTAGGCCCGAGGGGCAAATGGTTTAATCGTTGAACTTCTTTTTGTAAAGACTGTCGCTCTGGATAGCTGGGTTCGCAGATGGTGGTGACACCATCAAAAAATTATCGAGCAAGATTTTGCCCAGCATGAAGCGCGTATGCCCACGGTGGCTGTTGTAGTTCAGCGATTACTTACTTGACGAGAAAGGGAACAAAAGGCCCTATTCCAGCAGTTGGGATGATGGCATGTGTTCAGGCATGAGCACAAAAGCATGCAAACAAACTGAGTAAAGCATTTTTCCTCCCAGTCTTTGGAAGTTAGCGTGGATGCACAGATAGAAGCTTTTCCGCCATTTAACGTTCACAGCAGCCTATGTTTTTGCACAACGAAGGTGGATACGTTGGATGGAGGGTTTGAGATGAGGATGAACACCTGAATATCAACTCGAAGCCGGTGGACTCAGCCTGGTGCAGCCGCTCAAGGTAATGGCCAGCGGGTCTTCATTCAGATTTTCCTCTTGTCAAGAGCCACACTCCGCTCTCACTGAGTAACCGAGGGACGGCTTTGGAGGAACGCAATGGTGCGTATTCCTGTATGCAGCGACGAAATCCCTGACTAGGTGATGCTCTTACCCTCACAGATTCACTTGCCATTCGGCTCCTTGGGTCCCCCTGAGCACACGATACAGTTTTACGTCTCATCTCCCTGAACTTGGCTCAACTTGCATCAGACCTGGTCATTGACTCCCGCCCCCCGAGGGAACACTAGTTAACCCAGGAAACACGTCTGGGGACGACACTAGCCGGCATCGTCCACACACCGATTGACCCTGAGTTTACCCGTGGTTTTCTTTCATCAAGGAATGGGGGTCAAAGGGATTTTCCCATTCTGTCACCAATGAGTTTGACTAGGGATGGCAGCAGACAGCTAGGTTGGGGTTTTCAGATTTCTTCACATTCTGTGGGTTTTTGGGAATGAAGTGTTTTAAACGTGCGAGTGTCAAATCCTGCACCAACATCCGAAAAGACAAAAAAAAAAAAGTAACCTACTCCAGGAGGACATCGCAGACGTGTGGAAGAAAGGATGGCCGTTGAATTCCACAAGAGCTCGCTCCGCCCCTCACTCAATCTCTCAGCACAGATTTTGATGCGGTTTATACATTTTGGTGAATCAATGGAGATGAAAGGTTGGTGGTCAAGTTTATAAAATCGTGTGTGTAGGCATTTTGGAGAAGCGAGTCAATACTTTTTTTGGGGGATTCAGACCACGTGGTCCCTTATATGCACAAGATTTTGAGAATAAGCAACAGCTTACTGATAGTTTCCTAACTCGATTGTAAGTAGATCAGATTGTGATCTGCAAAGAGGTTCATGTAACTGCACTAACTTGTTATGGTTGAGTGTTGGTGACGAACCAGCTCCCCCTCAGGTAGGTAGTGGTCCCCTGATGTGGAAGACACCAAGCAGCCATGAATACAAAACTCCCAGAAGGGTGGAGGACTCCTTTTGAGCAACGCATCATGATCTGATGTCAAATGTGTTCTGCTGGATGTCCTCTTGGCAGTTGGTCAATTCCAAGTGTCGGTGGAGGAATTGCACTCCAATCCAACCACAAAAGAACCTTCCGAAGAACACACATAGGGTTGGGGTGGGCAAGTGTTGTCCAGGTGAATGCAGTCTTTGGTCTGAGTTGTTGTCCTCTGGTTACTGAGGTGTTGCAATGTCTTTCTGAAAAGTGGGTGCTTGGAATGGATCGAACGAGAGATGGGGATGGGCGGCATTGCTTGACGATGGGCCAGATGGGGGCCTAGTGTACGTCGGAAGGTGGATGCAGCAACAGGCGGCCTTGAAAAGTGGCATGCTACATTGTTATGTACTAGTTGTACAGAGCATAAAATGAACGATTAGGATTCCCGACCTGGACGTAATTAGGTTGGGGTCATTATGTGGCCACCCTCCCTGACAGCCGACACCATAGTGTTTACTTGAAGCCAAGCATTGTTCTTATCCATGGAATATTTTTCACATGAGGGATCATCCATGTCATGCTGGGATATGGATGATGTTACATTGCACTTTCAATGGATTGGCACACAACAACGTGGAAATGAAACGACAAATGCATCATGCATGAAAGGATGAGAACAATTCTACGTCTTCCACAGTCTGCTCTTTGTGTTAGCAAGTTTGAAATGCAAGATCAAAATTTGGTTTTAAGCAATGAAGCTGCTAAGTTGCATTATCTCATCAATAAGTTATAATCATAGTCCGTCTTGTTGGTGGATCTTCCAAAGTAGATTTGAAATAGAGCATATCAGATAAATCAATATGTTGCGGATTCGGAAAACAATGCTCGTAAGGCAATGGCACTCACAAACGGTGATCCCAGGCCAGTTCTTATATTTGTTTAATTTGTTCCTTTTCGTTTTTTTTACTCTTGTGTTAGTTGGGCCGCTCTTTTTCGCACTGCCTGCATGTCTCTTTTTTTCGCGCTTTTTGCCTGCTTTTTTTTCGCTGCTGCTCGCTTTTTCGGCGTACTGAATCGCCTCTTATTTCGACTGATGCCATCGTCTCTTTTTCGAGGTGCTGCCTCGTTTATATCACTGCTTCCTGCCCTTTGTTCGCATTCTGCCTCGCCTCTTTTTGCCTGCCTGCTCGCCTCTTTTTTTGCCTGCTGCTCGCCCTTTTTTTCGCCTGCGTCCCCTCGCTCGTTTTTTCGCCTGCTGGCGCCTCGACTCTTTTTTCGCCTGCTGCTCGCCTCTTTTTAGACTGGCTGCCACGTCTCTTTTTCGGCCGACCTGCATCGCCCTTTTCAGCTGCTTCCTCGCCCTCTTTTCGCGCCTGCTCGCCTCTTTTTCGCATGCAACCGCTCGCCTCTTTTTCGCATGCCATCGCTCTTTTTCGCCTGCCTCGCCAGTTTTTTCACCTGCCGCTCGCCTTTTTGCCTGCCCGCCTCGCTCTTTTCGCTGCCCGATCGCCTCGTTTTTTACCTGCCTGCCTCGTCTTTTTTTCGCCTGTTTTGCCTCGGCCTCTCCTTGCTTCCATCCCTTTTTCACTGCTCTTCGTCTCTGCCGTCACTGTCTAATTAGAGGTTGGTGTTGCGACTGACGTTATTTGGGACATGTGGGGAGACACGTTTCACGAGCCTGGAAAGTGCTTAACCAGGAAATAGGGCGCCGATCTTGAGGTGATGTATGCGGAGAGTCCCATGGAAGTACGCTCCACTCACAGACCTATGCGATTGGCTGGGAATAATTTTGTCACGCATACTTCCTCGTCCCTCTTCTCTCTCTGTTCTCTCTTTCTCTCTCTCTTCTCCTCTCTTCTTCTTCTCTCTCCTCTCTCTCCTTCTCTCTTCTCTTCATGGTCTTTCACCTTTATTCGTCCCATTTGACGTTGCAAAAGAGCTTCCATTACAGATTCAATCACGTTTTCTCTGGAAGCCGCACCACATATTGATCACACGCACCCCATATTGCATAACCACACTCATCCACACATGACCAGTATTTCTCCCTCTACTTCCCACCGCATACTGGGTTGCGTTGGTCGGCCGCTGCGCAGGTTTGCGAGCCGTTAGTATTCATCTGTCTCTTTCCTTTTGCTATCTAATCTTCGCGTTTGTGTGTGTGTGTGTGTTGTACATGATGGGCCTGTCTAGCATAAGTTAAGACTTGTGGAAGTTCGACAGGATAAGTTCGTCTCTGTAAATTGTTGCATTTTGTCACATCCCAGCAAAGTTCTTAAATCTAATGGTGCATAAATAATAAACTCTATCACTGTGCTCACTATCGTTCGTAGCTTAAATTGTAAAATAAATGCTTGCGTAGAATGTTCCCGCTCGTTTTCATACATTTCCTTCATTGGTTCGCAGGGGCGTATCGAGCTTAAGCTTGGGAGTTATCCAAGATTGTTTCTAGCTGGTAGCTCCTTGGGACAGATTACCTCGGCTGCATACTGAATCCAGTGAGGTGATCCGTTTGAACAGCATCGAGGGTGTGTCCCCGTAATTAGATCGTGACAATTATAACCGATTCATTAGAGGGAGGAACTAAGTACATGGTCGAGTTTTTGGCAGTTCAGTTCGCAGACTCTTAGCGACACCGTCAGGAGTTATTCGTGTGTGACGGCTGGATACCGGAGTCTGGTGGGATCGAGGTAGCTTTCCACCCTTGTGGTCATCTCGCCCCAACTTGGTGCAATAATACTTAACGTAGCCAGATGTCTCTGTCCATCTGTTTGTTTTTTTGCCAAGACGGTTGTTGGACTAGGCCTGGCTCTAAGGTGGTGGAGAACCTGCCAATTTACGTTTCTCCGTAAATTGTTAACCGGGCGGTGTCTTCGGGACATGGTGTCCCATGTCTAAGGATGGGACTTAGCTCGGATACGGACCATGCTGAACCAATGAAGGAAATGATGAAAACGAGCTGGGAACATTTCTACGCAAGCATTTATTTACAATTAAGCGACGAAAGATATGTAGCACAGTGAATGGGGTTTATTATTATGCACAGTAGGGATGGTAAGGAATTTGTGGGATGTGACAAAAGGCAAGCAATTTACAGAGCAGACTTATCCTGTTCGAACTTCCACAATCTTAACTTATGCTATG
>CM068959.1:68317023-68331990 GCA_035128595.1 Eptatretus atami | reverse complement strand
CCTCCACCCTTTGGGAGGTTTTGTATTTCATGCTGCTTGGTGTCTTCCACATCAGGGGGACCTACCTACCTACCTGATGGGGGAGCTGGTTTCGTCACCAACACTCAACCATGAACAAGTTAGTGCAGGTTTTACATGATACCTTTTGCAGACACAGATCTGATCGGACTTACAAATCTGAAGTTTAGGAGACCGTTCAGGAAAAGCTGTTTGTGTTATCTTTCGCTGCACAGTGCAAAGAGTCCCTGTCCTCAAGCAATCCCCCACACAAGCCCCAAACAGCCAGATTACAGGTGGCACCCGAAGCCCAGCGCTAGTTTACGTCAGGTTGCCTGAAACTTTGACACCCGTTGTTTTTTTCTGCTTCATCAGGATGCCAGTTGCTCCTTTTATCATATTTTATTTAACTCCGGCGTGCCAGCCGTCTGTCTCTTCGCTGTTGGTTTAATCAACAGACAGCATGTTGAATTTCAAAAACATATTGCTGTCTCTCTCTATCAATGAGGATGTCAAAATTAAGTGAAACGTGCGGAAAAATGATTATTTTGCAGCACACACTGTCGTGGCAGTGGGTTGTTTGTGGTTCATTCCGTTTCATTTTATAGATTTTTCATTTTAACTTCGAGAAGTTGTGACCATATTAATTTTAGGTTTTCCATGTCCTAAAGGGTTCTGCTGTCGTAGAATATAAACGTTACGGTTGGAATATGACGTCAAAGCTTGATCGCGCTTTCTTCTTCTTCTTCAACCCTTGAAACACTCGTTTTAAAGCGGCGTTCTTTCTGACTGAAACGGAAACAAATTATTTGTTCGAAGTAAATCGATTATTACGTTCGAAAGGCACCATTTTGGGCCACTTGGACTTTAGTCCAGGTGAGCTTTAATGTATTGGAGCAGGCATCGCATGTGAGTCAGTGGAGTGAGTAAGTGAGTGGTAAGTAAGTGGAGGATGAGTCAGTGAGTGAGTCAGTTGAGTGAGTTGAGTAAGTGAAGTTAGTAAGTGAGTGGTAAGTAAAGTGAGTGGTCAGTGATGAGTCAGTGAGTGAGTGAGTAAGTGAGTGGTTCAGTTTGTAACACTTCAGTCATCATCGCTTGAACGAAACACGATTTTGATGAAACTGTGGCCACAAGTTAATATCTCATGCCTATAGAGCCTGTCACACCTTGACGATTTAGCCAACGTATGCCTGATATATGCAAAATTGGGCTAAAACGCCGGCACACGTCGAAATACGTTAGGTAAGTTTGTATACGTTAAGAGCACGCTGAAAAACACTGGCCCATACGCGTAGTACGCTGGCTTTCATCATTGTACTTTCGGTTGTCCTCAATTTAGCATGCTTGAAATTTTACACGTATGCCAGGTATGAGCTCGACACGTTCTGCTACGCTGGCCGATAAGTTTGTAGGCACGTATATGCGATCGTTAAACACACATCAAGGCAAGTTACTTGTAAGTTATTCAATAAGTCGAAACCGTCGAGGTATGCTTAGCCGTACCAAAACTTAGTTTCTAACCTATGCAGTAACGTGTTGACTATGTGTAAGTACCTCAACGCATATTGGGCGAATGTAGATGTATTTGATTGACGTCTTCCGGCCGACCACAGCACTGTACTGAACGTGTTTCTATTTACAGCTACCTATATGGCGTATTGGCGCCGTTTAAAAAAACCAAAAAACAACAACAATACTTCCGATATTTCGTCACGTGCCGTTACGTCAACGTCCGATTGCCTCTTTAGTTTGCTCATTTCGTATTCTTAGTTCCTCCTCTGTGAATATTTTCTGTTTGAGGATATTGTCACGATCGACGTCGAAACTTAAAAGCAAATGTCCGAATAATATTTTAAAATTCGTGATAGACTAAAAAAAAAAAAAAAAAAACACAACAACAACAACAACTTTCAGAATATTTCGCACGTGCTTCACGGAGCACAAAGGAGAAAAAAAGAAATGTGCTTGACGGAGAAAATAAGTTTCGGGTTATACTAAACATTACCTCGACGTGTTTCGACTTAGAGTACTTCACAAGGAACTGGTGTGTCGACGTGTGTCAACGATGGCGCGGATATCGTGCCTAAACTTATTCTCAGCCGTAGGCGGAACGTGTGAGCCATACGGCAGACGTCGTAAAATTTTCAGCATGCTTGAAATTTCACGACGTCTAAACGTACACGAAATAGTGACAGCGACTCATCGTTTTTCAGCGTTCTTAACGTATACACAACTTACTGCATACCGTATTCGACGTGTGCCAGCGTTTTAGACAACATTTTTCATAGGTCGACTACGCAGGCTAATCATAAGTGTGACTTGTGTGTGATCACTTCCAATTCTCAGGCGGTTACCTGATTTAACATCGGCGTGCGCATGTTTTAACAGCTACGCCCACGGTTCGTGGCGATACGTGCAGCGCGCTATGCCTTAAGTTAAACTATTCGTTGGGCAATAGGTTTGTGAAGCGCTGACAACAGGTAAGTCATTCGTTGGTATAAGTATCTATAGACAACGAAATGTTCGTGCCCGTACTAATATGTTATGCACACGACCAACAGTTATGAATACGACCAAAACTTTTTAAAAACAATCAAAATTTCAGCGTACGCCAACGTTTAACATACATTTTTATACGTTGCCATTGCCTGGCTAAATCGTCACACGGTTGGCAGCGCCGTTAACGAAGGTGTGTTGCCGCATCAAAACTCTGTGCTTATTAGGGGTTCACGGGGTGGGGTTGATCCCCCCAAAAAGGTAATTTGCTCGCTTCTCCAAAACTACACACCGTAAGTGTTGCTCTTGAATTTGATAAACTTGACACAACCTTTCATCTGCTAGTTGATTTACCAAAATGTATCAACCAGCAAATATCTGTGCTGAGAGGATCGACTGAGGGGCGGAGGAGCTCTTGTGATTCAACCGGCATTGCCATTATCTTATGTCACAGTGTCTGCGGATGTCCTCCTGAAGTTGGTACTTTTTTTTTGTCTTTTCGGAGGTTGGTGGCAGTGATTTCACTCCGGCCACCGTGAAACATTTCATTCCCGCAAAACCCACAATGTGACAAAAATCTGAAACCCACCCTACCGCTGTGCTGCGCCCTCCTCAGGTCAACTCATTGGATGACAGATGGGCAAACCCTTTGGACCATGCCTTGATGAATGGAAAACCACGGGTAACTCTCCAGGGTCAGATTGCGGTCGGTGTGTGACGAGTGGTGCCGAGATGTCGTCCACACGAACGGCGGTTTCTTGGGTTAACCTGAGGTGGTCCCTTGGGGGGGGGGTCACATGGAAAGGCTTGTGGCAGAGCTGAGCTGTTCAGGAGATGAGGCGAAAACTGTAGTGTGCTCAGGGTGGCCAAGGAGCCTATGTGCAAGGAATCTGTGAGGGAGAAAGCATCACTATGGTCAAGTGATTCTCGTCCTGCTTACAGGGGAATTCGCGCTTGCGTTCCTTCAAGCCCATCCCTCTGATGTACTGCAGTTAGAGCGGAGGGTGGCTAGGCTCTTGACAGAGGAATCTGAAGTTAAAGCCGTTCTGGGCCAGTGTACTTTGAGCGCGTACAGGCTGATCCACCAGCTGTCGAGTTGGATGTCAGGGATGTTCTATCCCTACTGCAGGACCCTCCAATAAAACTGTGATCCACCTTTGTTTTGGTGTAACATAGGCCTGGCGAGAACCAGTTGAAAATGGGAAAAGCTC
The DNA here is from genome assembly GCA_035128595.1 of Eptatretus atami. Classification (NCBI taxonomy): domain Eukaryota; kingdom Metazoa; phylum Chordata; class Myxini; order Myxiniformes; family Myxinidae; genus Eptatretus; species Eptatretus atami. The sequence goes on along the minus strand of CM068959.1, from coordinate 68,328,286 downwards.
CTGGCTCTGTGCTCCATGCTCGAACTTCTCAAAGACTGGAGGAAATGCCTGTACTACGTTGTTGCATTGCTTTTGTGCTCTGCCTGGACACATGCATCAATCCCAACTGCTGGAAAGAGGGCATTGTTGTCCCTTCTGATAGGGAAGGGTGATCGCTTGACCTACAACAACCACCGTGGGGTGACGCTGCTCTCAGTGTTGGCAAGTCTTTGCTCGGATAGTTTTGATGGGGTTTCACCACCATCTGCTTGAAGAACACCAGCATCCAGAGCAGTCAGTCTTTACAAGAAAGAAGCTCAAGATTACCCATTGCCCCTCGGGTCCTCAGCGAATGCAGCCAAGAGTTTGGCAGGGCTGCTTGAGGCCTATGTTTGATCTCAGCAAAGCATTCGATTCAGTGAATGGGATGCCTCTGGAGGATTCTTCGTCTTTCATGGAGTGCCAGCCAAAACTGATGAATCTGATGTCTGAAGATCTCTGGTATGAGAGTGCTGTAGCATGCGTGATACCATCTCTGACATTTCAGTTGTTCCTGGAGTTTGTCAGGTATGTGTACTGGCCCCACACACTTTTTCAACGCTTGTACGGACTGGATTCTGGAGAGAATGTCAGAGAGATCAAGCTGCGGTGCATCGTTTGGAAATGTCAAGATCTCTACCATTGAACTATCGCAATATATGCAGTCTCATCTTTTGGAGAGTGGGACGTCCTTGTTGGGCGCCTCGTGGTGCTGAATGAGGAGACGGAGCGCTGGATTACAGCTTCTGGGTCAAAAATAAGATTCTCTTCAGAATCCTTAACTCTCGCTGGTCAGACTTTCGTGTCAAGCGTTGCTGAGAGAGACTCAAAGAGATTCTGTTCCCGCACTTGTCCGTGGGCATCAAGGCTGCGGCTGTATGGACAATGTGCTCGTTTTCCTGGACGTTGACCTGCTCAACCAGAATTATCTAGCGAGGCAGCCTAGTGGAGTGCAGGAGGGGCCAATGGGCCGACCACGGTGACCTCGTGGTTGCCAGCCAGGTTGATCGGGCACGTTCTCAAGGAGATGCGGGGATGGCCAGACGGAGCCCCTGGAGTTACCGGCGGAAGTGAACGCGCGACGCGCTGCTGCCGGCGATGCTCCCACACGCTGCCTGACTGCTGTTGATTCAGGTGAGTACAGGACAGGCGTCCTTTGTTTTTTTCATGTTTTTTGTTCTTGTAGTATAGTAGTCATTGCTGCGCAATGTCATCAGGTCAACACGTACAGGTATTCCATGGTAATGAACTCTGCTCGCAACAGGCATTAACTAATATGGAATGCTCCACCTTCCAACAGTGAAGGAAATTGACACCATGACATCTTCTAAAATCCAATTAAAATTTTTCTGATGAAGCAAGGGCTGGGGAAAATATTTAACTTATAAGCACAGGTTTTGGTTTCACGAGAATCCTCAGCACTATAATCACCGGACCGGTGTTTGTGTGTCGCGCTAACTTCCTCTTATATTTTCTGGGCTGGTTACATACATCTTGCTATAAAGGATCAGCATGACCTAATGCATGTATTGGAGTGTTTTTTTCAGCAAGACCCGGTGGTCTTGGGGGGGGGGGGGAGCAGGGGCTCCAATAGGTCACCGTGGAGCAACACACGAGGGGACTGCCAAAAAGGGGCCTTCCCACACAATTATGGCCTGGTGTTGGCTTTAATGGGGTTAGGGTGGGTGGGGCTTTTGGATCCGACGTCTGAGTTTCAAATCCTGCTCAGGCTGTTGAATTCATTACCAGGGGGTTAACGGCGGCTGTCATCCTTCCGGGTCGGCCAAATGGGTGCAGCATGGCTGGTATGCTGTGTGGAGTGGCGACCTGTCCAGGATTGTGCCCCAATAGCCAGGAGAACATGCTTAAAGCAGCACCAATGTCTCTGCTACAGAGTATGGATACATATACTGCCTCCACATAGAATTGCAGAATTTCAAAGCCAATCTTGAAAGTTCGTTGTGCAATATAGATATTTCCATATCACTGAGCCATGTATTCTTACGAGTTGCCAATCACTTCACCGATGGGTTTTAATCAAGACATCATGTTACACTTCACAAACATATTACACATCTAACTGTAATCTCATGATGAAATACAGTGAACACAAAAACGGACTTTCAGAGCCCTTTTTTTTTGTATGGTGGTTGTTGTTGTTTTATTGCCTTCTTTAGGTGGATGAGAGGTTATGAATTTTTCAATATAATTCACGGACCGGTGGCGGGGCCCCCCCCCCCCGGGCTTTGTGTCTTTGTTTGGTGTTATGTTGTGATGTTCAAACAATCAGATCCGATCATGATGCATTCAAAGGTTCAAAGCGTTTTATCGATAACAAGTCAGCTTCATTGCTGTCCTTTGTGTCACGCATGGCACACATTGCACAGCACGACGCCAGAGGAGGGCATACATCACAATATCTCCCCCTTTAATACAAATCCAGCCAGTCTGGGATGTTTAGATACACGGGAGGACCTATGCAAATGAGTTGTTTCATGGCACAGATTTATGTGCATGGACAACACACAGACAGGCATCAGGTACAAGTACAGAGACTTGGGTGGAGACGCATTTGACAACTTCAGATGCAGGCTCGGAAGCAAAGATGCTTCTCGAGACAGACGGAACAATAACTGGATGACTCACGAGAATTGTGTATCTCCTCCCAACTCAATTAACACAGCTTGATCTGATCATGTTTCCTAACTGTAGCACCACTTTCACTCGAAACAATAAAACAGACGTTCTTCCTTAACACGAGCAAACACGCAAACAAAACAAACACGGGCTGGTGTGTTTGGGTAAAGCAAGATGTATCGTTTTGTTTTGGTAATAAATTTGAGCTGAAACTGATCACCAACCACTCACCTCATGTTTCGAGAGACAAGGGAATGAACACAATGTATCATCACGTGTTCAGCGCGGTGGGCCTTGACATGTCTGGGTTACAATTATACTATTCGGTACAAGCCTGGCATGGGGCATTGTGGCTGATGCATTGAGTTGACTGCCGGGACTTTCACTCATTGTAACAATACCCCTCAAGTCCTGTGACCTTGCATTTAGCTATGATGTGTTTGAGAGTCAATTCTCCAGTCCCTGCTCTGCAAGTGGGAAGATGTTGTGGTCTTGCGCAGATCCTGTGGTTGTCTGTAGTTAACCATCTGTGTTATGACTGGTGATTGGTCTTGTTACCAGAACTCAGAGAGTACAAACCATATTTTAGTCGTAGAGATTGATTCTCTGCCCAGTCAAGAAGGCTTACCTTTGGGACGACGTGTATCATGTCCAAAGCAGGAGAGAGAAGTTGTTTCTGACTACATAGTACCTCACCCTGGTATTGTAGCGATGAAAGCTATCACAATTTCTTCATGTTTGGTGGCCTGGTCATCGATTCTCTGAACTTGCATCTTGTTTCATTGTTGTGATATGTGCACGCAGCTCAGCAAAGTCACCAGTGAATCACCACTGAGTCTTGTCGTGGCCTTCACACCTTGGTCCAGGATCATGTCGACACTTTGCAGGTTCCGTTCTAACGGAAAATGTTCTCTGTGTCATTGATGCATTTTCCAAGTTGATTGAAGTGCTCATCATGTCACCAGCACTTTCTGCTGCACCTGTCTGGAAGTTTACATGCCATGTTCGTGACTTGGTCTACTGATGTGGTTGGGTCAGCCAATGAATGGATTCGTGTTTTACATTCAGGAATTCATGAGATTGAATGGGATCCAAGTATCAAAACAATCCGTTCTGGCTCCGTTTAACCCGCTTCTATTAATGTCGGAGCAGAGTGTGCTGTAAGATTATTAAGCAAGGGTTAAGGCGTGTTACTGTCAAGGTTCGCGTTCAAACACGTTTGTCAAGCCTGTTGCTCTAAGGTTACAGATCCAGACCACATACAATAACTGGAGTGCCTCCAGCAGATTTGGCTTATGAGCGAGCAACTCCAAACCAGACTTTCCTTGTTCATTGCCTGACATCTGGTGAAGTTGTTCGATGAATAGTGTCAGAGTCAGAAATTACTTATCGTGATCACACCGGCTGCTTTGTGGGGCGACCTTTCTGTAAACGATGCAGTTTATGTGACTGAACACGGCCTTGGAGAGTGAAATGGCCTGCCAGCTGTTTGTTATTAAGTAAGGAAGGAACTCGTTGTTTTTTTTTTTTTTTTACTTGTCACACTTGTAACTGTCGTGACCGTACAAACAATTCAGACCGATCACTAAATAATAACAGAGTTCAATGTTCGACGGCCTTTAATTAGCAGTCGTGAACGACATAATCAGACAGTATTGACAGGTTTGAAAACGCCCACAACATCTCGTGGCTTCCGGCTCAGGCTGGCGCAATGTGCGCACTGGCACAGGGGACCGTACTATATGTCAGAATAGTGTAAAGTACAATGTTCTCCATCTCCCTCCGGTCTTTATTATGTTTAATCGTACAAGGCTGGGAAATATTAAGTTTAATGAATGACAAAAGTTTATTATCACTCATCGTGTGATCTATTCCATGGAGTATCCTTGTGCAGGCAGGCCCGCTGGTCGTTCTGGTGGCATCGGCGCTTGACCCTGTTGCTGGTGCTGTGGTGTCACATGGGCCCGCAGTGGGGATGGGGCCTCTCAGGGGTTTCAGGGGCCGATGGTGGCGTCTGAGGATCGCGTCGCCTCGTGTGCCTGGTCCTGTGCTGCTGGCAGTGTCTGAACACGGGGTTCGTCTTCGCCGGGGTGTGCATACTGACGTCAGCTGCGGCGTGGGCCCCGTTGGCATCGCAGATGTCAGCGGGTTCGCTGTCGAGTCAGGCAGTTCCGGTGTTACAACCGGGTGCAGGTACAGTGATGCGGGTTGCTAAGATATCAATAGATCAGACGGGGTGGCAGCTGGTCATTGCGAACTGGGCTAAACTTGCGCAGGAATTTCCTGTTTCTGACGTGTGCAACTCTGCCCGAGCCGTCGATCTTGATCACGTAATTGGTCATGTTGGCGTACCTCACGCTACTGCCTGTTTGTCCATTTTTTTGGATGGGGCTGTCCCTGTCTGTACGCGGACTAGGTTCCCCTACAGAAAATGGCGGAAGCCGTTTGGTGTGTTCTGCCCAGGTGTTGCTGTGCGGATATGCACGTTTGTGGAGAGCCTCCTCCTTGCTTTCAGGTCTCATGCCAAGTGTCGTGCGGTCTGTACTTCCGCGGGGATAATCGGGAATGAAATCGCGTATGCGGCCGAAGACAACACTTGCCGGGGAGATCTTCGTGTCAAAGGGTCCAGGCCTGTTACGATATGTAAGTATGCTCTCGTGCACAGGTCAGTGTCAAGTTCCCTGCAGCTGTTTGTCCGTGAAAGTCGTTTCATTGTCTTACTTAACTCCAATCTCCGCGCGACAGTTTGCTGTGAGGGAGGCTACCATGACAGCGGTGGTGTACGCCCCATCTGTGCAGGAATGACCTGGTCTCTGGTGGAGGGTGAACTCCGGTCCTCTCCATCCGATGCGCGCTCTTTGGCGTCCCGTACGTCACGAGGCGCGACGTCAGTCGGTTATGAGTCCGGACGGCAGCCACCCGTCGACTTTGAGCATGAAATCGGGCCAGTTCGAGTATCTGTCCACGTCACAAGGTAGTGTGCAGACCCGGTGGTACAAAGAAGTCCGAGCACGACTGCCTGAAAGGGTAAAACGACCGGGATAGGTGGAGTGGTGGCTGCTCCAGGCTGTGATGGTGCCATCCGGTGGCAGTGTTCGCAGTTTTTTTCCGAGTGGTGCTGATGTCGGCCGACATGCCTGGCCAGAATACAGAGGATTCTGCGCGGGCGGTCATCATTGGATACGCCGTGGTGGGCGGTGTAAAGGCGCTCAGCACATCGCCAGAGTGAGGGTGTAATGACTAACGTCCTTGTATAGGATCAATCCATCTGTCGGATGTAATGTTCTCGCGGTACTGGGTAGTCCGCGAATTGTCTCTCGCATCTCGATTTTTGAGTCGGGGATGCGCGTTCATTGTCATAATTCTCCAATATGTGCATATCGCCATCTGCTGCTGTGGCTTCCCTAGCGTCTCCATGTTACTGATCGCAATGATTCGAGGCCCGCGGCGTCACACATGCAGGTTTGTCCTCCTCGACGTCGTCCGTCAATACACTCCGGCTCAGTTTGGCCGTAGGAGAGACGGACGTCGGTGTGCGTGCTTGGTTGGAGGTGGGTCGGTATGGTGCATTGGTCATCTGGAAGGTTCATAAGGGAAGGTCGCGTGTGCCGACCGCCTGCGCGACATGGCATCCTGCGCCTTGTTTCTTCCTCGCCCGGATATGTAATGAATGCGGAAGGCGATAACGCAGGGTCTTCTTCCTTGAGGTTCCTGAGGGGGGTTTAGGTTAATGTCGTCAAGTTGCTCTGTCGAAGGTAGTTCATGCAGTGGTTTGTGGTCTACGGCAACGATCAGGTTCTCGCAGCCCAGTACGAAGTAGCGGCCTTGTCAAGGCGTCCGCGACTGCGAAGCCTCGCCTCTTATGGGCGCGTATCTGGAATTCTGCCGCGTGTGTAAATCTGCTGCCGACCAGGGTTATTTTTCCATCCATTCAGTGCAGGGCAGAATGGTCGAACTGGCACGCATCGGCAGTGCTTTTGAAGCAACCAGATTCCGATTCCTCTTCGACAGTCCCGGTGGCGATCGCATGTTGCTTAGTTTTGTCAAATCCTGCGACACCCTGTTCGATTTCTTGTACGATCACGTCTTTCGACTCGGCGGAAATATGTTTCGTCTAACTCCTGGACCACACTGGAAGCGTTCTCACACTTTTTCAGGAAGCTTCGGAAGTGCTGCATTCGTTGGCCATACAAGGCGTACGCCACGCTGGTTGACAGCCCGAACCACGATCTGACGTCCGTGGATGTTTAGCGGTTTTGTGGGAAATCGTGGGATTGCTTCCAGGTAGCGGCTGCACGTTGCACGTCGGTCATGGTGAGTTTGTGAAGCCCGCGAAGTCCCCGTGGGTGCGCTGAAGACAACCTTCCTCCGCGGTTTGAGGATGATTCCATTCCGGCCGGCATATATCCAGCCATTGGACCGCCTGCAATAGCTCCCCTAACAATCGTGTCTGAACCATAGTAGCGTGTCATCTTACGCACTTGGTCTTGTTACCATGTCCGCGACGATCTCATCGTTCGTCGTGAGTACCGGTCCCCCGATGCCATATACCTCTTGTGGGGCAGATAGGTACTCCGGTAGCGCCCCCATCGGAGTGATGAAGGTCGTCTTGTGGGCGGTCCGTCTCGTGTAGGCGGCGCTATGGTACCGTTTCCAATGCGTCGAATACTGTCTTGCGCTTACCCGTTAGGTACGCGTCTTCGCCTGGTGGAACGGGGAATTGGGTTGGTGGGTCTCAGCGGAACGCATGCTTGTTCAAGGCCTGAAGTCGACGGTGCGTCGCGGCTTGCCAATTCTTTTTGCGCAGATTACCATGCGGTGACATCAGTCACCGGCGTGCCGCGGTATCTTCCTCAACACGCGAGACGAACGTCCTGGTCGGGCCTGCTTTAACCCCTCCTCTTGGCCAATGTATAGGCCACGGAGATGGGAGTGTGATGGGCAACGGCGGTGGTCGCGTTCTTCACTGAGCATGGAAGACGTCGTGGCGGGCCCGGTTCATTCTTCGTAGTGCTGGTGTGGGCACCTGTGGTTGAATGTGCTTCTGAACAATACATCCTGAGTAAGTGTTGACTGTACGTGCTCTCTGTTGGCCTCGGTCGCCAGCATGGGAGTGCAGTCGCTTGGTCGGCGGTCGCGCGTCGCGGGCAGTGTCACAAATTCCCGAGGTCGTCAGATTCACTCATCCGAGTGTCGGGAATCTGTCCGAGTCTCCGCAGGTCGCATGCAGGCTGCGGCGGGAGGGAATATGCGGTCTGAAGTGTCCGTCCACGTACGCGATTTGGCGCGTCTCAATCTCCGAGCGTCGTCAACTATTACTGCCTTGGCAAATCTGCTACCGCACGGCTCCGAGGATACGAATTCCTTTGTTGTTTTGCGGCCTTCATGGTCATGGATTACAGGTTAATGAGGTCCTCGGTATCAGGGCCCATTTGTTGGACGACTTTAATGCCGATCAGGCAGCTCTGGACCGCGTGTCCTGCCATAGCGGGTAGGGTTACCAGCACGGGTGTTTTCAGGAGGTTAAAACCTCGCGCTTTGTAATCTCTGCGCTGTTGGTGAAGAGTGAGGTTGACATACTGGCTGCGGGTCGGGGATATGCGTTTCATCCACTTATCGAACATATCATCGTACAGGTGTGAGGCGAGGGGAAGCGGTGCTACTTCGTTCTCTGTGCTGGCCATGGTTTGACCGTGCATTAGTCTCGACGAAGGCTGCGTCTCTCCGTGTACATCCCGTTGGTCTCCTTAATGGGGTCTAGCCGATCGCCGCCCAGGCACGCCTTGTCGAGGTGATTCTGTTCGGCCACACTTCAGGCCTTTTTAACCGTATCCGGGGCACTCGGCGTGAGTGGTGTTTTTTTTTTGTGTTTTTTTTTCTGGCGCGCCATTGAGGCGTTTTGCCGTGCCCACTGCTGCGCAGTAATGCATACTCTTCGGGGCTTGGCTTCGGTTTTCCGCCTGCTCCTAGTCCTGGCACGGACGTCCTGTTGCTTCCCGCCCTCCGATACGAAGCTACGATCGCGTCCGTGCTCTGAGGTGGGGGGGGTCCCCCAAAAAAGCGCAGTGCGTGTGCCGAGCGTTTTCCAGACTCTTTGCCTGATATACTCTATAATGTCCTTTAATGGCATGTCCTGGTTCTTCTCACTGAGTAGGTCAAGTTTGTATTGCTTGGTCCGCGATGCCAAGGGAACCACGTCGGCATATCTCTTCCGTGAAGTCGTTGACCTGATCGCAACCTCGCTTGGTGGGCACTTCTTTCATACTTGCAGTGTCCGCCTGCCGCCTTGATGCGGGCGTGAACAACCGGATGGGCCTTTCCTCGTGTCCTGCCGCATGTTAGACAGGGCCACTCGAGCTACCATCGTGTTCTCCGTCCGACGATAGAGCGCCTTCATGGCGGCGAGGACGTCTTCTTCATCGCCTGCCCCGAGGCTCCTACCCGCCGCGCGAGTGAGGTCCTTTCTCAGCTCCTCCTGTCACAGCACCTCTCCAGTAGCTGCGCGACGATTCGGGTCGACAAGCTTAGTACCCTGTTTTGATATTCGCCCTCAGCGGGTTATGAAGTACGACCAGGCCTCGTCCGTTCGGCGCAGTGCTTGAGGGACGCTTGAGTTTCCTCCATCTTGGCATTCGAGCTCGCCGCCTGGGGCGGGCCAACGTGCCACAGCGGCGTGTATACTCAGCATGGCCGCTCTACCACCGCGCCTCTGCGTGTTAGCCATATAGTGCACAACGCCTCGATCGGCACTCTGCTTCCACCGGCGCCATAGGAACAGTTATTCTGGAGTAAATGTTCTATTTCGTGATACACACGTGTGTACAGCTGTCCTGGGCGAAGATCTGGGTTTCAGTACCGAGAAATCCAACTCCACTGTCGAGTTCTCGGGTCGGTTTCACGCAGTCGTGTCCTCCTCAGCACCGACGAATCTTTACGTCGACTGCATCAAGTTAAGTTGTTTTGATTATAAATAAGAACAGAGTCAATTTGTTTCGAACCACTTATTAGCGTGAAACGACAATTAATCAACCAGTATGTTGAACAGGTTGAAACGCTCACAACATCTCTGGCTCGCGTGCTCGGCCCAGCGCTGCGCATAGCGCACTGGCACATGGCGACCGTGCTTATGTAGAAGTACGTAAAGTACATGTTCTCTAATCCGATCATTTAACTTGACGAAGGTTTTATTGACAATCATCCACACACCTGGCCTGTGTGTCCACGCATGCGCACACGAGCAGCTCACGTGTCAAATCCAAGAAGGGCAACACGTAACAGATAAATAAATTTTAAAAGAAGAGTAAATTATATCTGTGAACTACTCCGCCATGGCCGTAATAAAGTGTACAATCTCGTAAAAAAAAAAAAAAAAGGCAGTGGCTGACGTCACATGAAGGTTATTTGAGATTTCAGGTGGTTCTCCGATCAAACAAACAAATATAAAAACGTTCAAAAAGGGATAATAATTCTGTCCGACACTTCTGAGAATAAATCTATTTTAACATATCTTATAATACACGTTGATCCACGATTTTAGTCGAAAACGAATTATTTCATCACGATCTGTTTGTTGTACTGAAAGTAACCGCGTGACGTCACACGCACGACATGTTTTCCTGCGACCCTGAAGGGATGTGTCCCACTGCGTGACATAAAACTCATGGACCGGGTTCAAAACGTACAGAGTGAATACGTCACAGCTACAGAAACATTTTTGAACCCACAAGAACCTTTTAAAAACGGTCCCATGGTTACCGTAAAGGTTGTTTGCACGTGCTCTCTTTGTCCGTTCACGGACCCATCATGGTTCTCGGTGATCTTCCTCTTGACTGGAAGTTCGCGCAAATCACTGCAATTGCAACAAACTAGAGCGTTGAAGCACTGCTGGAAGCGCATTCCTCCGTCAGGCTGAACGGTTCACGTTTACTATCCACTGATAGGACGGATTCTGGATTCGGGACCTGTACGCAGCCAATACGAATCGCTTGTTCTTGGCACCGACCAGCTGATCCACGGTTTTTTTCCAGAACTCGCGCAACTTTATGATATCGTGCATATCTCGTTTTTGGTCCGTCCTCTCACTCGTGAAGAATCCCCTTAAAAAAACATGGTGTTGTTGACAGGAGGCCGGCTTAAATCTTCGAGTCCTGAGTTTAAGCACTGTCGAGCTGTTTGAAGGAAACCACGTGGGTTGAATTCAGCCGTGTCATCCTTCGAGTCTCGCGAGTGAGCAAACAGATCACGACGTGGTAACAGGGGCACCGCATCAGCCACACAGCCGCACCCCCACCAAGATGCTTCTTCTTCTTCATATTCTTCTTCTTCTTCTTCTTCTTCTGCGTATGGCAACTTTGCAACGAACGGCAGCCATCATTTTGTTGGGTCACGACAGTGCGACTGATCTGTGCCCCTCCACACGACACTGGAACTAATTTCCACTTTCAAAACGGATGACCGGCTAAGTCACCACCTGAAGTGTTTATTAGTGGTCCAGCGGCGGCTCGAACCCTCAGATCCCCAAACCCAGCCACCCAACGCACCAAGCCAACAACAAGCTTGGCAATGATGCAACCAGCAACCAGCACCAGCATCCAGGCTGAATACGAAA
>CM068959.1:68261442-68271571 GCA_035128595.1 Eptatretus atami | reverse complement strand
TGGAAGAAGAAAGGAAAAACTGCATCTCTCTAAGGTAAGGAGAACATTTCTCTCCGAGCTCTCTCTCTCATCTCTCTGTCCTCTCTCTATCTCTCTCATCTCTCTTCTCTCTTCTCTCTCTTCTCTCATCTCTGTCTCTCTCACTCTCTCTCCTCCTCTCTCCATCTCTCTCCATCATCTCTCCATCTCTCTCATCTCTCTCCATCTCTCTCCATCTCTCTCCATTCTCTCTCGATCTCTCTCCATCTCTCTCCATCCTTCTCTCTTCTCCATCTAAAATGTTGCCGGTTGTCGAATCCACGCAATGTTGGGGCATTGGTTTCAGTGGGAAAAGGGGGTTTGGGGTTTCCTGCGGGTTTTTCTAATTCAAAATCACAAGAAAAGAGCAATCGGAGATTGCAGAACCTCGCCAGGATTCTTTTTTGAGTGGTGTACTTTTAATAGGCTTTCGGGTAAAATCCAATATGGCTGCCAAACATTGACCTATGTATATGTGAACCTTTTGTTCCTCCATGGCAGGCGTGTCATACGTGTAAAGCTTTCAACCTCGAACTTGTTTAGCCGCTTCAGAAAAGAAGTTTTTGAAGGTTAAAAAAAAAATATATATATATATTATATATATATATATATATATTAAATATTAAATTGCTCGTTGAGCAAGGAATTGCCGGGAATACTTTTCGTCATATCTTCATGATCTCCTGAAAAAACAAAAACCTGGAAAATCAAATTTGTTCTTATAAGTCGATAGTTCTAACTGTTTAATGAAGTTATAGCACTTAGTTTGGTTCATGATCATTAACTTGGGAAGTCACTCGGACTTGAAATGGCGTTTTTATCGGCAATTGAAATTTTTGACCCGACCCCCTGACTTCGCCCCGACCGCTAAGAAGGGTGTTTGGTGTGACACCCCCAATGAGATATATGGTTGGATGCAGAATTGGAAGATGCATCATTTTGGATTTGGTTTGAAGTCGATACGACCATTTTACGCGTCGTTATCTGCGAAAATAAGAATTTCGGTGACCTTGGACCTTTGACCTACGAATTCACCAAAAACGACCTGTGTCTAAGTTGGACCCATGGCGACGTCTGTACCAGTATTGGTCATGATCGCTGAACGGTTGTGGCTTGCTACAGGGTAAACAAACACACCACAACAAACAGACAGACCAGACACGACACGAATGAACACACAACCGAACCAACCATAATTGCCAAAATCTGAAGGATTGCCCGGCAAATAACAAACAAAGGACCCAATCAATAAGACCCCCTTCCTTCAGCGACGGGTAACAATGCCATGAAGAGCCGAGAAATGAGAAAAAACCCACGAAGACACCGACGAAACCGCGAAATCAAATTTTCGGGGTCAAATTGTGAACGTGGCCAGGTTTTTTGTGGGGAGCGGTGCTCAAATCAAATCTTCAAGGGTCCTCACGTGATGGAGCAAAGATTATTTTCTATGCAGCCGAATAAAACACATCAAACTTCTGGTGTGTACACCGTGAAGTGCGAAGAGACTCTCTTGCAGTCTCGTTACTTCACGGAGAAAATAGAATCAGACGAAATGAAAAGTCACATGAAAGGGACTTACCTTGATACAGATTCGATTGTCCAGTGTGTTGCTTCGCGCGGCTGCGTTGAAAATAGAAACAACACATAATGGTCAGATTAGGATGGAGTTTGTCACTCAAAGAGAGATCGTGAGTGTGAGTTGTAACTCAATTGCACATGTACACACACACACACACACCACACACAACACACACACACACACAACACACACACACACACACAGACAGCAATCGGGAGCCAGAAACGTGTCCCGTGGACTTGATCCCTTTCCCTCAAGGGCTTCGGCGGTTGATTTGCCAAACTAACAAGCCCCTTGGAAGCCGTGTTGGATGATTGATCGGCCGTGGTTAAGCGGTGCAGGCAGCTTGAAGCTGCACATCAGCCAATGGGTGGTTGTGCTTCATCACAAACTGCAACTGAACCTGTTTTTCCCCATTTAACGTTAATGTAGCATATATATAATATATATATATATATAATAATATATATATATACTGATATATAGATACTGGTAATATTATCGCATACTGTAATATATATAATTATATATATATATATATTATATATATATATATATATGATATTATTATATTATACTGTATATGTATTATGATATTGTCCATAAATTTTCTTTTTATAATGCCTGGATGGTGTTATTGTATATATCCTTCATGAGGGAACAAGGTTGAAGAATCTTTCCAAGAGACGTTCATATAATGTTTGCGTCCTGAATGTCAACACCAGATCAACAAAACATCTTAATATCATAAAGTTGAAGTTTATTTCCTGAATTATCTCTGACTGTGAAGGTAACATACCTCCCAACATATATCATATGTGTAATATATATATATATATTTATATTTAAATATTATATATATATAATAATATATATATATATATATATTATATTTTGTTATGGATTCCCACCCGCTCGGCGTGCGACGACCGCTTTTAGCTAATGCGGCGCCGCGTGCCCACCGGACGGGCAAATCCAGTCGCAGCTTTCGGATCAACGCCGAAATCCAGCTACGGGTGTGTTTTTTAATCACACCGTAAATCAGCCAACTATCTCTGTCCACGCCCACAGGGTCCGATCGCCGAATTGTCGATTTACCTAAGTATGCGCGTAGACAGAAATGCCGGGATTTAACCTCGACGGGACCTGTCGGAACGAGCCGTTACGCAGCTCGCGCCGTTTGCGATTTGCCGAGCGGTTGTATATCGCCAAGCCCCGCCGGATCCGATTACTTTATCGGCTATTAAACAGCCAGCTAATATTCCGTAACGAATGGCAGTCAATGAAGGAAAGAGACCAACGAACAGGTGAACATTTAAACACAATGACATTTATTCCTACACACGTATGCAATCAATGAAGCACGTATGCAATATGAGTAGTAAGGGACAAAACGAACGAGCAAAGGAAGACCATACAGCCGTTCTATTTATTTACTGTACACTTCAACTGAACAGTTCATTACTACTATCGGACAAGGTGCCACGACATTCATATCAAATGAAAAACCCCAGGAAAGGAAAAGGGCAAGACTGGATCCTCATGGGGCATTAATAGTTCACAGAGCGTGGAGAACCGTAAGAAGCTCGAAGAGGCGTGCGGTTTACCTGCCACCTTCGTTGTCGACTCGCTGGTTTGACCCTCGACATTCGTCAGACACGGCAGTTGGCGTCCGGACTTTGGTTGGCCCAGGCCTCCGCCGAGCGGCCTGGTGGTTCGGGCCGAGCGACGACGCCTCGAGGGAACGATGGGCTTTGCTCTTTCGGAGAGTTGATGCTCTTTTTAAGATGCCGCGACCTTTCCTCAGCGTTGGCGACCTCTCTTCCGCTTTCTTCCACCTTCCCGTGGTTCTGCCGTGGCACGGCAGGCTTGGCTGCGCTCCGACGACCCCACTGCCCTCCACTGGACTCGAACCTTTGACGGGCTGCTGGGCTTCCTCCGACTCGACGCCAGCTCGCTCCAGACTTCCACTCTCTGCAAGCTCACCCAACAGACTGCTTGCTTGGCGTTCAGTGCGTCTTTTATATGGGGTCCATGGGTGCGTTTGATCTTCACCTCTCACCCTTCACCCCTCGCTGGCTCGCCCCTTTTGAATATTTTGATCCGATTTCATCGCAAAGCTCGGACATCGCGCGGACGTGGGAGAAATCGCGGAGCGTGACTTAGTAGAGAATCATCAGCTCCCGTGCGTCGGTCGGCGGAGCTGGCGCTCAAATCCGATGGGATTCGCCAGTGGCTGGCGAAAAAGATGGGGCCGTTTGTGGAGATGAAGGTTGAGGCGATGTTTGGTTGTTGCTGGTCGGGCGATGCGTGGTTGTTGAGATATGGGTTGTTGGTTGGCGCTGTGTGGGGAATGGCTGGGGTGTTTTTGTGGAAGAGGCGGTTGTGTTGTCAGTATGTAGGTTGTTCCAAAATATAAGATAGCAAAAGAATAATGGCTGACTCAAGAATCACAGCCCAGGTTACACGAATAATCCCTTAAGACAATCGGTGGGAAATCTAATCTGAACACACCTAGCTATCGACATAACTGATCTTGGAACCCTGATGGTGTTCTGTGAATTTCCACAACGTACAATATATATATATATATATATATATATAAATATATATATATATATATATATGCCATTATACGTTTCATAAAAAATATAAATAAATATATATATTTTTTGCTATTTTTTTTTTGCACGTACGGGCACATACTACGTAATTCATAAATGGCCAGTGTATCAGTCAGGTCAGTCAGCCAGTCAGTGTGTGTGTGTTCCTCCATACTCCAAAACCAGAAATTAGCGCATGAAACTTTGGACATACGAAACTCCACAGATGCTGACTGAAATTGGGTGTTTGAGTTAATTAAACCCCTTTTGAAGATAATTAGCCTTATTTAATTTTGCTTTATCAAGGATTCATCCTTGGTCAACACCTTTTGTGCAGCCCTTGTTTATTTTTTTCATTTTCCTCTCATTATCAAAGAATGCCTCATCTTCATACATACAAATCACTGGTACATCGCAGATGCTTAAAAAGCACAGAGACATCCAATTGTTCCATGGCTTTATTTAATCTTCCGGCATTTATGATATGCTTCTGGAATCTCCTCACCTGAAGCGAAATTGAAAATTTTAAACTTATCAGTACGTTCTGACTGGCTGAAAAAAAAATGAGTAATTTGTCCAATTTGGCCATGTTGATACTCCGGGTGTCTTCCGGGCGGTGTGGGGTGACCACCCCTCCCCCCGCCCTCCCGAGAGCATCAGTTCCGAGTGGAATAAAGAGGGTGGCAGCCGCAGTTTCGAGTCGCTTTATCTCAAGGGAAGCGCATCGTTATATCTCACGCTAGTGTTTGTTTGAATGGTGATGGGTGGCTTTTGGCTGTCCTTGATTTGAACGTGCCTGTTTTAACGTACCATTTCGGTTCCAGTCCTATACTAATGCGGCAGACTGGGACCCAATCCCAGCAGTTTCCCCTCAAGTCCCCCTCCCACTAAATGCAACTCGACGAACCCCTGTGGAAGAAAAATAATTATATTCATGTACTCCTCAATTATTAATTGGGTTGCTGGTGTTAATAATTATATATTTTTATGCTGTATCGAATTGGCTGTCAGTTCTGTTTCCCTTCACCAAGAGTATTTTGACGCGAAATATTGATAAAAGGAATGTCTTACTATGAAAACAGGGTGACTTTGTTGAATAACACTGCAACTTTTTGCCATGATTATGTCTTCTCTTTCAGCCCAGTTGGGACACGTTTTGCAGTTTGAAGTTATTTGCCTCACTGCTTTTCACTGACCCTGTTATGTTGAGTTGCAAATGTCTCACCTCATTAATTTGGAATGTCAAGTTGTGTAGGAGAGAAGAACTTGCTTTGGGCTTTTGTTTCAGTGGTCCATTCGACATGTTTCAGTCAAGCATTCAATGTTCTTCCATCCGTATATGCGAAGATTAAAGATTCTCCTTTGGTATGCTGATCCAACTAGTGGAAATCGAGTTATTTTCCACCAACTACCCCTGATGTGGATTTTTTTAACCCACCTTTATTTGATTCGTTGTCCTCCTAAAGGAATTCTCACGACTGGCGATTGTGGAAATCCTAATTTGACTTCAGGCAGAGTTTTACGTTTGTTCGAGTTTGGTTATAAATCCTACAAAACCCTATCGACACTGATAAACCTGATTGTCACACAAGTCCTTCCTTGTGAAACAATTTATTTTCTAATGATACACCATACACTTCTCAACCTCATACAATGAACCTTAAAGAATCCCCATTGATTAAGATCAATGATGTTAATTTGATGAACTTAAGAATCCCCAACTTAAGAATTGATTGTAATATTATTTGTGGTTCATATTCATTAATTCTTATTTTAGTTAACAGTTAACACAACCCGAATCCAATTTACTTCTACATTACATCAGACAGTTTTAATTCTAGACTTTGGTACTTTTAGGTCAGTCCCCCCCCCCAAGGAATTAAAGCCACTGAGATGCCATTACATCCTCACGTGCTTGCAGCTGGTATAATTTACATTCAAAACATTTTTTATACTTTCATGAGAGAGGGTTTGGGGGATATTCAACCCCGACTTGTAGACATGTCCTTTAGACGAAAAGCCACTTTGTACAATTTATCAGCTCGGTCAGCTCTGCTTCCAGAACACACATTTCTTATCATTTAGGGCAAAAGTCTTTTGGCCAGAAAAGGACAGCCAATTCAACTTGCAGCATAAAAGTTACATTTCTGAGACTCCATTTGTTACAATTTATAAATACATTAGATATATAATTTTTCCCCACACCCAACCTCCCTTCCTTTCAGTTCCACGAATGAAACACAAGTCCAGACACACACTTCCACCCCATTCCCCTTCCTTGCTCCCCCATACCTCTTTGGCTCTCACCACCTACCTTCCCGGAGCCGTTTTATCATGTGTGGTGAAAGCGTCACTCCATTCCCCCCCTCACCCCCTCCATCGATTCTCCCACTTCCGCGCTTACGGGAGGTTGTATAATATGAACAGATCGGCGATCGCTAATGCTTGCCAAGCCAGCATTCCTTACTCAACAGCGTTTATTGGAAGTGCTTCTTGAATGCTTAAGCCATTGGAGCGCTCTAACAAATTCGCACAGTCCACTGATAACATGTATATCCATCGACTTGATCAAAGTTCTGGCCCACTGCCGCGTTTGGTCCACATTGTCGTGGTGCGTTTGGACAGTGGCTGGCCCCCGCTGAAGAAATGTGAAATTTTAGTTTTTTAACAACCAACATTTCCCCCTTTTGTAACGATCTCTTTATGATTACTGTTACACTTTGGAATTCGGATTGCACACAACATAACGAGGTTCTCTTTACGTCAGCTATGTCCGATAAGTGCTTGTTCCCCATTTAGATAGCTCACCTTCCATTGTTTTAATGTTTAGAAAATCGATTAGATGCCTGCGATCGATTTAATTAGTTAGGGAGAACAATGGGAGACGTCCCCTCCCTCTTATGCGAAGAGGAGAAACGCCCTTCTGTCCGTGATTCATGACGTCAACAACTCCTCCCACCCGTGGTTAGCGGGGCTGGATCACGAAGGCATGGAGTCACGCAGGCGCGGGGGAGGGGGCGAGAAGGATAAAGAGAGATCCTTTTTGTTTCGGCGCGGAGTGGGGGATGGTAAGTTCAGCAGACTTCGTCCAGCTTGACTCTGGGTTAGGGTTGAGGCTTTTGAAAAGCTTTTTGCTTCAATCTGCCTTGTTGGAAGAGAGTTGGGCTGTTTCGGCTCGAGCTGCGAGTGGTGGCTTTCTTCTTCTTTCCGTGGTTCGTGTCGTCTTTGTTCTCCGTTTTGGTTCCCGGCTTGGTGCGACTCGTGCCGGCCTCTCTTGGAGGTGGTTCTCGGGGAACGGCAACGCATCGACGGGAAGTTTCGCGACTCGTCTCAACCCGCAAGTGTTGAGAAGGCGCGGGAGGATTCGCGGGAGCTCGGAAGGAGATTCGTCGGCTCACTGGCGATTGGATCCAGCTGCGCTCTCGCGCTGGACCCCCCGGGTCCGAACAACTTTGAAGACCACACGGTGAGAGGTTGAGATAGGTTCTGGGTTTAGCTCACCTGTCCTCCGGCTGGAGCCGGTTATTAAAGCCAGCACCATTTCTTGGTGTGTGTGTGTGCGATACGTGTGAACCGTGGACCCGTCTAATAAGTAGGAAATTGTAAGTGCTTTGTGTGCTAATAAAAATCTTTGCATGCATTTCGTATAGTCCGGATAGTTCCTCTGCTCTACGTGCTTCCCTGGTTCCCCATTATCTATCTATAATTCAGCATATGTGTGTAATGGTGTGTATGTGTGGTGTGTGTGTGGGTGTGTGTGTGTGTTGTGTGTGTGTGTGTGTGCGTGCGTGTCTGTGTGTTTCTGTTTGTCTGTAATGCGACCGCTTTCTCCTGACGACGGCCGGTCCCGATGGATGAAACTTGCAGGAATATGCCCTGGGGCCCGCCGCGGATGTGCTCTTTTCGAGGGTTGATATCAATGGAACGAGCGTCCTCAAGTTCGGCCATTTATCTGTCGACCAATGGACAAGACACGGTGCCTTGACGTCCTAATGACGTCACTAATTAAGTTTGATTTTATTTATTTTATTTTATTTATTTTTTGCACGATTGACGGTCCGATTGATTGAAACTTGCCAGGAATATTGCTGGGGCCCGCGGTTGTGCCTTTTCGAGGTTTGATACTCAATCGGACGAGCGGTTCCCAAAGGTACGGCCATTTTTATTCTGTCGGACCAATGACAAGACACGGGTGCTATGACGTCCACGAATGACTGTCAAAAAGTTAATGTTTATTTTTTTATTATTTTTTTTTTGCACGACTGACGGTCCGATCTGAGTGAAAACTTGCCAGGAATATTGCTGGGGACCCGCGGATGTGCCTTTTTCAAGGTTTGATATTAAGTCGGAAAGAAGCGGTTTCCAAGTTACGGCCATGTTATCTGTCCAACCAAGTGACAGACACGGTGCTATGACGTCACAATGACGTCACAATAATGTTTATTTAATTTATTTAATTTATTTTTAATTTTTTTGCACGATTGACGGTCCGATCTGATTGAAATTGCCAGGGAAATATTGCTGGGGACCCGCGGTTGTTGCCTTTCGAGGTTTGATAGTCAAATCGGACGAGCGGTTCCCAGGTACGCGCCATTTATCTGTCGACCAATGACAAGACACGTCAATGAGCGTACGAATGACCGTCACAATTAATTGTTATTTTTTTATTATTTTTTTTTTTGCACGATTGACGGGTCCGATCTGCAGTGAAACTTGCCAGGAATATTGCTGGGACCCGCGATGTGCCTTTTCTTTCAAGGTTTGATATTAATCGGATAAGCGGTTTCCAAAAGTTACGACGGCCATCTTATCTGTTCCAACCAATCGACAGACAACGGGTGCATGACGTCACGAATGACGTACAATTAATGTTTTATTTATCTTATTATTATTTTTTGCTGCACCGATTGACGGCTCCGATCTGATTGAAACTTGCCAGGAATATTGCTGGGGACCCGCGGATGTGCCTTTTCAAGGTTTGATATTTAATTCGGATAAGGCGGTTCCTTCCCCAAAGTTACGCGCCATTTATCTGCTCAACCAACTGACAAGACACGGATGCTAATGGACGTCATCAGATGAATGTTTATTTAATTAATATACTATTTTTTTTGCCACGATTGACGTCACACTTCTTCTTCGACTGGTATGACGTCACAATCGACGCTGGGGCCCCCTTAGTATGTGCCTTTAAAGGTTTTGGATATGTTCTTCAGTTCCGTTATCAGCTGTTTCCCAAGTGTTCCCAAGGTTGAAAGCTGTTTTTCCCAAGGTTTTAAAATTAATTGTTCAAATTATTAATTACTCCAAGGTTTGAATTTCCCAAGCGGAAACAGCTGTTCCCAAGGGTTTTGAAACTGTTTGTTTTCCCAAGGTTTGAAATTAATTGTTGTGCTTGGTAGACATTGTGGATACATTTATCAGAGAGAGGGGTGAGAGAGGAGGGGCGAGAGAGGGGCAGAGAGGAGGGCGAGAGAGGGGGCGAGCAGAGCGGGAGGCTGAGGAGGGGGCGAGAGAGAGGGGGGTGTCACAATTCATAGAGAGGGGGAGAGGAAGGGGCGAAGAGAGGGGAGAGAGGGGGGCGAGAGAGAGAGAGGGGGCGTCCAACAATTCCAAGGAGGGGGAGAGGAGGGGGCAAGAGAGGAGGGGTGAGAGTGGGGCAAGAGAGAGGGGCCACGAGAGAGAGGGGCGAAGAGAGGAGGGGGGACAGAGGAGGGCGAGACTTCCGAGATGTTGGGCAAATCTTGATGCGGGGGTTGCGTTGCCAAATCCGCTTGTTCTGTCTCTGTTGGTGCTCCAGCCTCTGTCATGGACGAATCGCCTGTTTGTGCAGGAGTCAAAAACTCTGAGATTTTCTGGTTCTTGTCTACGACGGCCTTGTGTCTTTAATCTTTTCCCTTGGAACGTTTCTGCTTTTGAGCACCACTGT
>CM068959.1:68238908-68256613 GCA_035128595.1 Eptatretus atami | reverse complement strand
AAAAACTGCGATTCAGAATGCAGAAGCTTGTAATGTACAATTAAGGTGACGAGTCTCCGGTCATAGTGTAAAAGTAAAAAGGGTAGATGAGTTTAACCACGATTTTAAAAGAGAAGGCGGAGCCCACAGAACATTAATAGTAAACCAATGTTTACAAAAACGTTAGAATTTTGTTTTTTTCAATTTTTTTCTCAGATGTCGAAGGTTCGAAATGGAATGACAGCTATGTCAAGTTTGGATTCACGAATGTCAGTCGAGATGGCGTGGACTGCACGCAATGTCTGCACTGCTCGGTCGTGATGTCAAATGCGTCACTACGTCCTTCCAAACTTTCAAACCATCGCGACAAGATGCATCCGGAAGGAAGGAAGATAATATCGAAGCTCTGTCTGCGAAACGATCACGATATGACGTGAAGCAACACTTCCCAAATTTGGATTCCGCCAGAAGAAAAAACCTGCTCTTCAATCCAGCTACGAAGTGGCATAACCGAATTGTGAAGTGCAAGAAGCCGCACACTATTGCTGAGGACCTTATCAAGCCATGTACAGAGAAAATGGTGGAATTGATGATCGGACCAGAGGCGAAAAAGAAGATCCAGCAAGTTTCGCTCTCTAATGACATGATCCGACGACGGATTGACGACATGGCCGCTGATGTGTGCCGTCAAGTTTGCTCCGAAATCAAACAAAGCACGCTCCAGGCTAGCCTTCAATTAGACGAGTCTACCGACACGCCCTGGAGAGCCAGTTGATGCATTCGCTCGCTACGAGAGAAAGGGAAAGATGAAGGAAAAGTTCTTGTTCTGCAATACCCTACCAACCACAACGACAGCGGCAGATATCAAAGCAATTGTGGACTCTTTTTTTGAAGCTAA
This sequence comes from Eptatretus atami, assembly GCA_035128595.1. Taxonomy (NCBI): domain Eukaryota; kingdom Metazoa; phylum Chordata; class Myxini; order Myxiniformes; family Myxinidae; genus Eptatretus; species Eptatretus atami. The sequence continues at coordinate 68,255,736 of CM068959.1, read as the reverse complement.
TGGACTCGGTGGCAGAATTTCAAGCACATTTGTACTGATGGTGCCCCAGCGATGGTCGGCCTCAGAGGAGGGTTCGTCACGCTTGTGAAGAACGAATGGCCCCATGTGACGTCCTCCCACTGTCGCTACAACCGATACGCTCTTGCGTCAAAACTCTTCCGCCTCTTTGCTGGAAGTCATGGACGTCGCGGTCAAAGTGATCAACTTCATTCGTGCGAAGGCCAAAATCATCGCTCTTCCAACTCCTGGCCAACGAAATGGGAGCGGAACATGTTGGACTTCTGTTCCACACCAAAGTCCGTTGGCTATCGAGGGAGAAATGCCTCTCTCGCTGTATGAACTCCGGGTTGAGGTGGAAATCTTCCTGCGAGACAACGAAAACAACCTCCATGTCCACTTCGACAATGAAGAGTTTGTCATGATGCTCGCCTACCTGGCCGATATATTCGGCCGACTCAACGAAATGAACCAGTCCTTGCAAGGCGTGATGTGCAGTCAGTGACGTTCAAGACAAGCTTGCGGACTGTCTGCTAGAATGGAAGTCTAGCAGGCACGAATCAAGGCCGGGTCCACTGCCTCGTTTCCTTTCTTGGCCGAGCACCTGCAGACGCAGAGGATTGAGCTTCCCGTCGGCATCAAAGATTGCATCACTAGACATCTCGACAATCCCTCCGCTGAGTTCAAATCGTATTTCGACGATGCACCGTTGGATGTTCCGTGGCACGAAGACCCGTTTAACGCCAAAATTGAACCTACTGAAGAGAAGCAGAGGAGCTGGCAGAGTGAAGGTTTCAAAAGCAATGAAGCTGGTCTTCAGTAACAAAGAAGACCACTCCACCTTCTGGTTGTCTGTTCAGGATGCGTATCCACTACTCAGCAAGAAGGCATCCGTAAGCTCATTCAATTCGCCACAACATATCTTTGCGAATCTGGATTTTCTGACCTTGCGACCATTAAAACGAAGTCCAGAAACCGTCTTGACGTTGGGAACGATATTCGCCTTGCTGTGTCCAAGACGGAGCCGGACATAAGAGGCCTCGTCAGACAAGCCCAACAGCAAGTGTCTCATTGATTGTATTGCTTCGAAAAATGTTTACTTTGATTTATCTTTTAAGACTGAGTAAATAAATTTCATAAAACGAAATCTGCATCTTTTATTGAAGGGAGGGGACCACGAATGTAAAGCGACTCGGTAGGGGGGCCATGGGCCATCAAAGGTTGAGAAACGCTGCCTTAGGGCGTCCCGGCGGCAGCCATAGAATTTTCAAGCAGACGCAAGGTAGCCTCAAGGTCCCCGCAAGGCGACCGCAGGGGGGCCCTAAGGCGAACGTGCGGCCAGACGGACGTATACGAGTGGGTATATATATATATATACCAGTCTTTTTTTTACTGAAATAAAAATATAACAGTTCGGAATATACCAGTACGTGGTGCCCCCAGAATCCGAATTGAATTCGTTCCAGGAGGCTGTTCGGATTGCAAAAGTTCGATTCCCAAACTATTTTCCAAATAAGAAATAATGGAGTGAATTAATCTGTTCCTGGACCCCAAGAAAACCCACTTCCAAGACACTTTCACTGAAATTCCCCATGTTTAAGGTAAAATAAAATGAGTAAATGACCTTCGTGGCGGTGTATTGTATGTAAACTGGTACAATCACCACATCCAAAGGTTCACACAGGCTCTAGCTCCGGCCTGGGTTCCGATCGCTCGTGCACTCTGCGAGCGCTGCCCCCAGGGCAGCTCATCAAACATGATGCCCCAGAACCACAATCACTTTCATCAAACGCATCGGGCTGAGGTAATCATGGATATTCCAAATTACAACCGGTTTTTCTGTTAAATTAAATCCTTGCCCGACAGTCCGTCACACCACGTGATCGGATTGCTTTTTTGTTATTAATTAAAACACAAGATGAGTAAAAAAAAAAACAGCACAAATCAAGGTGAAAACACGAGGTAAAGTATCGATCGACACACGAGAGATGCTTTCCCGAGGACTTCCACCGACGAACTGAATGAACAAAGCGCGAAGATGCGGCTCGAACAGGTGGGGGAGACACGTGAACAAACATGAACGCTTCGTTGTCTTCGGTTTTTTTAATGTATTCGGTTTTTAGGGCAAAATTCATTTTTCATTGATAAGAGACTACGGCAGCTGCACGAATAACGCAAGCCCACCGTACGCCCTACGTACGGCCGACGTGGAACACAACTACGTCACAACCACGGCATGTCGATTTGCTACGGCCAACGTAGAAATGAAGAAAGTTATAACTCCGCGTTATAATTCCACGGCGACCCCTATGGCCTGTAAAAGATAGCCAAACGGCGTAGGGCCACCCTGAGGCCACCGCAGAAACTCTGCGGCCGCCGCACGTTTCTGTCAATTCAGAGGGCGTATGGCCGCCGTATCCTCGCCGTAGAGCAAATGTGACTTAGGCCTTAGTTCTTAGTTTAAATTTGTAAAAGTTGAGATACACCACATCCACTACACTTCCTTCATCCACCCAATGCTGGAATTTCAACGTCAGCGTGCATTAATGTGGAGCATTCCTGGAATTGAGATTCGAAATTTGCATTTTGATGAAATATTAGGCTGTTTCAACTCCCCCATTTTAGCATTTGCCTCTTGAGGTTCAGTTTAAGCTTCTTATTCTTTCATACACTGTACACGGCTGTGGATAGCATTATTTGCTTGGGGCACAGTTGTGCTGCAATTCAGTGCCCCCTGTAGGTTAGAGGAGTAATTTGTGAGTTGTCTCGGGTGCCTGCTATTAGCACACCTTCTCCACATGAAGGACACCGTGGGATCCTCCATGTCCAGTTGTCCACAAATTAACGCTGGCAAACAGGACACCCAATTTAACTTCCATCCAATCTCTGCTCCTCCTCCTCCTTCCACTACTACTACTACTACTACTACTACTACTACTACTACTACAACCACGACTCCTCCGAATACCTGGCTAAGAACAATGGTGGCCCCTTTGGGGGTTGACCCTTTTGCACTTCGTTCCCTTGGGACAGGGATAACAAGAGGTTGAGGCAGTCGTGTTGAAATTTTTGGCCACGGTGCTGGCGATTGCTCGCCTACTCTTCGCAAAGGACGCCGTTTGATCTTTCACTTTCACCAACGTATGTACACACATTGGATTGCCTTGCCTGTGAAACACCAGGATGACCGTTTATAGCTGGGCTGGGATTCAAACCCAGGTTAGGATGTCTTAGAGGTGCATGTGGTAGCTTGGGTCACCAAGTAAAATAAAAATAAAAATAAATAACTTTTTGGTGATCTTCATACACTCTTCACCATTTATTGGCTTCATCATCAAACTGTGTTTAGAGATACTTAGTAGGTAGTGTAGCAGTCCAGTCGTGTTGCTTACTGTCTGAATGCAGAAATATATTTAAAATCTGACATTGTTGCTTATTTGTGCCATTTTTTAAACTTCAGCTTAACAAAATCCTTAATTTCTGCAGGACTTTTGAGCCTCAAGTGACGAATGTGTCTCCTGAGGAAGACAACATTGAGCCTCGATTGACTATTGTGTCTCGTGAGGCAGAGAACGTTGAGCCTCAAAACAAAAATAGATCGTTTGAGGAAGAGCCACTAACTGGTGAGATTTGAGAATTATTTGAGAATTGATCTTTTCACAAAATAATTAATTATCTCTGTTACAAGTATTTTGCACGTGGGAGGAGAGACCTGAAAATGGTTGTTTTTATTTTTTAAATTTGCCCACGATGTCTGATTGCTCTTCCTGATCCTCCTGCTGTTGTTTTTTTGTTTTTTTTTCAAATGTAAGCATTTCTTTTTTTCTTCTAATCTTTCCTCATTAGTCAAACCCTTCTTGGAACCATTTTGATTGTTCTTGCTGGCACTGCTTTGTCTGACTGACAGGATAGTCTCGAGGTATGCACACTTGCCTCTCTGCTGTCTAGCCTGAGTTTGAATCCTCACCCAGCTATAAACTATCATCCTGGTGTTGCACGGGCAGCGTCGTTCACCAATGTGTGTGCCGTCCATCGGATGGACATTAAATGGGAGTCCCATCTGCTGGCATTAGTTTATGGATGTTAAAGATCCCATGGTGTCCTTCGAAAAGAGTCGCCGAGCTATTGCCGGCACCCTGAACAAATTACAAATTCCTATCCTAACCAGTAGAGGGCTCTGTATCAGAGGAACATCGACACCCTCAGCCAATGGTGCTGCCCTGTTTCCTTGTGCTGTATATGAATGAAGAAGAAGACTACTTTGATTCTGAAATTTAAACCCCTTTAATATCGATCCAAAAACGTAATTTTGTGTTCTTTATTGATGTCCAACACTGTTTCAGATGCATGTGTGTGTTTTTTCCACCATTATTCCTCCTTTATCCTTTTCCTGAACAGAATTCCCCATTCATAAATTGATCCATGTCCAGCAAGGCTGTAAAGAGGTAGCAAATTTACCTCTGAACTGTCCAGTCTGCTTTGATTGTCATTCTGACCATACACTGTCGAACGAAGAGCTGGTCATGCTCGTGAAGGCTCGTGTCAAACTGTTTTTGGCATTTTTGGTCCAACAAAGGGTTGATGCCAGAAAGGTCAACTTTCCCTCGCTTCTAACGGCAGATAGCAATGTCCTTCCTAGCGATTCCATCCATTTCAAAAAATAAAATTGGTGCTTCGCCAGTGGGACGTTTGCTCACAAATGTGCAGTCCCTCAGATGGACCTTGTGCTGGGTGTCCCATCTGATAGCATTAGTTTGGAGAAACAAAACTGATTTCGATGTCTTTCATGAAGAGTTGGCAAGTTATTGCCGGCACTCTGAACAAATTACAACAACAACAAATTATCAACTGCAATCATGTCAGGCTTTCCCAATCACTTCCTGAAAGACTTAGTGCTAATCTTACATGTTTTGAGCCCTTGACCTCTTAATCGGGGACATGGTACACGAACAACTGGCTCCCCAAGGAGAATAAGAATAAGAATAAGAATAAGACTACTTTATGAAATTGACATCTAATTTCCACAATTCACACATGTCTGAACACTGGTATTCTGTCCATTGATATTTTTCTTTCACCACATCTGTTTTGTGATGATTTTGCCTCTTCTTTCCAGGATCTTCTCTCAATCGGAGCGAGGAAGATGAGAGCGAGGAATATGAGAAGAGGAATATGATAGCGAGGAATATGAGAGCGAGGAATATGATAGCGAGGAATATGAGAACGAGGAATATGAGAGGGAGGAATATGATAGCGAAGAATATGAGAACGAGGAATATGATAGCGAGGAATATGATAGCGAGGAATATGATAGAGGCGAGGAAATATGATAGCGAGGAATGATAGCGAGAATAGAAGCGAGGGAATATGAGAGCGAGGAATATGATAGCGAGAATATGAGAACGAGGAATATGATAGCGAGGAATATAGCGAGGAATATATGAGAGCGAGGAATATGATAGCGAGGAATATGAGAACGAGGAATATGATAGCGAGGAATATGATAGCGAGGAATATGAGAAGAAGGAATATGATAGCGAGGAATATGATAGCGAGGAATATGGCGAGGAATTGATAGGAGGAAATGAGATAGGAGGAATTTGATAGTGAGAATATGAGAGCGAGGAATAGATAGGAGGAATATGGAGAGTGAGGAATATGAGAGGGGAATATGATAGGGAGGAATATTGAATAGGGAGGAATATGATAGGGAGGAATATGATAGCGAGGAATATGATAGGGAGGAATATGTAGATAGGGGACGAGGAATATGATAGTGAGGAATATGATAGGGAGGAATATGATAGAGGGAGGAATATGATGAGCGAGGAATATATAGGAGGAATAATGATAGGGAGGAATATGATAGGGAGGAATATGATAGGGAGGAATATGATAGGGAGGAATATGATAGTGAGGAATATGATAGCGAGGAATATGATAGGGAGGAATATGATAGGGAGGAATATGATAGGGAGAAATATGATAGGGAGGAATATGATAGCGAGGAATATGATAGCGAGGAATATGATAGCGAGGAATATGATAGCGAGGAATATGATGGCGAGGAAGATGAGAGTGAAGATGAAGACAAGACAGTGATGACGTCTGAGTCTGAGTCGAATGAAGACAAGCTCATTGTTCAGCCGAAAGTGGTAAGCAAGACATTGGATTACCTATAAACAAGGCCTTGTGTTGGCTTAATGGGGAAGGTGGCTGGCTTGGGATCTTAGGGTCTTGAGTTTGAGCCCCTGCTGTGTGTTGAATTAATACCAGGTGGGTTCTGAGGTCAGCAAAATAAGTATCAGCTTGCTGGTAACAAGAGCACTGCCTCAGTGGCACATTGCCCCCACCATCCCAGAAAATGATGCAGCCAAGCAGCCACAGGCTGCTTACAAACAAATAAAAAAACCTTTATACAGTAATACCCTGGTTTGTGTTAGGGATGCATTCCTGAAAAGTTTGATGAGTATCAAAACAGCACAAATCAAAGCAAGTTTTTTTCATAACAATTAATTGAATAAGCGAGCGATGCGTTCCTAACGTCACCACTTCAGTCTTCACGTATTATATTTCACTTTTTACCGATGATATTACCAAGTTTTATTTAATGACAGTTGCATTGAAGTACACAAACATGCAGTAGTTCTTTCGGCAATTTTGTGATCTCCCAATTTGGGACTTTCATGATGTATTCTGGAATCTTTATCAGTCTTTTAAGTTCTGAAAACGTTCGAGAATATAAGGTACGACTTTAAAAGTGACGCAAATCGGGTGTTGGCACAAATAACTTGATGATGTAAATCGGGGTATTACATCATTTATTTATGATACAAATTATTTCCTTTTTAGTTCCAATGATATTTCTTACAATAGTTAATGTGAGATAGACACGATTGCCTAGAAGTACTCGCACTCCTCTCTGAGCTGTCGAACCTGTGTTTGAATCCTGACCCAGCTGTAATCGATCATCATGGTGTTTCACAGGCAGGGTTATTCATCAATGTGTGTGCTGTCCCCTGGATGGATGTTAGACTGGGTGTTCCGTCTGCCATTGTTAGTCGGTGGACTTTAAAGATCCCACAATGTTCCTCGTGAAAAGTAGGTGAGCTGTTGCTGGCACCATAAACAAATTCCAAATTCCTGCCCTGACTTCCAGAACCAGAGTGGGAACCTGACCAGCATTGTGGCCGAGTAACTGCTTTGACAGAACGGATTTTCTGCGTAGAGTATAACACATGAACATGATGACTTTTGAGTTGATGTGAAATAATCATCAAAACACAGCTTCATTATTTATCTTATATTTCATAAGCACTGTTATCATGCTCTGTTTGTGCTTTTGTTTTCAGGTCGGGAACTGGGTGGTTATCTCCAAAATTGGAGAAGGAGGTTGCGGAATTGTCTTCAAAGGGCAGAACATCAACTCTGAAGAAGAGGTACAAGCTTGTGGTATATTTCCTGTGTCTTCCTTTCATCTTCTGGGAGCTGGGACAGCTCGTGGGAGAGCGAGATAGAACACAAAACAGAACATGGTGGGGGGGGGGCATGAAAAACACAAACAGCAGGTTCGATGGACATGATAGAGGAACACATGGAAGAACAATGATAGCAAAGGGATGGGGAGCTTCTCCTGCATCTGAATTTGTCTCCTTTAGTTCTGTTTCGATGAAACATGCTTTTTCTTTAGACTTGGTCTTTTTATTTTTCTTTACACGATTGTATGCCCCACATCATTCCTGGAGAAGATAACATCATAGATGTGAATACAATGGACAAATAATGTGTAATTTGACAGATGATAGCTGTGTGTTAGAAATCTCAGCAAAAATAATGGGGAAAACCCCTTGAGGCAAAGTTGATGGGGCTTCTTAATTCCTATCATTGTTTTTTTTTCCCCATGTTTTTTTCCCCCAATTCTCATATTGATGCCCATCACTGACCTCTTCCCCACCCTCTTCTAATTCTCTCACCATTTGTACATCATTTTTATTTTCTCTTTCTTCCATTTCCTGCCACTCAACGATATTCACCTGTGATGTGTCCATGTAAAGGTCTACCTAGTCCCCTTTTTATCCTCCATCCATGAAAGTTTTTCATTTCTGTCATTTCGCTCCTACATATACTTCTGGAAAATATATGTAATCATTGTATACCATGATACACCGATATCATAAACATGGGTGAAACTCCTATGGTATGTTACAGAAATCCTTTTTTTTGTGACAACCGATTTGGAGGTTTCCGTATTTTTTTCGTTTCAACCCATTTCATCTGGATGGTGTTTAATTCTAATGCAGCATGACCATGATTATGTGAATTACTCCCATGGTAGTTTTTTATTTGCAAGGTATTTTGTAGAGTTAGCTGGGTACAAAAGCTTGCAAGCACATTGCCATGATTTCTCCACCAGGCAGGAGAAAGTCTGTCTGTGTTGGTAAATATGGAAATAGTGTCCATTGGAGTTTTTCCCATCACTGTTCACTCCTATTAACTTCACGGAAAATACCGAAGTGCCATCTTTACATTGCACGAAGTAAAGACGTGATTCTGCTGCACACAAATACAAAACCTGATATTGTGTTTACATTTGCATAGGTTTTTTTTCGTTACAATTTGGACAGGATCACCCCCAAAATGCATGTTTTCCCAGAAAATTTTCACAATTTCCCATGGGCATGCCTCGGACCATCCTCGTGTGAAATTGTTTTGCTCGTTGCTTTCCTTTTTTCTAAAGGTCTGCAGCTTTACCCATGCATATATTTTACTTGCTTTCCCATATTATAACCAAAATCTTATAACATGACCTCTTGTTGTCTCAGGTTGTTTTGAAGAAGGCAAAAAATGTGGCAGATATCCAAGAAGTAAGTTTGTGTGAATGTGGAGATATAATGGTGTTTCAACAACTGAACTAACAGTTTAATTTACCTCTGAACTGTCCAGGTCGATATTTTACCTGTGTTAGATCTTTGTGTAATTGTCCTGGAGGCTGAGTCTCTCTGTGTAAGTTACAATCTTGTAGTTGTAGTTAAGGTTATGTTTTCATTTCATTTCATTTATAATTTTGCAGGAACATACATCAATAAATACATTGTGCCCCTGCAGGATTGCTAAAGGGGTGGTCACACCTTGACGTTTTAGCCAGCGTATGCCGACATATGAAAAATTTGGCGAATACGCTGGCACATGTCGAATATGTTATGGGTAAGTTTGGTATACGTTAAGAGCACGCTGAAGCACGCTGGCATACGTCGTAGTACGCCGAGCTCGTCGACATTTTTTAGCATGCTCAAAATTTTTCGACATATGCCAGCGTATGACTCACACGTTCCGCATACGCTGGCCATATGTTGTAGGCACGTTATGCGATCGTTGACACACGTCGACCCACGTTACTTGTAAGTTACTCATAAGTCGAAATACGTCGAGGTAATGTTTAGCGTACCCGAAACTTATTTCTAACCTATGAGTAATGTGCTTTGAACCTATGTGTAACGTATCTCCAACGCATATTGACGTATGTAGACGTATTTCACGTCTTCCGGACGACCACAGAACTTAATGAATGTGTTTCTAACTTACAGCTACCGTATAATGGCGTATTGGCAGCATTTAGGGGAATTGGTATATAAAAATGGGCTTCACAGGAGGAACCCGTCAGTGTTCCAGACTCCATGGCTTTTTTTTTTCTTCGGCATGACGGTGATGTTGACACTTCGATGTCTATGCGGTTATGATTTGAATCATCGAGCAGAAGCATTTTAATAGGCTACGCCACGTATCGTCGGCGATACTCTGCCGCGCTATGCATAAGTTAGACTATCGTTGGGCATAAGTTGTGAACGCCGACACACGCTAAGCATTCATTGTATAAGTATCTATAAGTTATCGAAACGTTCTGGTACATTACTAATACGTTATGCTATGTCCAACTCGTTAATATACGCCCAAAACTGACAAAACATCAATAGTTCAGCGTACGCCAGCGTTTTAGATCAATTTTGATACGTTGCCATTGCTGGCTAAATCGTCAAGGTGTGACAGGGGCTTAAGAAGTGAACCAAATCACTATCGAGTTGCATTCCTAACCTTCATACAGCTTATGGAATTAATTTGTTCATATCTCTCTCTCTTCTCTCTCTCTCTCTCTGCTCTCTCCTCTCTCTCTCTCTCCTCTCTCTCTCATCTCTCTCTCTCTCTCTCTCCTCTTCTCTCTCTTCTCTCTCCTCTCTTCTCTCTCTCTTCTCTCTTTCCCTCTTTCTCCTTTTTCCTCTTTTCCTCTCTTTCCTCTCTTTTCCTCTCTTTCCTCTCTTTTCTCTCTTTTCCTCTTCTTTTCCTCTCTCTCTCCTTCTCCTCTCTTTCCTCTCTTTCCTTCTCTTTCCCTCTTTCTTTCTCCATCTCTTCCCTCTCTTTCCCTCTCTTTCCTCTCTTTCTCTTTTCCTCTCTTTCCTCTCTTTTTCTCTCTTTTCCTCTCTTGCCTCTCTTTTCTCTCTTCCTCTTCTCTCTTTCTCTCTTTTCCTCTCTTTCCTCTCTTCCTCTCTTTCCTCTCTTTCCCTCTTCCTTTCCTCTCTTCCTCTCTTTCCTCTCTTTCCCTCTCTTCCCTCTCTTTCCTCTCTTTTCTCTCTTCTTTCCTCCTTTTCCTTCTCCTTCCCTCTCTTCCTCTCTTTCCCTCCTTCTCTCTTTTCCTTCTTTCCTCTCTTTTTCTCTCCTTTCTCTCTTTTCCTCTCTTTTCTCTCTTCTCTCTTCTCTCCTCTTTTTCTCCTTTTCTCTTCTTTTCTCTTTTTCTTCTTTTTCTCTTTCTTTTCTCTTCTTTTTCTCTTTTCTTTTCTTTTCTTTCTCTTTCTTTCTTTTCTCTTTCTCTTTCTTCTTTTCTCTTTCTTTTTCTCTCTCTTTTTCTCTTTCTCTTTTTCTTCTTTTTCTCTTTCTTTTTCTCTTTCTCTTTCCTTTTTCTCTTTTTCTCTTTTCTCTTTTCTCTTTTCTCTTTTCTCTTTCTCTTTTCTCTTTCTCTTTTTCTCTTTTTCTCTTTTCCTTCTCTTTTCTCTTTTCTCTTTTCTTTCTCTTTCTCTTTCTCTTTTCTCTTTTCTTTTTTCTTTTCTCTCTTCTTTTTCTCTTTTTCTCTTCTTTCTCTTCTTCTCTTTTTTCTTTTCTTCTTTTTCTCTTTTCTCTTCTTTCTCTTCTTTTTCTCTTTCTTTTCTCTCTTTTCTTTCTTTTCTCTTTTCTCTTTCTCTTCTTTCTCTTTTCTCTTTCTCTTCTTTTCTCTTTCTCTTTTCTCTTTTTTCTTTCTCTTCTTCTCTTTTCTCTTTCTCTTTCTTTTTCTTCTTTTTCTTTTCTCTTTCTTTTTCTTTTTCTCTTTCTTTTCTCTTTCTTTTTTTTTCTCTCCTTTCTCTTTCTTTTTCTCTTCTTTTTCTCTTCTTTTCTTTTTCTTTCTTCTCTTCTTTTCTCTTTTTCTCTTTCTTTTTCTCTTTCTTTCTTTTTTTTCAATTTTTTATTTTTTTTGCAGCTCGCGAAGAAGCTGAAATGATGAAAGCCTTGACACAAAAACATTTGTAAGTATGCATTTCACTCAAACTTATCACAGTATGAACAAACACATTAAATTCCTTCTGTGGCACTAATTATTACTTATCACTAAACTAATTGAATTTCTTCAACTCGATGAAAACCACAGTTCAAGTTTGCAAACACCCTTTTGGATCCGTCTCCACTTACTCTGTCACAGAATCCGGTGCCACTGAAGCATCCCTTACTTAGCAAGTTTAGCTGCTAGTTAGGGATTTTAGCAAATTGTATTGACCATCTGTGAAAAAATGCTTACCAAAAATTTCTTCACTAACATATTCATCTCGGGTCTCTACTAACACCTAAATTAGTGCAAACCCAAATCCTGTGGGAAAATTCTGGGGACGCAATCAAAGTTCGGGTGCTCAGAGGGCCTGTGCGAAAAATCAGAAATTAACTTTTGCCATATTGACTTGTGGGATATCTAACTAGGGTTTTTTGGGGTGCTGAATTGATTCCAACCATTAGATTTGAAGGAAAATAATCCTGCGTAAAATATTGATATGATACATTTTTAGATATCTCAGACTGTGTTTGCAGTAATTTGGCTCAATTGATTCAGATTGTCAATTGTGCTGAACCAGCATACAACATTTTTGAACCACTGCTATATTCATCTCAGCTGCATCATTGGAATGCTCAATACCTTCGCAGCAGCGGCCACCATCAGTACGCAAAGGGAGCAAGCGGTATGTACAGCTGATGCATCAGAGGAGAGTCCCATGTTCCAGGAAACTCTATCCAAGTTCACTTTGTACAGCAATCAGTAGTCAGGTTCTCAGACCATGAAGTCCGGCACATGGACCGACATCACGATAGAAACCACACTCATGCGTGAGGCAAATCCTACGGTGGTCTAAACAGAGGCCGCTTCAGAATGAGTCTTCTCATAAGTTTGGGTTCAGACTCTGAAGCACTTCTCGTTCATTCACCAAGAGCTAGAAAGAAGCATGTCAAATGTGGGTACCTGTCCACACCGATGTTAAAAGAGCCCAAATGAAGAGCGATAACGATGCTGTCAACACCATAGTTGGGTGTTGGAGGAAGACAACCCTTTCGATGCCACACGGGACAAGAAGACTCTGGTGTCCTTCTCAACTGGTTCAGCAGCACTCCGAAGACAAGTCAACGCTGATCAAGCAGAAGAAGTTGGCAGAGCCTACTGCTAAGATGGATGGGAAAACTGTTGTGGATGCAATGGTAACCAAACACAAGGTCAAATCACTTCCAAGCCTCAGATCTGGACCCAAAGTCAATGGCGAGAAGCTGGTCAATGACTCACTGAAGCTATTCAACCGCCTCATTGTCATCAGTGAGCGTGAAGTCAAGACCGAAGAAGCTCTGTGCTTTGAGTTGACGCCAAACGATGTCTCTGTTTGACAAAAATCAAAGTTGCGAAAGCCAGACAAGGCTGCCCTAGCAAGGTCCCTGAAGGCATGTGTGGCACCTGTCGAACAACCCCCCTGCACAACCTTGTGTTGATGGTGGTGGCTCCTGCACAATGTTTAAGTGGAGGCTAACCTTACTTGGAAGGATGTTGCCGAGAGCTACCTCCAGTTTGTGAATTCCATGGGGAGCCTCGTCTCCGATCCGGATAACGGATATGGCAGCTCCACCAAGGACCATGACCACTTGAGATGAACAAAGAATGCATGCTGTGAAATTCAGATACGTCTGGATCTCAAAATCATCATTGCAAGAGAAAAGTTCCTCGATAACAAAAACAACAAAGCCCAGCTCTTCTGCTCCTTGATGAGACATTTACTAGAAATGGAATTAGTGTACAGCAAGCTCCGATGATGCCGACACCTCCATCGTCCGCGCAGCTCTAGATGAGGCAAGAGGTCCCCTGTCGAGGTGAGGGCTGAGGACACAGACGTCCTGGTTATGCTGATTCATCATGTTGCAGACCATCCGATCTTCCTCACGACAGCCAAAGAAACTCTTACGAAAGATCCGGGGCCCTCCAGAGATATACGAGGTATCTCATCTTCTTGCACAGCTCTCTGGCGCGATACAGTGTCTGCAATTTTTTTCGTTTTTTTTTTTATTTCTTTTGTTTTTTTTTTTTTTTTTTTTTTTTTTTTTTTTGATTTTTTTTTTTTGTTTTTTTTTTTTTTTTATCGTTTTTTTTGTTTTTTTCTTTATATTCTTTTTTTTTTTTTTTTTTTTTTATTTTTGTTTTTTTTTTGTTTCTCTGCATTGCGATTCTTTTAGTTGTTCTGTTTTTTTTTTTTTTCTTTTTTTATTTTTTTTTTTTTTTTTTTTTTTGTTTATTATTTTATTTTTTTTTTTTTTGTTGTTTTTTTTTTTTTTTTTTCTTTTTTTTTTTTTTTTTTTTTTTTTTTTTTTTGGTTTAGCAAACCAACTTTGCTAACAAGCTCTGCAGACTGATGTAAGCATAGAGGGCAATCGACGGTGTTTATGGACATTCGAGCTGGAGAAAGGTTGATATCATTAAAGCAGGCTGTGATCTTTTCAGCTCATGTTTCCATGGGAAATCTCCAAAGACTGGAAGACTGAATGACATCTTTCAGCAAGCGAGCTGCTTACTCGGGGAGCATAAAACCTGAGAAATCCCCCCGACAACGGAGCTCAGCAGCAGCACTCTCTCCAAGCTTACCTCCAGCCTGAGAGACTGGCTGAACTGCAATGTCCCATCGTGGATGCCGGACTTATGGAGGCAACTCACTGAGCAAGGTTATGCACCAGTCCTTCTACAGACCCATTGCACCAGGATACCTCTGACGTTTGCCAGCTGCAACTGTGCGTGGGACTGCAGCTCACTCAGGTTGCTGCTGTAAAAGCAGGAGTCAAGTGTTTATTTCTTGCTTGGCATCTGTCATGGTGAACTCTTGCCTGAACATAACCAGCTGTTGATACAGAGGAGTGAGGAAGATCCTGGGAGTTTCTGATGAATAAGGTTGTTAAAGCTGACGAAGCAACATTTCCATTGAGCACAGTTCTGTAAAAGTCAATATAATACTTTTATATGATCAAGGAGTGTTTTTTTTCTCAAAATCTAATGGTGTTAATCAATTCGCACCCCAAAAAACCCTGTTAGAAAAACCCCATTTTTCCCACAAGTCAATATTGGCAAAAGTTAATTTTCCGATTTTTCGCGCAGGCCCTCTGAGCACCGGACTTTGATTGATCCCCAGAATTTTCCACAAGGATTTGGGTTGCACTAATTGATAGGTGTTAGTAACACCTAGATGAATACGGTAGTGAAGAAATTTTTTGGTAAGCAATTTTTTTCACAATATGGTCAATACAATTTGCTTAAAAATCCCTAACTATGCATGGTTTGCCAATTGTTTTCCCAGCAGTACTCAGGGCAGGAATTTGTAATTTGTCCATGGTGCTGGAAATAACTCGCCTACACTTCACGAAGGACACTGTGGGGTCTTTAACGTCCACGAACTAATTCTGGCAGATCGGATGCCAGGTTAACGTCCATCCGTGGGACGACACACACATCGAATCACCCTGCCTGTGAAACACCGGGATGACAGTTTATGGCTGTGCTGAGTTTCCAACCAAAGCTAGATGGCTTTGAGGCTCGTCTGCATACATCAAGAGTTTGAGGCCATTCTGTCATCCCCCTTTTGAATTGCTTGTTCTTCAATAAAAAATATCGCTCGCACTCTATCATATAAATCATTTCGGTTTATTGAGAACGGCAAACGTTGGGCAAGGCAGTACGAAGACTGATATTTGTCAAGTTTACAATCATGAAACAAACACGAATATATGTATGTTTCGAAATAATAATAATCATCAATTAAAATTGCATAAATATGTATGTTATGCATTAAAATAAATGTATAGAATAGAAATTCAAAGTGGCCAGAAATAAAGACAACAAACGTTGTCCAAACTCGGTGTCCCCACGGCTCAAAGCTCACTCAGCAAGGGCAAAAGGAGTGCTGGCATCAGCGACAAGATTGCGTGCACTGTGTCGGCAAACGTCGAACATTACTTGCAAATGCCCAGGGCGAGTACAGAGCTCAGAGCGAGCACAGCTGTGTTCTGTGCTACCAGGCCTTGAAGACAGGCCATGGGAGTGGATCTGTCGACGCAGAACAGCAGTAACTGCTGGCTCAGAACCCGGGACCATGCACCCCTGCACATCAACCCGGGACCGAGTGCGTCCCACTCAAGCACCCGGAGTACTTCGTTCATCCCGATAGCAAGCTCAATCTGAGCGCTGCGTGAGCTCCACCTGCTCGGTTGTTCTTCCTCTTAGGCCTCGGTTGTTGTGCTGGCATCCTCCTTCCGCGACCACACTCCTGCATCGGAGCGACGACCTGTCCAGGAATGTGCTTCCACCCCACCCCCATCCCCTGCCTTTGGATCCCTTTGCATCTGAAGATGCAAAAGGAGTAGTTCTTCTTTGTCATGACATCTGTCACCAAAATTGAAAAGTATTTGCAACAAAGTGTCCATCATACAACAATGGATGGAGGTACTCGATGCCAGACATGATATCAGAGCCATATCCTAAGACATATCGGGTGCTTTTGACATGGTCTGGCACCCTGCCCTGCTCACCAAACTCTCTTCCTATGGTATCCAAGGCCATCTCCACTCATGGCTTGTAGACTTCCTCTCCTGTCGCAGCCAACGTGTGGCCCTAAATAGAGTTCTCTCATCCCCTCTTCCTGTCCAGGCTGGAGTTCCTCAAGGCAGCGTTCTGGGCCCTGTTCTTTTTCTGGTTTTCATCAATGATCTCTCCGACTCTCTGTAAAATCCTCTATATCTCTTTGTTGATGACTCCACCCTCTGCCGTATCATCTGTCATCCCTCAGACCGGCAAGCCGCAGCTTCTTCGCTCTTTGCAGATCTGGATAAAATCACAAACTGGTTCAACACATGGAACATGTCTTTCAATCCTGACAAATCTCGCACTCTCACTCTGTCTCTTTGAATGGACCTACCGCATTTCAGAACCCCCCCGCCCCCCCCATCTACATCCTCAACAAATCCTTGGAGAAAGTCCTTTCATTCAAACTTATAGGGTCTCACTATCTGCCATGATCTTTCCTGGGAAAGACATTCCATCTTTGCCTCCAAAGCCAGTCGCTGACTTGGAATCTCTCTGTCGTGCAAAGTGCTTCCTCGCCCACCTGAGCTCCTGACCACATACAAAGCTTTTGTCCGCAGCCTGATGGAGTACTGCTCTCCCCTCTGGGCTGGTACTACTGCCTCTCACCTTTCTCGGCTTCATGCCGTGGAAACCAAGGCATTTAGGATCATTGGTATCTCCCTC
>CM068959.1:68214989-68228447 GCA_035128595.1 Eptatretus atami | reverse complement strand
TTGACCCCACTTCCCCAAAAAAAGTTGCCATGGATACATCAAATTGTTCATTTCATGAAGATTAAAATTGACATTCGTAATCAAAGCTCAGATCAATCTGATTAAAATTGATTCTTTTTCAGATGAAAATTGATTTTCGAATGTTGACC
Organism: Eptatretus atami; assembly: GCA_035128595.1. Lineage (NCBI taxonomy): Eukaryota > Metazoa > Chordata > Myxini > Myxiniformes > Myxinidae > Eptatretus > Eptatretus atami. Next base: position 68,228,298 of record CM068959.1, on the reverse strand, counting down.
TTTGACCTTTTCACCTCAAAAATAATCTAATAACCATTCAAATGATGCAATATGAAATTATTATTCAAATTTGAAGTCATTCGGATGTAAAATGATGATTTTAGAAATCCTGAACTTGAGTTGACCTTTGACCTTTTGACATCAAAAATAGTTGGTTTTCCAATTCAGTGATGCACTATGCAATTGCTGTTTAATTTTCAAGTCAATCAGATGAAAATTGACGATTTTTCAGATGAAAATTGATGTTTTTAGAAGTTTGACGTTGAGTTGACCTTTGACCTTTTGATCTCAAATAGTTGGCTTCCCAATTCAGTGACCCAATGTGCAAATCCTGTTCAACTTTCAACTCAATCAGATGAAAAATGATGATTTTTGAAATTTGACCTCAAAATCGATCGGCTTGTCAGTAGCGACAACCTCTACAACTTGGTAAAGTTTCATGACGATGGGGTTCGAATTGTGACCTGCTGGCGATTGACAAAGACAGAATAATTAAGTCGACAAAATCTTCGATTTTCGCAAGTAACAAACAGACAGTGGCGAACACACAACCTCTGTCCACCTTCGGTAATGGAGGTGAACATGTAGAGTACCTGATTGTGTGTGTGTGTGTGTGTGTGTGTGTGTGCAATGTTGTGATTCTGTTTTCATGGCGTGCACGACCCCAGATGCTGATTTTATTGGGAAAAGTGGACATTCCATCAAGCAATTCCAGTCAATCTTTGGAACAAGCGTGAGAAGAGAAATGTTGAAAAGATCTGCCTTGATTAAATATTGAAGAGAACCAAATGTTGAAGAGATTTGCCATCAATGCCTTAATTGAGGTAATATTGTTTGTTTGATATTCGTGTGAATAAGAAATGTTTGTTGATAATGATCATTCATATAGCTGGGATGGTATTCATTCCAGTGAGTCCGAACAAAACTACATAATGAGGACCAATTTTGAGAAATCCCGCCAGGAAAAAGAGGCGATGATCCGGCGAGATGCCCAGGCCCATGCAACCAGGTGGCTGTCGGTGTCTCACCAAGAAAAGGAGAGGAGACGCTCGGGTGCAGACAGTAGTGTGTGTGTGTGTGTGTGTGTGTGTGTGTGTGTGTGTGTGTGTGTGTGTGTGTGTGTGTGTGTGTGTGTGTGTGTGTGTGTAGTGTGTGTGTGTGTGTTTTTTATTGCTTCTACCGAACAAGTTTCTGACTACATATGTACTATTGTACTTGCTGTCATCCTCTAGTCTAATGTACCGACAAACCCTGTATCTCCTGCTCTTCCTCTGCTACAATTGGTTCATCTTAAATTATATGCTTGTGAAAGTCAACAACTCTCTGGCTATTCTCAGATTGCTGCTTCAATGCCAGCGAGTCTGGCATTTCACTCAAACAGATGGCAGGGACTCCAAGCAGCCTTCTCTCTGCAGGACTGGTCTCCCATATCTATTGCCCCTGATGTTAACTAAGCCTGGGAATCCTTCCACTGAAGTCTGCTCTCTCTCTCTCAGCACAGATTCATCCCATTTCGTCTTCAATTATCCAACCCTTCTTCCTGCCCATGGTACTGTTACGGTTGTGGAAATTCGCATTACACCATAAAGAGTCCTCAGGTGAGATATATCGGTAAGTTCATGTGTAGTTAGCCCAAACCCGTTGTTTAGAGGGAATATATGTGATCCATTCGGGCTGCGACGCTTCAGTTAGCCGTTTTTCGTTTGCTGTAGTTAATTTGGTGCAAAAACAACAATGAACATCGCCACAACCAACATCTCAACGATCACGCCATTCACTACACGACGCCACCTTCCACAACTACGCTACCAATCTTCGCCACTCGCCATTCAACGAGCACCGTGCGGGCGCGTGCAAGAACAAAAACCAACAACGCTTGTGGGTTTTCCCGCCTAATTTCCCCGCCTGATGCTTCCGCCTGAATCCCCCCCACCACGCTTGGTGTGAAGGGGAGGGGTGCGGCAGCTCGCTCCCATTGGTGGATGCACGGCGTGAGGCGGTCGGAGTGGGGGCACGCCCCCCTTCGAGACTTTCTGGAAACGCCTCGAAGGAAGGAGGAGCCAAGAACGGGGCGGGGCGCAGGGCGGAGCGAAGGGCGGAGCCGGCCCCTACAAAAGGCGTGACGTGAAGAGTCGTGGTGGGTTGGTTGCTCCCTTGTCCCGGTTGGAAGCAAGAGGCTCTTGGTTCGTTCAAGCGATTGACAAAAGGCGTGGACGTGAAGGTCGACGAGAACGTCGTTCCTTTTCCTGTTCCCTTGTCCCTGAGGGGGATTGTGGAGAGTTGCGGTGATCGTCCCTGGTCGGAGGTTCTGTTCGTTCGTCCGAGCTGTCGGGCGGACGACACGTGCAGACGCGCGGCACGAGCTCGCGGACCACGAGCTCGCGGACCACCCCTATTTCGCGCGGGTAGAATGCGGACTGAGTTGTGGTGAGGTTAAACCCCCACCCGTGACTGGCTCCTGGCGGTAGTTCCCGGAGGGTCAGCGACTGAATTGTCCGTTCCCGTGGGCGAGGCGGCCGCCTTCGAGTCAAAGCGGCCGATCGCATGCCGGCGGGCACGAATTCGTAACACTGGTGTCAGCGACGGGAAACAAACCTCTCCCGTCTCCAACTAAATTCACGGGAATCGGTTCAGGGGTGAGTGGAGCGACCCTCGATTCCCACTATATTCGAGCGCATTAAATTTAATCCCTTAAGAGAAATAAGATGGAGTCTCAAGGCGGGCGGGAGCCGGGGTAGATATGGATTTAGAATTGGTAGAATCCATGGTCCAGGATGAATCCCCGTGCAGGACATTCCCATTGTAATGCAGGAACAATTTCCCCCCCAACTGAACCCCGAGCCGAAATGGGCGCGGCGGCGGCGGCCGCGGCATATGACACTCCCCTCCCCCTCTCCACCAAACCCCCCCGATCCTGCCGAATCGGCTCAGCCGAGTGTACCCGACATGGCCCAGCTATGCGCCATGCTGGCGGGAGTAAACGCGACCATGCAGCAAATGGGGGAAGAATAAAAACAACATGGAAGCAAATACACAAATACTGCGGGGTGAAATGCAGCAAATGGGCCGAAGCCTGCAGGCGGGCATGAGGCAATAGCGTGCAGTGAAACGCGGACAACGGCGGGCATAATGGCGGCGCCACGTGCTGGAGCGAATGAGCTGGGGGGAGTGCAATGGCTGTCAGGCCCGCAATGGAGGCGGGTGAGGGCAAATTAATTCGGGGGACGTGTTGGCAAGGGTAGTGACAGAAAAAGCAACAGTGACGGTGACACAGAGGGAAAACTAAGTGGGGTGACTGCGACGTGTATGACGAGACACGAGGTGACGATGAAGGAAATAGAATTAACGGAGACACGAAGGGAGACGCAGGAGACAAAATAAATAATAGTGGAGACAAGGGAGGTAATGGGTGAAGAGGTGACCGAGTTGGCAGAGACACGGGAGATAGAGGGTGAATTGGACGGGGTTAAGGACGAGCACACACACACGGAGGTAGTGGAGGATAATGGGGGCGAGCTCGCAGAACGTGTTGGGACCTGGTGCAAGCAGCTGGATGGCCTCCTTCGGGAACGGAGGGAGACGTATGCTCCCTTGAGGCGGATCACGGCCGGGTGGGTTCGGTCGTGTCAAGCGAGTTCGAGGGGGCGAGTCTGTGACAGGTGCACGTGCAGCTTGGGGGTATGGAGACCCCGGGACCCCTAGAAGTGGCGCGAATCCCCAGTGTGGTTGTGCAGGTGTGTGTGTTTGCGAGTGTGCGGAGATGCGTGCTTTCCAGCACGCATGGTGTGAGTGAGACCCCCTGTGCAAGTGAAAGGTTGGGTGTGAGTGAGAGGGTCCGTGTGAGAGAGACAGTGTGTGTGAGAGAGCGGTATGTAAGGGAGATGACGGTCGGCATGCGGGAGCACGCAGCCGCGTCACCCGGTGTGAATGTCATGTCGTGTGTGTGAGCGTCTGACACGCAGGTGTGCGTGTGTCGAATGGCGACGACGACGGCGACAGAGGAACGAGGGCCGAGTAGCGGCCGGAGCTGTTTTGGGGAACGCGCCGGGTTTACCCACCGGCGAGCGCGAGGTTCGGGCCGTGCTACGCTCGAGGCGCCACGTGCGCGCTTGCGGGAGTGAAACCCGGTCCGGAAACGAGCGCGGTGAATGTTGCCGATCCCGCGACGGACAAAGTTAGGCTGGACGACGGATTTGGACCGGACGGGTTCTCCACGTGAGCTTGTGTTAAGCTCCAACGGGCAGAGCACATGTGTTCGCGTGGGGAACCCCTCGAAACGCGGGGCTTGTTTTTTTTAATGCGCAGAGTGGCATCATGGCTGCGTGTAGGGTTGGGATCCGCAGGAGGGTGAATCCTGCCGGATGGTGCCGTCCAAGAGGAACGAGGACGTGAAAGCTGCCATGACGTCACGCCAAAGGTGCGCGGCTGTGAATTGCCGCGCTGGTGCGCAGGTTGCGAGTTTCCGCGCTGGTGCTGCGCAATTTAAAAATAAAAAAACAAGCCTCGCTTCGGGTGAACAGGATTCCCAGGCAAGGGGTGAAGACCCCCTTCCTGGGCACAGGATAACACTAGTTAGGGGAAGGGTTAGTGTTAGTTAAGGCCCAGTCACACCTTGACGTTTTAGCCAACGTATGCGATTTTGTAAAAAATTGTCTAAAACGCTGGTACACGTCGAATACGTTATGGGTAAGTTTTGATAACATTGAGAGCACGCTGAAAAACACTGCCATACGTCGTTGCACGCTGGCTTTAAACGTTGTACTTTCGATTGTCCTCAAAGCTTTCCATGCTTGAAATTTTACGACTTATGCCAGCGTATGACTCACACGTTCCACATAACGCTCGCCATAAGTTGTAGGCACGTCACGCGATCGTTGACACACGTTACTTGTAAGTTACTCATAAGTCGAAACACGTGAGGTAATGTTTAGCGTACCCGAAACTTATTTCTAAGCTATGAGTTACGTGTTGTACTAACGTTACGCGATCGTTGACACACATCGACACACTTTACTTGTAAGTGCTCATCGGTCGAAAGACATCAAGGTAATGGTTAGCGTCAGTGTTCCAGACTCCCTGGTTTTATTTTTTTTTAATTTTTTTTTCTTCCTTCCTTCGGTATGATGGTGATGTTGACACTTCGATTTCTAGTGCGGTTATAATATAATATAATTAATAGACTGCCGCTCAACGATTTAAATCATAACGCACTGTACACTGAACACCGTCATACCGAAGAAAAAAAAAACCGGAGTCTGGAACACTGACGCTAACCATTACCTTGACGTGTTTCGACTTATGAAGCACCTTACAAGTAACGTGTGTCGATGTTGTGTCAACGATCGCATATCGTGCGTACAACTTATTCCATCGCATGCGGAGCGTGTGTCATACGGCAAGTACGTCGTAAAATTTTCAACATGCTTAAAATTACAAGACGTACTCCACTTAATAGGACGTATGATAGCGTACTTTAGCGTTCTATTCACGCATACCAAACTTACCCATACCGTATTCGACGTGCGCCAGCGTTTTAGACGCATTTTCAGAGGTCGGCATACGCTGGCAAGATCGCCAAGGTGTGACTGCGATGTTGACACTTCCATTTCTGCGGCGGTTATGATTTGAATCGTTGTGCGGCAGCCTTTCCATAACTACGCCACGTGATCGTCGGCGATGCGTGCAGCGTGCTATGCATGAGTTAGACTATCGTTGGGCATAGGTTGTGAAGGCCGACAACAGGTTCAGCATTCGTTGGTATAAGTTATCTATAACACAACGAAACGTTCTGTGTCCATTACTAATACGTTATGCATAAGACCAAGTCGTTATGAATACGTCCGAATCTTTAAAAAAAACATCAAAAGTTCAACGTAAGCCAGCGTTTTACATACATTTTAATACGTTGCCATCGCTGGCTAAAACGTCAAAGTGTGACTGGGCCTTTAGACCGTTCATGGGGCAGGGGTAAGTCCTCATGGGGCCGTGGAATGGATTAGTTAGAGGGATGTTAGTGCAGATTTAGGTTGGGAAAATGGGATATTTGGAGACAGAGACAGACTTTGGATGTGTAGTGGGGACGTAGCTTAGCTACGTAGTGTTAAAGGAACGTGCTATAGTGTAAGGGATGACGAGGGAGCACGAGGTAGTTAGGGGATGTAGTGAGCAGGATGGCAGGATTCAGCGGTGTGTGTTGAAAAGTTGTGAGGTGGAGACTTGATGAGTGAGTGAGGCCAGCGGGTCTGTGTGAATGGAGCGAATGTGGAATGCATGGTGCGATGAGTGATTGGGGGGAGGAGTGATTCCCGCCCAAGGGACCCCGGGTCACTGTAGAGTGAGTTAGCTGGTTAGTCAAATTGACAAAATGGAGGTCGTTTTGCTGTTGGTGAATGTAGGCTCGATACCCGCTTGGAGGGGTGCAGGAGCCCTGTTGACGGGCTGGGAGCGTGGCTACGAACGGTGAGTATCGCTGAGTGGGTACCCGGGCACCAGGCTAGTCGGCCCGGTAGGCCAAGGGCCATGGGGCCGGGATAGCGTAGTGGGCACGGTCGCCCGCATGATGCGGGGCCCGGGGCGCCATTGGCCGCGTGGGCAGTGTCGTGGCGCGGGTGACCCTCGGAAAGGGGCCTGGGAAGCCAGCCTGCCACGTGAGCTTTCAGGGAGTCACCATGGAGGGCACTCCCCGCTGTTTAGGGAGCTGGTAGGCTCGGAGGCAGTGTAGTGCCGGGGGTGCCATCGTTGGGAATCGCAGAGGGTAGTGCATGCCAAGGGAGCCACCGCGTCCCCGCCACGAAGCCGCGTGAGGGCACGGGAAGAAAATTGGGGGCGAGGCCCGGAATTTGAGAGGACACCAACACAGGCGACGGGAATCTTGTGTTTAGAACCGATAGTTTAAGCGAGAGGCGCTTGTTGAAAGCCCCGGGGTAGTTTAAAGGTTAATGGATAGGGTAGATTAGGAAGTGTACCCCTCCGCACCATCCATCCCTTCGCTCTCGTTGTGGGCCGCTGGACCCACTTGGTTTAGATCGCTGAAGTCTGAGGAGGCCATCCTGAGGCTTAGATTGGGCCTCGGCACAGGACGCTAGCCCTCCTCATTCCCTTCAGGAAGGGAATGTAGGGGTTGGGAGTAGGCTAGGGGACGATAGGTTAGCCGAACAAGGACGATAAAGGGGGTTAGGGGATGATTTCTCGAGGGAAGTAAAAAATAAAAATAAAAACAAAAAAATAAGTTGGGGCTAAATTGGTTTTTTACAAATTAAGGAGTGGGTATGGACAGTGACAGGCAAAGCGATAGGTTGAGGGAGACAGTAGGTAGGTTCAAGCCCGCCTTCTGTGTGGCCAGCACCACCGCACTCCCTCCACCACCTCCACTGAAAGGCAAAGGCTGGCAACTTCGTTCTGCCGGCTGTTTTTACTGCAAGGCCTGTGCCGGCCACTTCATTGGCTGGCTGTTTTGCTGCAAGGCCTGTGCCGGTCGACCATCTGCCGGCTGTTTTACTGCAAGCCTGTGCCGGTCAGCTTCACTGCCGGCTGCATTTGCTACAGTGGCCCTGTTGCCATGCTTGCTGTGCCATTGCCATGCCATGCCTACTGCCTCGTCATCTTTTGCCCCCGTTCTGTTTTGCATTCCCCCCCCTTGTTCATTGCCATGTGCGCCAGGATCGTCGCACAGTTTGCGAGGACTGTCCTGTTGCAGGCTACAACAGGGCCTGCAGTGGCGGGCCGTGCACCTTGTTTGCGTCCATCCATTCACCATATCAACCATCCATCCATCCATCCGTTGTGTTCATTGCGTGTGCCACTTGAGCTGGCACGGAGACTGCGCTGTGCAGCCCATGCACATTGTGGTTCACTGCGTCTTTCAAAAGGGGAGGCCTTGGACTGCGTGTGAGCAGCCGGCCACGTTCCTGTCACCTGCATTGCTGAGCCAGAGACTGCATGCGAGCAGCCTGGCCCTGCTAACTGCTTTTCTCTTTGCAGAGTCCATTGATCCTGGGCCATGGTTTAGTGTAAATTATAAGGTTAAGATGTATTGTACATATGAGTGCGCCTCCGGCATGTCTGTCTCGCGCCGGCAATTTTATTTAAGTCGTCCGTATGAGTGTGTTTGTTAGTTAGTTACTCAGCCCTCAGGTTATTTATTTTGGGGACACGAATACACTGAATGTCGCACTCAGGGATCCGAAGGTAAAACGTATTTAGGGGAGAACTACACATGATGGTACACGAGAATTTGACGACTCGGGACGAGTCTGTAAAAGGGGAGGGGGTAGTGTTACGGGTTGTGGAAATTCGCATTACCCATAAAGGGTCCTCAGGTGAGATATATCGGTAAGTTCATGTGTAGTTAGCCCAACCCGTTGTTTAGAGGGAATATATGTGATCCATTCGGGCTGCACGCTTCAGTTAGCCGTTTTTCTTTTGCTATAGTTAATTTGGTGCAAAACAACAACGAACATCGCCACAACCAACATCTCAACGATCACGCCAACACTACACGACGCCACCTTCCACAACTACGCTACCACATCTTCGCCACTCGCCATTCAACGAGCACCGTGCGGGCGCGTGCAAGACAAAAACCAACAACGCTTGTGGGGTTTCCCGCGTAATTTCCCCGCTGATGCTTCCGCCTGAATCCCCCCACCACGCTTGGTGTGAAGGGAGGGGTGCGCAGCTCGCTCCCGATTGGTGGATGCACGGTGAGGCGGTCGGAGTGGGGGCACGCCCCCTTCGAGAGCTTTCTGGAAACGCCTCGAAGGAAGGAGGAGCCAAGAACGGGGCGGAGCGAAGGGCGGAGCCGCCCCTACAAAAGGCGTGGGCGTGAAGAGTCGTGGTGGGTTGGTTGCTCCCTTGTCCCGGTTGGAAGCAAGAGGCTCTTGTTCGTTCAAGCGATTGACAAAAGGCGTGGACGTGAAGGTCGACGAGAACGTCGTTCCTTTTCCTGTTCCCTTGTCCCTGAAGGGAATTGTTGGAGAGTTGCGGTGATCGTCCCTGGTCGGAGGTTCTGTTCGTTCGTCCGAGCTGTCGGGCGGACGACACGTGCAGGCGCGCGCACGAGCTCGCGGAACACGCTGGAGGGACTCGGAGTTACGGTCGCCAAGACTCGACGCGCTCAGGGAAGTCGCGACTTCCATTTTTTGGTTTTGTGTAAATGTGTGTGTGTGGCGCCAGTCTTGTAAAGTAGAACTGTTTAAGTGTTGTAATAATTATATTCGGTTTAACTCTTTCCCTGCTTCTTTTGACTGTATGGCTGTATATACGTGCTTGCGTGGTGTGTAATAAAGTGCTTGCTTGTTGAACTGTTTTCCCGTTTCGCTTCGTCTTTTCCCTTATTTCAAAGCTCCATCTTGCATCACGTAAGGGATTGATAGTGGGTTTAAAAACACCGGTAAGTAATCTGAACGTCGAGGTCGACGATAACTCGCTCGGTTATCCCTGCAGCACGGAACGAGCCGCTTAAGCGGTTCGTGTCCGGAGTCGACCTGCGGCGTGGTACAACTCTTGGTACGCTACTCCGGGGTACTTAGGTATATCGACATTCGCGATTCACCCTATTTCGCGCGGGTAGAATGCGGACTGAGTTTGGTGAGGTTAAACCCCACCCATGACTGGCTCCTGGCGGTAGTTCCCGGAGGGTCACGACTGAATTGTCCGTTCGTGGGTGAGGTGGCCGCCATTCGAGTCAAGCGGCCGATCGCACGCCGGCGGGCGGCAAATCGTACAGTACATTGAATCATGTGGTGGGGCAGTTGCTCTGAAACAACTTGTTTTCTCTTCCTGGAAGGGTAATCTGACCGAAAGCAATCTCAATGTAATCCAAAAAGTCCACAATAAATGTGTGTCCACTCTCAGGAGAGCCAGATAACTACATCTACCCAACCTAAAGAATGCACTTTCAAACGTGTCTCCCTCCTCTAAAGCCTGGTGGTACCTTGTTACGTCTGTATCTGGTGTATGTTACCCTGTCCATCCATTCCACTCTAAAAATGGCACCGCAGTCGACTCTGCCAGTGAGAAGGATGAATACCTCAATTCTGTGGCTTGCTTCACAATCTTGTGTCCAAAATTGTTCCACATCTTACTCGAGTAGTGGGGCAACTTAGCTAAATATAGCATAACAATTGTGCATTTTGTGAGGAAAGCACCAAATTTGGCACACTAGTAGCCTAACATATATGAACAAGATTTGGATATTGGGCCATCTCAAAATTTTTGATGGCAGTGGAAAATGGCTGCACAGCCATCAGCGGCTGAATTTGAGATGGCCCATATCCAAATCTCTTCATAATATGTTAGGCTACTAGTTGTACCAAATTTGGTGCTTTCCTCACAAAATGCACAATTGTTATGCTAAGTTGCCCCACTAGAGGTACCCATCCTTTCCTGCTGTACCCAACTGCTCCTCCACTCTGTATTTTGCACCTGAGAAGGTGGAGAAAGTTATTTCAACCCTCGTCTCTGACTCCGCTACTGGACCGGACTGCATCAGCTCACGTGCCTGAAAAACCTACTCTGCTGCTCTTGCCCATCCTTTCTCTACATTTTTCACTCTGTCATTTGCACTTAGTCATCTTCCATCTGTTTGGAAATCTACCAACATCACTGCCTTACATAAACGAGAACGGCACTCAGTAGATTGCTTACCTCTGCCAGGCTGAACAGTTGATGTTTTGTATCCCACAGATAGGCCGGATCGGAATCTCGACCTGAATCAACATCGAATCGGCTTGTTCTTGTCAACTAACCAACGTATCCACCTAGTTTTGAAATATCATGTGACTGTTTCTCGTTTTGGGCCCCTCTCTCATTGGTGAAGAATTACTTGAGAAAGTAATAAAAATTGTCATATCCGGATACGGATCTTCACCAAAATTGAATTGATTTGTCTTTGTCACAAACGCAACATGTCCAAGTTTCATCCGAAGCTATCCCTCGCTTTTTGAGATATCGCGCTATCCATCGTTTTTGGCCCTATCTCTCAATGGTGAAGGATCACAAAACAAATTCTCAGATCTGGATCCGAATCCAGATGTTCATCAAAATTTAAACATTTGGTCCTGATCACACACTCAACTTCTCCATCAAATTTCATCCGAAATCTGTCGACAACGTTTTGGGATATCTTGTTCACAGCCAAACATACAGACAGACGTGGTGCAAACATAACCTTTAAAAACGTACATTCAGAGGTTGAATGGGAGAGGATAACACAGTAGAGTCAGGAAAACAAACATCTCACTGTACATACATTTCGAATATGTATTTCACAAATAGTACATGACGCTTATCTAAACAAATGCTAAGAAAAAGTATCGTTTTACTAAAGGATTTTATTAACCCTTAAAGATCATTCCTACAACAATATGTTATAGTACACTCATACAGTTAGTTTATTTGGTGTCAATATATCCAGGAGTTTTTATTCCAGAAACAATATGTTTACTGACTGACAACACAGTGTTAATTTTAGCAACATGCACACCTCTTCGCCAGAAAACAATATCATTAATTTGTTTTATGCACTTAGAGATCAGACGTAATGTCGTTTTTTTTTCTTCCAAATTTCAAACGGAAATTCTCATTGAGTCTTGAATAATACACCGCCGTAAAGGCCGAGCATGAGATGTAAAGCTGTCACACCATCTTGCTAAGACCGTCCTCATGACGCTGAGTGTGTTGCATTCAGCCCATCACCAATGAACATAAGATAATCAGATATGTGGGTCGTGGTGCTCAACTGCCATCAGCAAAGCGACGGGACTGGATGGCGTGTGCGTCTGTAGAGCCGAGTTCAAGAAATAAGGTCTCAGCGAAAAAAAGGAAAAAAAAAGTGTGACAGACGGAGGGACGGATGGACAGATAAATCTGGCTACTTTTATATATCAATCCGAGGTTCTTTTATTTTCAAAATCTTACTTTGGGAGATCCACCAACAAGATGGGTCTATTGATGTAACTTATGGATTAGAATGCAACTGTAAGGAGCTTTCATTGCTTAAAAACAAAGTCTGTTGATCCTGGCATTTCAAACTGGCAAACACCAAAGATGGCAGACTGTTGAAGGCAGCAGAATTGTCCTCAGCTTTAGTTGCGTAATGCATTTGCACGTTTGTCATTTCCACTCTGTTTTGACGATGCCATTCCATTGGGAAGACTGCAATGCAACACCAGTCCAGAATCCAGCAGGGAAATGAAAAATTCCTCATGGTGAAAAGTGTTCCATGGATAAGAACAAGGTTGGCCTTAATGGTAAACACTCCTGGTATTGGTGGAGTGATGGGACCAAAATAATGACCCTGACCAATTTATATCCAAATCGTGGAATATATCTATTTGCATTTTTCAGAACCTGTGTACATGTTACAAAAACTTTGACACCTTATTTTTCTGTGCATTTGGATGCATGTTGCTCCTTTATTGTATTTTATTTAAACTCTGTGTGCCTACCAATCTCTTTGCTGATAGGTTTAATCAACAGACAGCATGTTGTACTTAAAAAGAACATTGCATGTCTATCTGTGATTGTCAATAAGGATGTAAAATGAAGTGAAACGTGCGAAAAAGTATATTTTATAACGCACACTTGTTGTCGTGGCTGTGGTTGTTATTTGTGGGATCCTTCCATTTATTCATATATTTAGCTCACCTGGAATGTAGTTCCGGCGAGCTTATGGGATAGTCCGTCATCTGTCCGTCCATCCATCCACAAATACTTTCAACTTCTTCTCTGAAACTACACATACTATTCTGATGAAACTTTACCACAATGTTCATCACCGTGCATGTACCAAAGTTTGTTCATGGCATTAAAAAAAAAATTGGGGTCTGAGGGGGTCTACGGGGAGAGTTTACGCGGGTGGAGGGAGGGATTGCCCCCACAAAGAGATATTAGCTTTTGTCTCAGAAGTGACACACACAATTCTGATGAAACTTGACAACAACCTTCATCACCCATGATGTACCAAAGCTTGTTCATAACATTATAAAAATTGGGGTCTAAGGGTATGCAAGGGGATGCCCCCCAAATATGTATTTGCTTTCTTCTCCGAAACCACACACACACAATTTTGATGAAACTTAATTACAACCTTTATTACCCGTGATGTACCAAAGTTTGTTCACGGCATTCAATAAACATTCCATAGGTATTTACTTTCTTCGCCGTTACATATTTTGTGGGTCGTCCATGCTGACCAGTACCAGCCTCTACTAGGTGAGCACCCAGGGGTATTGTCCTATGTTTATTCTCCAACCACAGCATAAACCCTTTAGAATGAAGTGACACACACACACACACACACACACAC
>CM068959.1:68174996-68191248 GCA_035128595.1 Eptatretus atami | reverse complement strand
TTGGATCGACAGCTAAAATGGCGAACTTGGGGGAACCCGCATCGTACCGATTTTTTTTAATATCAAAAACCTTTGAAAGCACATCCGCGGAGGTCCGGCAAATATTCCTGGGCAAGTTTCAATCAGAGTAGGACTTAAATCGTTTTGCAAAAAAAAAATAATAAAATAATAAATAAATAAACATAATTGTTGGCGTTCATTTCGTGACGTATAGCACGTTGTCTTGTATTGAGGTCGGACAGATAAAATGGCCGTAACGCTATGGAGAAACTGCTCGGTCCGATCAGATATATCAACCGTTCGAAAAATAGGCACATCGCGAGTCCTCCGGGCAATGATTTCCTGGCCAGTTCAATGAGATCGGACCGTGGTCGTCTGAAACGTGGCTGGTCAGGCAGAACAGGACAAACAGACAGACCACACAGTAGGATGTGATATAGATAGATGAACACTCAGGATGGAGAACTGCTGAAGGTCAAGCTACATTTTGTAATTCTGGTAGTTTAAGAGAAGATACTCGTGTTTTTTGTGTTGTTTGATGGCATGGAAAAATTAGAAATTAAAGCAACGAACGTCCGATGTTCCAGGTCAAAGCAGCCAAGATTACCCCAGCGATTAAGGTGGATGAAGCAGCAATTAATTATATATGAGTGAGGGAAAGTGACAAAAAAAAAATTTATCGTTAAGAAAGAGAAGAGAAAAAAGAGAGAAGAGAGAAGAGAATCGTCGCAGGCTTTACTCCAAGGCAGATGAGCAGGCCCAAAAAACATGGTGGCTTCAGAACAGCGAGCTACCTAGGATATTGCCCTTAAGACCCCCAAAGAGAACGGTTACGAGGATGCACCTGATGAAGGATATAATTAATAAGGCTGTTTACCAAAAGGTGTGTTTAATAACCAAACACCTAATTTCCCCGGACCCTGGAATTTTTAGTACATGCAAATTTTCAGGCTGCTACGTTTTTTATGGTTTCGTAGTTATATGGAGGAGAATGAACGCACACACACACACACTACACACACACCACACACACACAAACACCACACGTTAAGCCAATTCCCTGCTAGAGTAGGGGTTAGCCTTGGCCCGGACCAATAACCAATCATGGTTCCCCTTGAGAGGCAATGTGTTTATGGCCGGATGCCCTCTGACCGGCCAAACCTTATTTGCCCTCTGACAACACACAGGGATACAGGTACCTATTTCTACGGAGCCACCCCCGGACAGACACTTGGTACTCTTTCTTACCGACCTCGGAGGATGACAGGTCTGAGGCAACCCCCGACCTGGAGTTAATTAGGCAGCCAAGGGGCTCGAAACTGAGACCTAGGATCCCAAGCCAGCCACCAACCACTAGCCAACACCAGGCCTTAGAGGGTGGGGAGGGGAATGGGATGAAAAAAAGCGGTGGCCCAGTTTCAGGATACACCAGGGTTGTAAAAAAAAAAAACTGGAGTTGAAATTGATGGAGCACCATCGCAATCCTCCACTCTTCCCCACCTTGAAGCAAAGTTGAAGATAAAAAAAGTTCCACCAGGAATGAACCAATTTCAGCCACGACCCAATCATAATTGCTCCAGTACATGTCCTCAAGGATTCTCACAGCTTGTGAAGTGCCCCTACCACATGCTTGGGTTTTCTTGCTTGATCACATCATCAATAAAAGATAAATTATTTTCCAACATCAAAACACTTCTTATGGATCATATCATTATCATAGTATCATTCTGATGTATCGAGTAATTGCCAGCTCGGCCATTTATTCATTTCCCCACATACCCTTTTGACCTCTCCCGAGCCAAATGTGGACCTTTTATCCAAAAGTACTGGGTCAGAAATTTCCTCGTTTCATTTTTTCGTACCATTAGAATAGAGCATAGAGAAGAATCTAAAGATAAGTTATATTTGATGACTTCGTCCTTGTTGTTGTGTGTTTTGACTGTTGTGTCTTTGTTTGTGTGGGTTTGTTTTTGTAGCACGATAACTCTGAGAACGGGAAGAAAGAAGTACCCCAATGTCAAATCTACACCCACGTGATTTCAGGAGGGTGAGATGGCATAGCGCTATTAGGTTGTGGTCAAAATCGGTCAAAGAGTCAAGGTTCACAGTGAGGTCAACATTCGATTTTGAGGTTTTGTACAGAATCATCGTAGAAACTTCTGGTTTGCGTCCGTACCTTCTCTAGAGACAGCTTTTTATTTAGACAAGGTCAGAGGTCATGTTTGACGATTTTCTAAGTTACCAGTCTTATGACTGCTTGTTTTTGTACTTTGGTATGTTTGTCAGAGTGAACCCCTGTTATTTACGTGGCCGGATGTGCAAATTCCTACACCACCTCCAAAAAAAAGTAACCCAACTTGCATAGAACATCCGCAGACACAAGTTGGAGATAGGATGGCGGCGTGGCTCATAAGGAGCTCCTCCACTCTTTGAGGTTTACTTTTCCTGCTGTTGGGGTCCATATCATACACCCTCCTCCCAAGGGAAATTTGGTGCGGGAGACAGTCGCGACAAAACCTGACCATGAAACAGTTCGTATAGGTTACATGTACCGTAAGGCAAGTCACAGTATTAAAATCTGACTCTGACATTCAATTGTACAACATAACGAAAGTGATCTCCTGAATCTGTTGGAGGCAATAAAGTGTCTGAATCCGGAAGAACGAGTGAACTATTTACGATCACCAATAGACCAAGAGAACGTTGTTGCATTAGCTGGTTTACCACCCTATGTCCACTTTCTTACGTCTCACGGTCACACACCATATTGCACTCAACTCTTGCATATCCATCGAACAAGCGTCAGAATAATTTGACACCTACGGAATAAGCAATGGAAAAAATAAAAGCTGCGAGAGGTCGTGAGAGATGCAAAGAACTCACCGACGACCGGTGTGCAATGTTTCACCGTCACTAGAGTCTGAACAAATTTGCCCCATTCAAAGACATGAGGAAGTTTCTGGAAGCACTTCATCCTTCCAAAAATAAGCTCTTATAAATTCCTGATGAGGATTGGACTGGAGCAATACAATGTATCAGTGTTGGAAGAAAGGGAGATAATGGTGTGACAACAAGTGTGCAATTCTCAGTAAAATGATGGCCATAGAGAAATTTGGGAATTTCTTCCTGGGGTTGTCAGTAATCATCCAGAAGCAGCACTCGCATTCCACCTGCTACATGCAGGCCAACACACCTTCATCAGAAAAAGAAGGGCTCAAGGAGACAAGATTCCACTCCAGCAGGTGACATTGTTTATCTGGTTGCAGACACGGACAACCTGTTGATCTACCTTCACCACTGCCAATAAGTAAAGGCTAATGTCTGGATTGGAGGTTGTGCAACTAGCCATTAAACAATAGGCGATATATCAATGTGTCGCGCATCGCAGCAAGAGATGGTTCCAGAAATGTTTGTGCGCACTACCTGCAATTTCATGCATGTACAGGGTGTATTATATAGCGCGTTCTTTAGCACTTGTTCCAGATGTCCGGGCGCAATGGGTGGTGGGGGGATCCAGACGGACTTGTGTACAACATTGTTACGCAGGATACAATGATTAAATTGTTGCATTCAATTTACTAGCATTGGGTGACTTCCGAAGTGATGAGTGAGATATCGAGGCACTACAGGTTATACATGCAAATTGAATGATGGTGAAAGAAGACTCAGCTCAAACAAGTGATTTTTGCGTTTATGGCAGACTGGCATTCGAAACCATTTGGACCCAAAGACATGTTTCGAAAAAACCAGTTTGACCCCAAAAATGACCGGTGTTGTGATGCGAGCAGTATCCCCCAGCTTGATCCGAAGCAAAATCAGCAAAAGATCCATCGATCGTGCTTTTTGTGGCCAGAATGTGGTATGAATACATCAATCACACGAGACTGCACTTCAGATGTGGGAACTACCAAAATGAAGCCAACATGTTCGGTCTTGGTTCGATTAGATTAGACCACAAAATGTCTCCAGGTACGTTCCTCAACGCAATTTGCGCTCAGCGATTAGCAGTTTTGTGCACACTGTCTTGTCCTCGGGTTAGTGGCCACACTTTTCTTTTTAGGAAAAAGTGACTTCACATCTGTTTTTTTTAAAAACTTTCAACCTAATAACCTATTAAATCTTGAGAGAACCAGTCCTTTCTGATGTCCCCTGCAGGGAAGAGTAGGGTTGAGTGCACAAGTGGCTGTGATTCTGTCACTGTGAGCCTTAAGGGCTTCTTATCCGAAAGTGCCAGATCAGGACAGTTTCTTACGCTGCATTTTTGGTTTTCATACATAAGGGGGGAAGGAGGGGGAGGGGGGGGGGGGGAAGGAGGGGGGGGGGGGGGAGGGGGGGGGGGAGGGGGGGGAGGGGGAGGGGGGGGGAGGGGGGGGAGGGAGGGGGAGGGAGGGAAATAGAGCAGTTTGCAACAAAAAAAATTTCTCGGGCAAACCACTTTTTAATTAAGAACGTTTTGAACCTTTAAAGCGGGTCCCTTCTTTGTAATGTAATTATCAACATCAAAACTTCTTATGGATCGCATCATTATTCATAGTATCATTCTGATTGTATTGGAAGTAGGAATTTGCTCGGGCTCTGAATTTTGTTGATTATTTTTCCCCCCACAGAAGACCCTTTCTGACTCTCGGAGCAAATGGACATCGTTCTTATCTCAATAAGACGGTGCAGTCAGAAATTTCTGGCGTTTCATTTTCTGTTTCGTACCATTAGAATAGAGCAATTTGCAACACAAAAATTTTCTACTGGTGCAAATTTTGTTCAAGACCCTTTGTGGACCTCATTAAGGGTCTTTTTCTGTGCCAACGTGCCCTTGAATTTTTTCATTCTATACGTGTTCGGTGTTTTTGTTATCAGTATCCATGTAATGTTCATAAATAAATAAGCTCGGGTGCATATTTAGAAAAAGGGTTTTAAGGGGTCTTTTTAAGGGTCTGCCTTCAAATGCGAAATTGCGCAACTCAACGAAATGGGGTTTTTGGATGTCAAGGTCATGTAACCACGATTAAGCAGCATCAAAACCTTTCAGGCGCTAGTTTCATTAAACTATGACTAGCTCTCGTTTAAGATAGCTTCAGAACACAGGCTTTCTCCCTCGACCAAAAAGAAGGGCTGGAGAATGAAGAAGGCATGGAGTGGAGTGAGGAATGAAAATGCGGAACGACTACTAATTCATGTGAAAAACGGCTCTGCATTGGGAGGTATCTATTTCCGCACAAGAACATACGCAGCTTAGGAGGCCATGGTAGAGATCATACTCTGCCGGCTGATTAGTTTCGTTTTGTATCCACTGACAGGTGGATCTGGATTCGACCTGAACTAAAATTTAATCTGCTTTTAAATGTGACCTAACCAACTCACCCACCAACGGTTTCATCCGAATCCATCTCTAACTCTTTGAATATCGTGCAAACATATCATTTTAGACCCGTACGGAAATGTGAAGAATCACTTAAAAATTTATTTTGATCTGGATTCAGATCTTTACCAAGATCGAATCAATCTTCCTTGGTACATACTCAACCTGCCACCAAGTTTCGGTCCCGAATCCTCCACGAACTTTTTGAGATATCCTGCTATATATCTTTTTGGCCCTGTCTCCCACTGAGTGAAGAAGCATTAAAAAAATTCTCAGAATCCACATTCGGATTTCACCAAAACAATCATTCCGCCCCGTACTACCCAAGCTATCCATAAAATTTCGCAAATCCAATACACAACTTTTTTTGAGATATTTTGTTCACAAAGACAGACAGACAGACAGGGTGGTGAAAACATACCTCCATCTACCTTCAGTGTTGAAGTAAAAATAAATAACTTGTATTCACCAGGCAATTAGGTCATAAGCAGATGCATTCACTTCAATAAGTGGAATACATGAGTATATCATCGACAGACGTCAGAGTAGTTAAGAGAGGAGCGGACAGGACGTCTTTAGTGACCAACAACATCTGGACCAAATTTAAAGAAAAGCTGGACATATGCTCAAAAGGGAGAGTAGATTTGACTCATGTTAACAAAGTTCAGACAGGCAAGTAGGGAGATAATACAACATACCATACAGAACAGCATTTGCGCACAAGAGGAAAGGCGATGGATTGACTTTGAAGTGATAGACGAAGCCTGCAACTAATTAATGATGCTATGAAGAAGCTGCCGAGAAAGCTAATCGTAACTAAGGACTAAAAAAAAACAAGCCACGGGCTTTCCACCCCAGAGAAATTGGAAGATGGGGGCCCAAAGCACCTAAAACGTGGAAGTCTAATTCAGGATTGCATAGTTTTAGTTGAAGCAGAAAATGGATGGCATGTAAAACAGCAGAGGTCAATGGAACGACTGCAAAAAGAAAACATTGCTAATCAAGGCAACCTGTGAAAACAAAACAAACAACAAAAAACCACTTCAACAGATAAGATATATTACATCGAGAACATTGCTGAGAAGCCGAAATGGCAGTTGAGATGGGAGACATTGTGCAACTACCAGGCAGCTTCACTTACAGACAGAGGAGGGACAACGCAATAAAACGAAAAAAACAAGGAAATATAACATCTCAAGAAGGAACAGATGAAAGATGAGCAGAAGACTTCAAGAGAAGTTTTGAATAGAGGGATAATAAATAAACAAGAGTTTCTTTTCAAGGACTTCAAGCAAGAGGAGGCCGTGAGACCCATTTAGCCTGCAGCTTTATTGCCAACTGATAGATTTAGTATGACTCGGCACCTGGCGAGCGGACGCTCTAACCATTATGCCGCAGAGTTCTGAAAGAAGAAGAACGGGCAGGAAGGATTGACCAATTAACAACGGGACCATTCAAGCAGTCTTTTGAAAGTTCCATTTTAAACAATGTTTCCAAGGGGGAATGCATCTATGAATAGTTACCTGGCAACGTGTGGTGTGTCCTTTGTTGTTGGGTGTGTGTGTGTTGTGTGTGTGTGTGTTGTGTGTGTGTGTGTGGTTGTGTGTGTGATAAAGCATAGGGAGTCATTCCACTGAAATCACCAAATTTAAGAAATGTTCCCAGTTAGACCCCCTCAGATTTACTTTAAACTTTCAAAAATAGTTTCCCAGGTATCAAAATGAAGCTGCGTAAAAATTTTGGTCATTATGAGATGCGGTCAACTCGAGATATTGAGGGTTGAAAATGTGGTTGTTTGCCCATATTTTTAATGGTCGTTGGAGGCATCACCAAAATGAACGCTACTTTTTTAAACCTCCACAATATTTTTTAATCATTAAGTGCTGATGCCTTGAAATTTTCAGAATTATTTTCTATAACTGCTCTGCAAGAAACAAACATCAAATGAGTAATACTCTATTAATTTTTTATGACCTGATCAGTTGAAATCCAAAAAAATGTTGGTTTTGTATGAAGACCAAACTTTGAGACCCATTATTATTCTTATTGACCATCCCAGGAAGCTTGAAATTTTCTGCAAAAAAAGTATGAACTGTTATGTGTAGTAGTTATTTCAAATACATGTTTAACTTTTCTTAATCAGTCTATATAATAGTCATGATCCTCAAAAAATGAAAATTTCCATTTTTACTCCGAAATTTTCAGCGTGAGATTGCAATATATGACAAATATATGGAAAATATATATATTTTGCAAACTATACCACTTCAATTGTCACCATCGGGGAAAGAGCATTATTCAAGTTTACTAAAAGTGTCAAATATCAAAGTGCGGTTATTTTTAAAATACTATTTTCTTTTTTTTTAACTGTTGTTAAACAGTCATGAATACATGAGTGTGTGCATGATGTGGGCACCATTGAATGGTAATCATGAAATGATTAGTCTCTATGAATTTCACTAATTAATTAACAAAAATATATCACATACCCTCATAACAATGTAATAAAACATTTTCACGTAAATTGATTGAGAATAGGGTCCTTGAATCTGCGATTCCAAGTCAGGTTGCGAGCTTTGTATCTGCTCCCCAGTTGATGTAGGGGAGCATCAATAATTTCATCACCTGGAACCCAAAGAATCCCAACAAATGTCCTCCCTTGAAATGTAACTAATATACACTGCTGACATCAGCAGGATCAGCCACATCTCTGAGTTTATTTTTAGCCCAGCCAGATTTAGTTGAGCTTTGCTATACAAATGAGAAACAAAGAATTACAATGTCAAATTTCAAAGTATTGTGTTCATGGTATCCTAATAGCCGATGATATGTATGTTACATTGTAATAAAATCGTACTACAACTATGTACTTCATGCTAAAAGGACTGTTTCATTAAATAGCACACAAACACGCACAGCACTTGCGCACATCATTTATTCAATATTTTTTAAAATATATGATAGAAACATTCTAACCACTTTGCTATTTGACACTTTTGTAAACATGAATATGCTCTTTCCAATGGTGAACAATTTGAAGTGGTATTACCTTGTCATATAACTTTGCAATCCTCATCCTGAATTTCGGTGGGAAAAATAAAATTTTCAATTGTTTGAGGGTCATGACTGTATTATAATGACTGATTAGAAAGTAAACAGGTCTGTATTTAATATCTACTACCATACAGTTATTACCGGAAAAAATTTCAGGGCTTGGGATGGGTCAATAAAAAATATATGGGGTCCTCAAAGTTGGTTTTCATACAGAAACCAACAACTTTTTTTTTTTCTGGATTTCAACGATCAAGCATTAAAAAATTAATAGAGGTAATACTTCTCGTTTTATGTTTGTTTCTATCAGAGCAATTATAGAAGAATTAATCTCTTGAAAATTTTCAAGCTCTAGCTATCTAATATTTAAAAAGTGTGGGAGTTTAAAAGTAAGCATTTCATGTTTGTGATGCTCGCAATGACTAAAAATATGGGCCACAACCACATTTTTTCAACCTCCAATATCTCGCGTGTTGGACCGCATCTATGGACCTAAAATTTTACGCAGCTTCATATATTGATACCTGGGAACTATTTTATGGAAAAGATAATAATAAAAGATAAAAAAAATACTGCAGGGGGAAAATACAAAAACAATGGAAAAAAGAAGAAGCAACAATACACAAAAAGGTAGATGATGAGGTAGAAATGACTCATAGATAGCATAACATTTAACTTTGACTCCCCCTCCGCCTTTCTCCCTTCTCGCTCTCACCACCCATTCCTCCCCACTTTTCCTATCCCCCCTCCTCACTCCCCACCCCACCTCGCTCCCCCTTCCCTTCCTCTCCCCCCCCTTCTCTCTCCTCTCTCTCTCTTGCTCCCACCCCCCTTCTCGCACCCCCCTTTCTCCAGAATGTTAACGACACGTGGTCACGTCACTCTCCCCCGACCCTTTTCCCTCCCCCTCCCTCTTCCCTGTTTTTGCCCTTCGAACCCCCTTCCTTGCCCCCTTTCCCTAAGCTCCCTCTCCTTGCCCCCACCCATCCTCTGTCACTTTTCACTCTCTCCCCACCCCTAACCTCCTCTCCTCCATCCTCCTCGCTCACCACACACAACACTGGAGTGTATTGCAACCGTTTGGTGGCAGCGCTACTCCCCCAACCCCCTTCCCGCTCTTCACCCTTCTTGAGGCTCCCCAATTCTCAGCCTCCTAGCTCCCCAACTCTCCTTCTCGATCCCTCCCTCTCTCTCTTCCCCTCCTCTCTCCTCTCCCATTTCTCCTCTCTTGCTCCACTCCCTCCCTACTCCCTCCTCTTCCTCCCTTCCCTCCCTTTTCCCTCCCTCCACTCTCCTCTCTCTATCCCTCTCCTTCTTCTCCCTCCCCTTCTCCTATCTCCTTCCCTCCTCCCTATCCCCTCTCTCTCCCTCCTCTCTCCTTCCTCTCTCCCCCTTCCTCACTTCCCCTCTCTTCCTTGCTTTTCAACATCCTCCCCCTTCTTGCGTCCCCCACCCTCCTCTCCACTCTCCCCACCCTCTTCACCCCAATTCCGGGCTACCCAATTCCTCACCATTCCTAGCTCACCCCACTCCTCCTCCCTTGTCCTTCCCCCCTCCCATCTTCCCCCCTTCTGTCCTCTCTCGCCCTCTCTCCTCCCTCTCTCATTCCTCCTTCCCCTCCTCCCTCCTCCTCATCTCTCTCCATTCCTTCCCTCTCCTCTCTCCTCTCTCCTCTCCTCCCTCCTCATCAAACTCCCCTCCCTCTCCCCTCTTCCTCCTCTTTCTTCCCCCCTCCCTGCCTTTTCTCCCTCTCCTCCCTCTTTCTTCCCTCCCTCCTCTTCGCTTCCCACCCCCTCCTCTGTCCCACCCTCGCTCCTCTATCCATTCTCCTCCTTCTATCCTCCCCCCTCCCCCATTTAATATTTCCATCAGTGAAGCGATGGGTTGTATTTGCTAGTCATGATAATAATGAAGAGTGTGGAGGGTCTTTGGTAAAACGCTCGGCTGTAGTATATAGACTCCTGTTAGTTACATCTACACACTTATTTGTAAAGATATGAAATTAGAATGTGGAGAGTAAGAGAAAATGTAGGAAAAGAAGAACAGGAAAATAGGGGTGGGGGTTCCACCCGTCCAGCAAATACAACAGAAATTACACCATTATCTTAGATTATAACCTCCTTCACCTCAAAACAAAATTGAAATAATTCATGAGTCCACTTTATTCATAGTTATTTCCAATGATAATTTCAACACCACCACACACACACACACACACGGATGCCATGGAACAATAGAGCCACCAATTACTAAAAGAAGGCCATACTTTGAAATTGTAAATCGAAGAACCAAATTGGTCACAGCCGGAAGACTTACATAAAAGCTTTGATAGTGTTCCTCATTCATGGATGATACAATGCATGCAAATTGCAACAGAATCAAACCCCCAAAAATCAACTCGATTGGAAAGCATATGGACTTAGGAACGCACTTGATAATGCAACACGCGGAATGGAAAGATTCAAAATAGCAGGAATGAAGATAGGCTCTCCAGGTGAAGAGGCTTTTCACCCCTTCCTGTTTGCCTGTCCTGGACCCAATGAAGCAAACCTCATTTATGAGCAAGGACATGGGATACAACCTAACATTCCAATAGAGAATTTCCAAAGAGCACAGAAGGTGACGCATCTGACTGTTCATGGACCCGATCTAAAACTTTTGCACCACACCACTGAAAATTGGAAGAACAACTGAAATTAATGAGAGTACTCGACGACATTCAAATGGGAATTTTGGCCTAGACCAATTTGCCCAAGTGCCAACATTTCGTACAGGTAATATTCAACTCGAAAACGGACCAGACATAAAATTCGGACGTTGATACAATACAGATCCAGGCAATTGAAGCATCATATAAGTACTCGGAGTAGAAAAGAGGCGCCATGAATATGTCACCAACATAATGTGCAAACAATTTGCCCCCACAATATTTTTGCGTAGAAGAGGTGATCCTGAAAACAATCTCGCCCTGAGAAACAAAATCAACAGTTATAAACAACTTGCAGTACCAGTATGCTAGTACAGCTTCGGATTATAAATTGGCCACAAACGGAAATCACACTTACATATTCAAAACAAGAAACGACTCACGACAAAAATCGGTGCATCCCGAGGAATATACCTGCCGAGACGAGGAGGTATAGCTGGCCTGATGGAACTAACCAAGTGTTACAGAATGACCACTGCCGGATTCGGCTGAATACGTGAAAACTTCAACAGACTACAGAATCCAGTTTTGTATTTGAAACACAATAGACAGCACACCTGGAGAAAGTATCCCTGATATTGACCTTTGCAAAAAATTGCAAGGTGCAAATGGAAGATGTCACGCATAAACGAGAAACAGCAAAGAATTACAGCCAATGATTTAGCCAAAAAAAGTCAAAAGAAATATAAAGCGAATATATCAACAGATATCACGGACAACTGGAAGAACGACAAAAAAGCAGGAAGATATTTTTTAAAAAGAAAAAAAGAGGTTGGACAGATTGGGCATAGACAAGAAGGTCATTGAGTGGCTAAGAAGATGTCAGCTCAACTGTGATTGAGAAGAATTCATTATTATTAATTCAAGACAAGGGACCTTCCATGAAATGGCTTGAGAGAAAATTGGCAGGACAAGACAATTGGACATGTGTAGGTTCTGCCAAAAAAACAGAACTGTATTGAGCCACCACCTATCAGGATGAAAAAAAAACTCATGTCAGAACAGCTGTAACACAAGGCACAACAAGTATGTAGAGTTTACACTGTCAACCTCTGCAGAAACTGATATCCCAGTTCCAGAAAAACTCATGAAACATGAACCAACAACGCAATATATTGAGCACAAGGAAGATCCGCTTACATACGGCCTGATGATGCCCATCGAGCACGGAACAATGTAAAAAGATTGCGACCGTAGCGTACCGAGCGTACAAAAAAAGAATATCTAAAATAACACAGTAAATCAGAAATTACGAAGACCTCAAAAATGAAGTGAAAAGATCTTCGGAACTGAAGAGTAAAGAAATTGTACCGTGATCATTGCAGCAAAGGGTTGATGAAGAAGAACCTTCCAGAGATCTTAAAAACCATCTCTGGATATAGCAAAACCGAACTACAGTTGGAATTGCTGAGCTCGGTGACGATCCTTAAAGAGAGCTCTCGGAAACAAAACTTTGAGACAAAGAAACTTCACACCTTGCGTCATGAATCGTGACCTCACCTCTGACGAAATGGAGGTGGATACTGTGAGACCTAGGGAGTAGCCGTTCCAGCTTCTGATACTCGCTATGAGATGACAACCAATAACACACACTAAACCACAACGCAACGCACAATACGTGCACAAACACATCCCACATAAACAAATACACACACACAGCACACACACACCGCACACGCACAAACGCATATGCACGCACCACGCTGCAGACAAGACACACACACACACACACACACACAAAACACACTGCACCAACACACACGCACAAACGCACGTGCACATCACACAGCACAAACACACGTTCACATAACATGCACAAACACACGTTGCACATACACACACACAACACACACCCGCACAAACGCATATGCACGCACGCGCGCACACACACACACAGACACACACACACCACACACACACACACACACACACAAACACACGTGCACACACACACACGCACAAACGCACGTGCACATACACACGCACAAACACACGTTCACATACACGATGCACAAACACACGTGTGCACATACACACACACATGCACAAACACAACTGACAAACACACGTGTGCACACCAAACTCGACAAACGCAGGTGTACACATACACCATGACAAACACACGTTTCACATACACATGCACAAAAACACGTGTGCACATACATACACACACCACACACGCACAAACGCACGTGCACATACCACACGCACACACATAAACACACGCATGAAACATACGGCAATGCCCCCTCTCGAATTATGACGAGTAGTCACGTGTTAACATAAGGCGATCTTTAAGCTGTGAACGTTTTCATGATACACTTGTTTACTACACTTGTTTATTAATGTAAATGGTAGTATTATAAAGGACTTGCCGAACCCCGTCACAGACGGATTCCGTTCCATGGCCCAATATGACAACCAGTGGCGCTCTTTAGAGCCGGATTCCCAGGTCGATGTACTCCATGGCCTACCTAATAGGGCCTACAAAACCGTCCTTGTTACAGACATTTTTGGTGTACACTGACTCCTTGCTGGAAGAATTTTTGGTGTACACTACTCCTTGTGAAGAAGTTTTTGGTGTACACTACTTCCTTGTGAAAGAAGTCCCCGTGAATTTGTTGCACGTGTCTACTTATGACGTACAAACAGGTTCAAAAACTTCTCAGGTCACAAGGTACCAGAGTACCGAGAAAAACGTGACGCGACCGCTAGGAGGAGCACAAAATTGGTCCTTCAGTATTAATATATAGAAAATATTTATCAGGACTACATTGTTGAGCAGTTGAAAAGGGGGGCAACATCGTTTGAGCACCCCCTGCTCCTTTCGCCATTGTAACTATTGAGGGACACAGCAAGATCTGGCAGATGCGAACAGAGCGACAAAAATAAACTTCGAGGGAAATGCGAATTATCTGGTCCATTCCCTATCCGTGTTTTACCTGAAGGAAATCCTGACAACGAACTACAGGTACGCGGTGACGTCAACGCGCACCGTTACTACGTGTACAGTAACGGGAAAAGCTGTTTCAACACATCGGTTTAAGTTAAGCATACCACGTGAGGAATATATTTAAATCACTACAGAAGAAACAAAAGGAAAAATTTCAGATTTTGAAATGGATTAATTGTTTAGACGACGGCTGGGCGGTGTATTGGTGCTTCTTTTCTAGGTCAGTGTGTAATTTCCTCAACCGGGACCAGTCCATGCTCGCCCTTTTGTCAGCTGGGTAAAATAAGTGTTCGGTATGGGTTGGTAGCAACGTGCGATGAAAAGTAATGGAAGAAAGGAGCACAACGTGAAGGAAGGAACAATCCCATGACGTTCCGGGGGGGATGTCACCCAGAAGGGAAAACGTCATGGCGGCTAATGGTGGTGCTTGAGGCGATTCTTTTGACACAATATTTTCCTGATGACGGTTCACCTGGCCTACGCATGAGCCCAGGTACTGTTGTCATTGCTCTACCTGTCGGGGTTGACCTTTTTTACGCCGCACCTACTTCGTTGCCGGCTCACCTTTAAGTCGGCTGTTCGAAGAGCCGCAGATTTCTCGTTTTGAAGAAACTGATTGAGTTTGGGAAACCATCGCTTTTACGGCCCGTTCTACCAATCCGTGTGACGTTGTTTGTGTGTACCGGTAGGTGTGTGTGTGTGTGGTGTTCACGCCGTGGTGCCGACGTGTAGTAAGTTGAACTCGCAATGCGGTTGTTGGTAGTTTCTCCCCAGCTGGTCTTTGTGTACCTCATCCAGCGGTTTGAGTCGTGCGATTTGTAAGAGTTTACCTCACGCACATTGCGCACGATTTGTGCGCCTCAAGATGACGTCACAACACGATCATCACACCCTTGTTTACATCGACCTGTTCGTGTTTGTACTTTTGTTTTTCACATTCACCGAAAAAAACCACTGTTTGTGATTCTGGCGGTTAAACGGGGAGGTAAAGCTGTGTTGTTGTTTTTTTGCCTCCTCACACGTTACCTCAGTGGCGAGAGAATCGGTTAATTGCGTGTGTCGTCACAGTTTCATGCGTTTCTGGTCGTGTTTACACCGCAAATGCTGTTCTTCTGAGGTAATATTTGCATTTAAAGAAACTAAACCACATATAAAGACAAATTCCAAATTGCTTCGTTTTCCACAGTGCTACGTCGTGAGGGTTTAAATCGTCTTCGACGGTCTTGGAAACCCTAATTCCCGAAAGAATGGCTCCCCTGTCCTAATGACGTCACGGCGACGTTTACCGCAAGGAACTGTGGGATACTGCTGTGGTCGGTGTGTTGTTTGGATACGACACGGCGGATTGTAGACGGACATATATCGATGGTGTTATTTTAGCGTGTTCGGTGATTGGCGGCAACTACCCTGACGTGCAAAACATGGTTGTGAAGAAAAACTACGATTTGGCTGCCTTAACTCGTGGAGGTTTTGTTGTTGTTACTTCTGTTACCCTTTTGTTGGCTAGTCAATTGAAGTGGACCACTTTTAATTATTTTTTTTGTATACACTGTCGAGGCTCATATGAGAGCTAACACACAGAACGTACAACAAGGGGAGCAGGAGACAAGTGGGGTGGGAGAGGGAAGGAAAAAACAGTGCGGAACAGAGACATGAGGATATCTGTTGAAGGGAGAGGGATGGGGTGGGGGTACACGAGGTAAACAAGATGGACTCTACAGGGACTTTCAGGTCCTTACATGACAGGGACTTTCAGGAAAGAAAGCAGGGAATTTGAAGGAGGTGGGAAAAGAGAGAGATCAGGCATTTAAGGATCGTTTGGTATTCCGCGTGATAAGCAAGACTTTGGGGTCTCTCCACCGCAGGCAGGTCGTGGCTTTGTCTTCATACTGTTCCTCTCCGGCCTCGCCCCCTGCTCTATAATGATGTACTTCCCTGCCATATTTCCATGGGTGCTCACGGTCCGCCTAGCAACTTCCTTCTGGTAAAACTACCAAATCTAAGAATCATGCTCACGCTTCACTCTTCGATTCCCCTTTTTTTCCTGTCCTTGGAACGATAACTCCCACACCCTCTTCTTCAATCCCCACTCTTCCCTTCCAGGTCTCAAAGCGAGCTGTTCACCACCCGACCTATACTTCCCCATCCAAACACACATTTTCTACCCCGTTAATTCCACCCCAAA
>CM068959.1:68149957-68168199 GCA_035128595.1 Eptatretus atami | reverse complement strand
CAGCGTAGCGGAATGTGTGAGCCATACGGCGAGTACGTCGTAAAATTTTCAGCATGCTTGAAATTTCACGGCGTATGAGACGTACCACGAAATATGACAAAATACTTCATCGTTTTTCAGCGTGCTCTTAACGTATACACAACTTAAACCTAGCCCAACGAGTAGTTTTAACTTAGGCCATAGTGCGTGCACGTATTCGCCGACGAACCCGTGCGTAGCCTGTAAATTCCTTTCCGACACGCCGATTTAAATTCATAAACCGCCTGAAAATTGAAATGTCAACCACGCCAGTCACACCTTTGACGAGTTTAGCCAGCGTACCTGCTCCAACCTATGAAAATTTGCCAAACCAGCAGGCACACGATTCCTCAAAAGCAAAAACGTTGATGGGAAGTTGTGTATAACTTTAAGAAGCACGCTTGAAAACGATAAGAAATGTATGTCTACTTGTAATGTATTTTTTCGGGTAGGAAGGATGCCTCCATAACGACGATGAAATTTCAAGCCATTGCTTGAAAAATGGGTTATACCGACTCTATCGCGCGTAATGGCTCATCTACATTCCGCTAATCGGCGTGGAAATAAGTGTGTAGGTCACTGGACTATGCGTATCGGCTACTGTAACAAAGTTCCCAATTGTAAGTTACTCTGTACATAAGATCGAAAACGACGTCGAGTAGCAGTTCTGCATACCCTGAAACTTTATTATCCACTTCCGTCAAGGCTACAATGTTTTTTCTCGCTAATCGGCTCATGTGAGGCACATGGATGGAAGAATATGCTGAAGCTTGCTGTTGTGAGTTTTTGTTAATTATTAATTATTTTTACTAGCTCGTGTCACGAATTTTTAAAAATATTATTCGTAACATTTCTTTATAAGTTTCGACGTCGGAGTTCGTGCCATATCCTCATAACAGAAAATATTCACAGAGGAGGAACTAAGAATAAGACATGAGCAAACTGAAGAGGCAATCGGACGGACGAAAATATCGGAAGTTATTGTTTTTTTGTTTTTTTAACGCTGCCACAATACGCCTTATTACAGTTAGCTGTACTAATTAGAAACACATTCCATGTAAGTTGGTCGTCCGGAAGTATCTATTAACAAGTACGTCAACATAGACGCAATATGCGTGGAGTACTTGACAATAGGTTTCAAGGCACGTTACTATATGGTTTAGGAAATAAGTTTTGGGTACGCTAAGCATCACCTCGACGTGTTTCGAGGTTCATGATGTAACTTAAAGGCCCAGTCAGCATCCTTGACGTTTTAGCCAACGTATGCCATTTTTGTAAAAATTGTCTTAAAACGCTGGTACACTCGAATCTTGATGGGTGTAATTTTTGATA
Organism: Eptatretus atami; assembly: GCA_035128595.1. Lineage (NCBI taxonomy): Eukaryota > Metazoa > Chordata > Myxini > Myxiniformes > Myxinidae > Eptatretus > Eptatretus atami. The sequence continues at coordinate 68,166,849 of CM068959.1, read as the reverse complement.
AATTGAGCACACGCTGATATAAAACCCCTCGTCTGTTGCACGTGGCAGAACGTTTTGTACTTTTCGATTAGTTGTCCCTCAAAGTTCTTTCCATGCTGAAAAAATAATTATTCACGACTGCAGAATGACTCACACGTCACAAACCGCCATAAGTTCTGACACGCTTGGCTATTCATCCGCGATCCGTTGACACACGTTACATAAAATTCGAGAACACGGTCGATTGTAATTGTTTAGCTACCCTGAAACTTGTTATCGTATGAGTGTATTGGTTACGTGCTTGATATACGTTACTCTCGATCATGTTGAACACATCGATCACACGACTTGATAAGGTGCTCATAAGTTCGAATACGACGTCAAGGTAATGTTTAGCGTCAGCTCTGTTCCGACTCCGTGTGTTTTATATTTTTTTTTTAATTTTTTTTCCTTCCTACCATAATCGTGTTTGTTGATGTTGTTTGGCGTTTATTTTGGAAAATTTGATGTTGTTGAACAGCGTTGCTTTTCTATGGATGTGATGTAATGACATTTTCGATTTTTCTTAGTGTAGCGGTTTGTTTATAATATTTAGAGATAAAATATTAATAGGCTGTCGCGTGCTCACTATTTATATCATTTATGACCGCACTGTGACAACTTAACACGCGTTCATAAACCGAAGAAAAAATATTAGCCGGGAGTAAGGAAACACTGACGCTAACCTTTATTACCTTGACGTGTTGGGTTCGACTTCTATTGAGGCACCTTACTATAGTAACGTGTGTCGATGTGTGTCACCGAATCGCGTAAGTGCGTACAACTTATCCCATCCGCGATACGGAAACGTGTGTTCATTACGGCAAGTACGTCGCCTAAAATTCAAACTGCTTAAAATTAACAAAGACGTACTCCACTTAATTAGACGTATCATGATAGCTACTTAGCGGTGTTTTTTCCGTCTTTATCGAGAAACTTACCTTGAGCTTCGTTATTTATCGACGTTTTGCTTTTTTGCCTAGCGTTATTTAGATCGCTGTTTTTCAGGCAAGGTCGGCATGTTGGAAAACGACCGCTGTGCAATCCTCAAGGTTGGTGTGACTATGCGATGTATTGACACTTTCCATTTCTGCTGTGCATATGATTTGATCGTGTGCGGCAGCCTTTCCATAACCTACGCCACGTCATCGTCAGGCGATGCGTTTCTGGACGTGTGGTGAGTGCATGAGTTAGACCTTATGCGTGGAGTCATTATGGTTTTGACCATTTTTTTCTTGTGTTAACGCGACAACAGTTCAGCATTCGTTGGTATAAGTGTTATCTATAGGCAGAACGAAACGTTCTGTTGTCTCATTTACTAATACTTATGCATAAGACCAAGTCCGTTAGTGAATTTATCGTCCGATATCTCTTAAATAATATAACATTCAAATTTTTGTTCACGTATGCCTAGTCGTTTTTTTTGCATAATATTCTTTAATACTCTTGTTTGCGGGTCGCTTGGCTCTCTAAATATAGAGGTCAAATTGTAGACTGGGCCTTATTCATTAATGTAACCGTGCTCGACGCTGTGTCAATTGATCGTTCATTCAAACGTTGCCTCGACGTGATGTGCAACATCGCTGCACGTGGCTTGTAACAACACTTTTGTATACTCATTTAGAGGTTTAATGAGAGTTTTCAGGCTATGCTAAATTCATTACCTCTTGAACATGTTTCGACTTACAAGTAACGTGTGTCGGACATGTGTCAGACGATCGACATAACGTCCTACACTTTATGGCCAGCGACTAGCGGAACGTTTGAGTCATACGCTGGCATACGCGTAAGGAATTCTCAAGCATTGCTTAATTGAGGACAACCGCAAAGTACAACGATGAAAGCCAGCGTACTTACACGTTGTGTGTTGAAAAATATTTGGCTCTTGTGATTTTTTTCTAGCGTGCCTTAACGTATACAAAACTTACCATCACGTATTCGACAGGATGACAGTCGTGTTTTTTGGTTGGTTTGCCTAGCGTGTATTAGACTCAAATTATTTCATTAAGTTCGGCATATCGCAAGTGGCTGGTAATCTGTCAAGGGTGTTGTGACAAAAGGCGCTTTTAGGAAGAGGAAGGGGAGAGGTTTGGGTGCAAGGTTGCGAGGGGGGAGGCGGGATTGAAGTAAGAGTATGGTTCAGGAGAGTTGTTGGAAAGTATTGTGGATTAGTTGCAGAAGAGCTAGGTGAGAGAACCGGATGAGGGAGGAGCACAAGGCTCTCGGTGGGATGGGTTGAGGTACAGTGGGGGAGAAAACAGAGAGGGGCAGAGGCAGTAAGATTGGAAAGGTGGACGTCGAGATTCAGAAGAGAGAGGGTGGAGGAAGAGGAGGTCAGTCTTTGTGAGAGTGAGAAGGCGGCCACACTTTGGAAGGGGGAGATGGAGGGGAAGATTGGAAGGTGGAGAAAGGGTGAAGGGGAGGAGAGAAGAAAGTTATAATCTCCCACTTGTTTACAAGTTGTCTCCTTAGTTGATCCTCACCAAAAAAAATAAGGTGGTGTTTGGAGGTAAATAATTGAATAAAAATAAAAAATAAGAAGTGTGGCAATAACCTGACTTTTATCCACAAAACGTTTAAATAGGAACATTATAGTCTATTGTGAGAAAAAAAGTTTTTGTTGGGAAAAAAACCTATGCATAAGGAGTTAATTAGTTTATTTTGTATTAGGTGTTAGATTCAACCCGACTGTTCTTGACCACCAAAAAGAGGACGTGATCCTTCCACAAGACGTTGAAAACAACTTTTCATATGTTGGGATGGGTTGGAAAATGACCCAGTTCTATTGAGGGAGAAGGTGAGGGGGAGTTTTGAGAAGACTGAGAGGGAAGGCTGGAGGGGAAGAGTTGTGAAGGTTGCTTTGAGAGGGAGGGGAGCGATAACGAGAAGCAGCATGGCCAAGGTGCACGTTGGTGGCGAAAAGGGAGAGGTGTTGTGGAGAGGGAAGCGATGACATTGGTGGAGTTTTTTATGGGGTTTTTGGAAGAAGGGAACAAGCAGGGGAGATAAATTTGAGGGGTTGGGAAGAGGGAGAGGGTGGGCTGAGAGGAAGGTGAAGGAGTTTGTTTGTTTGAGGATTTATTGAAAAGGTCTGAAGAACCAAAAAAAACACCAGAGGTGAGTATAACAAATTGCAGAGCTGTAAATAGTAGATAAAAGGGATTACTATATATATATATACTCTGACATTATGATAAATGAGATTATGGAAGTAGCGAAAAGTGCTGGGCAGTGTAAATGTGGTTATAATGCAAACACTACCAAATCAGAAGGGCCCATCACGAATGTGGGAATTAAAGAGAGTAACCAACAATGCATTGCCAGCAAATGCTTGGCAGAAGTGAATGCCGAGTAGAATGAACAAAAGGCTGGTGACCAAAGTGTACCATCAGGGAAAGAACGAGCTGGATCAGAAGAAGCTGAGGGATGCAGCAATCAGATGTTCACACTAAAACAACTTGATGGAGCAATGCAATGAATGGACTACAAGCCTTACATATCATTGTTTTTCAATCATTTTGAAGCAGGCAATCGATGGTGGAAATGGAAGTCTACGGCATGTGGAAGTGAGAATGATGACTGTATGGATCAAGTACCAGAGAAATCTGCAACAGTTATTAAAGAGCACACACCAGTGGATCAAATTGTGTCATTGAAACTGCAGGGGTTAGACCAGGTTGCAACCTCGTCTCCACTACTTCGTCGTCGTCTTCGTTTTTTTCTGTTTTACTGGCTGCTTCACTGGGTGTTGCAAAGATAATCCCCCCCCGAGCATAAAGGAATGGTTTACTGGAGAAACCACATACGAGCAAGTAGAGGGACTCAGGGTCTTGCAGTCACATTGTGCCCATGTTCACAATCACAGATGCTCATGGTAGAAAGTAGGCCTTACGAGTGCATACGACACAGATACAAATGGAATAAAAAAAAAGTTAAACTTAGCTAAGCAGAAAGTACGAGCATGGAAATGCTGCACATTGAACAACACCATGTGAAACAATTTAGCCCGATTTCGACGAGGTTGGAGATGCTTATGTACATGGGAATCCATGTGTTACTATAACTCAACTAATGGCGCCCGGAGGATGCAAGAGTGTATGATTACGGATACAAAAGACGCGGGGTGTGTGTATCATGAATAATCGAGGGGGGATGGAGATTCACGGAAAGAAAAATCAAAGAAAGTTTGACAAAACACCAAAACCAAGCTAGAGGATCATTTGACAACATGACAGACTAACAAGTTTGGAGTCTTAGCTTCCCAGCCTATTTGGATGTGGATCGTTGGGGAAAATCACCAAGGAATAGCACACAAACTGGCGAGTCTTATCAGAGGAAAGTCTGAAAAGTTTTTTCTGGCAAGACTGGACGATGGTTAGGCAAGGAGACTGGAAAACAAGGGGAGGTACAAAACATTAAATTAGCATAAAATTGAAGGTGGAGATGGATATGGGTATTGTGCTATGAGTGAGAGAATGGGAAAAACATACCAAAAGGGGCGATGCCAAGCACCTGAATAGTCTAAGCGAAACTTGGCAAGCATAGCCATCGAGAAGGAAATGAAAGAATTTGATTAAGTTCAGGTGGAGAGAAATTGATGTGGGTCAAAGACAGACCAAATTGGGAGGGTTCGTTAGGGTGATCAATTATGGATGCATCGATTTTGAAAACAGAACAAGCCAGCAAGCACTCTTTTTCATATCACAGCTCATATTTGAAGAAAAAACCCCCAAAAAACAAGTAGAGGTTTTACAAGTGACATCTCACCACCTTGCCAATAAATGAAATTAACATATCCTCCAGTGCACGACATTACCGCCGACAGCATATGGAAGATGGAATTTGGAGGAAAGCAGTGTACAAATGAGATTGATTGATAATTGCCACAATTAAAATAAATAAATACTAAGTCATAAAAATATCAATTGTTATCAAATTGGCTAATAGCATACCAAAACACCAGCGTTTCATCCCGAATCTGCAACTTTTTTGAAAAAAAATCCCAAGAATTTCATTCGAAATTGAATAATAATCGATTAAATAATTAATTCAATAAATCAAAAAAATTACACTTAAATATAGCAAATACACTTGTTCACCGTTCTCGTAATCCAAATATCAGCTTCAGCTCAAAAACGCTGCCCGAATTTGCCACATGAGAAAGAAAATAAAGTAATAAATAAATCCATAATAATCAGTAATCAATGCATATTAAAATGATAATCAAAAAAAAAGATTTTTAATGACCGTTTTTGCCATTTTAAAATATCTTCCCTTTTGTCTTCCAAATTTTAGGCTTTCCTACTACGAATGATTGCTGAGAGGGTATTCGCACCCGCCAAAATAACAAACAACGGAGTAAAAACAAGTACGCCTTCTTCTAGCACCTGCGAGACGTTCATTGCATTGCTGGATATGGAATTGGGACATGGTGGTGTACATAAATAAATAAATAAAATCCAGAGAGTTGGTGTTCAGTAAGGGCCACCAATGCCATATTTTAACATATTATTTTTAAAAGCTAGTCTAATAACATTTTATAAAGCATTGCAGTGAGTTCTGATCCAAATAATTTTAAAGCAATATCATGTATTTGTATATTGTATCTAGTTAAAAATGATGGGTCAGATCACACACCAAAAGAAAAGAAAAAACTTAAGTTGATGTCTACAAAAAAAAATAAAAAAAATTTAAATTTTTTTTATTTTCAACTTGACAATACCGCCAATAGATACCCCAAAGGAACCTCCATTCCCAAATAAACAGTACTATATACATGAATAGGCAAGCTTCTAAATAACTTGCACAAAAAAACTTTAACATTTATCACGCCACGCTGGAAACCAGTGAATCACTATCCACGGTAACGGAAGAGTTTTTTTTGGGGGTGGGGAAACGCTTCTGGTGAAGAGAACCGAAGACATGTCTCGTGTGTATCGCAAATATAGGTCTTTGTTCACTAATTTGAATACGAACGAGCGAGCTAAAATCGAGAGTAGTGGATATTGTATCCGGGGCAAACGTCATCTGTTCATCCATGTTTCCTCACTTAAACTATGTTGTGCAGTAATTCACCAAACTTGGTAGTTATGATTACACATGGCACAAAAGGTGCAAGAGCAGTTTCTAGATAATTTAGCAAAAAAAAAGCCAAAACCTCCAGAGGCACAGGTGGATCACGTGTAAAAGTGCTCGACACATACAAAGATTTTTTTTTTTTTTATGCATTCAGGTACATTTTTAAAATGGACATTGGATAATCTGGCTGGAACCTTTTGCCCGTTTTCAACTTTGCATTAGGTGGGAAGGGGGGGAATTCACGATTGCGTGCCATCGACTTAGCGATTGTTTAGATTTATATTTTTTACATTATGATTTCGTATGAGCATTATTAACATCAGATTTAGTTGGGTTATGACTTTACGATTTATTTACATGATGAATATTTTAGCAATAGAAAAACATTATTATTGCTACCTTATAGTTTTGCAAAAATTTTTTGTACAAATCTTTGTAGATAGAGAAGCCCAATTACATGAGTAATGTTATAAGTATTGTATTAGAATGTATTGAAAGAAGGCATCGACAGCTGGTATGGATAGACAGGCATGTAAAGATAGAGGAACGCTGAACAATTCAAATATAATTTATTTTCACAAATAAATGGAAATCCATTTTTTAAAAGTCATATAATTCGGCACTAGAAGTAAAAAAAAAACAAAAAAAACACCTACACCAGAATGATACAAGTTAAAAATTAAAGCGATCTAAAGTCGCAGCTCTTCAGTATTTACAAAGAAACCGCATTCACCTCCAATTCAAACAAAGATTAGCATGAATTCACAAAAAACAAGGTAGAAATGTTGACCGGACACATACAAAAGACCATGGTCACTCGACCACCATAAGGCACACGGGTCAGCTCGACTTACCATAAGCACCACGATCAGTCCATGCTTACCCACAACGCACGTAGCTTCATTGGTCATAGCTCAAAGACTCACCTATAGTGCCAGCCGGGGTTGGAGCAATCGACCACCCATAAGCACCACAGGTCAACATACTCGCCGCCAACCTAGATAAAAGAACCGACGGGTCAACTCAATCACCAATAAGCACCACGGGTTCAACTCAATCACCATAAACACCAAAAATGTACGAAACTTCAAAACACCGACCTATAGGACGTCAAACTTTTCAACTCTCCCTCAACAGCCAACACCACTCGATAAGAATATAAACACTGACTCACTGCGGCATCCTCTCCAGAAGATATACAAGCTACTCGTCTGAACCCCCCCAAGCACCGCTTTTGAAACACTTCTCGCCTGTCGCAACCCCCTCCCCCCCACATGATGTACTTTCTTCCAACAATCCTCTGACGAAGTTGTCTTTCATTTCAAGCTTCTGCGCGTCTTCTAACGATCTGCACCACATGACTCTTTCCTGGGAAAAGCACACTTTCAACCTGGAGCATCAAAGACGTCGAAGAACTGGGGTGCTCAGCGAAGATCTCAGCATGCAAAAGTCACTTAATCTTGGTCAAAACTTGCAGTCAAGACGTTGACTTATTAAAGGTTTCGTCCGGCAGCAAGCTGATTGCTGGAGGTTCTGTTCGCTGTCTTGGTGTGGAATGTGGACAGCTCCTGATTCTCTGCTCATGACTTTTCTCGGACATGTGACGCTGTAGAAATTACACACCTGTATCATGGCACAAAGCGATATCGATAAACAGTAAATTAATCGAAGTTAACTTTTTTATCACTATTTATCGCGAAGTTAACTTTCCATTTTATCGTTACTCGGAACCAGTGTACTTCCCCGATAACTCGCTCTTAATTTAATCGAATGGACTGTGTAGGATAAACACACACTTATCTCTCATTTTCAGACATAAATAGTTACCACTTCTGTTTGCACAAAAAACATTAAACAATTTCAAATAATCATGTTCCTGTCACCAAAAAAATCACTTCCGCTGTGTGCACAAAAAAAAAAAAAATAACTTCCTCCAAGGCATAGCCCAGGCACAGTGGATCATTAGACTCTAAAAAGACGCATAATGCCTTATATTCTTGGGTTTAGCATCAAATAAGCCTTTTCTATGGGTTTTGAACTTTTTCCTTGTTTTTTTGCAATTTCTTGTTAAAATAGTATCATTATTCGGATTTCGTTAACTTCCGAAACTTTGTTATTATAATTACCGGATTATCGTTATCGGACTTTAAAAATTAAGGTGTTATCGGACTTGCGTTATCGAACTTTTAACTTTTTGGTTATCGGTGCAACACTGGTGGAAACCAAGGTACGTTACATAGGGATATTTTTCAATATGTATCTCTAAAAGGATTATTTATCATTCTGATCAGATAGTTCATGGAAAAAAGAAAACATTTTGGGTCTTTTTGAATCATTGAATTCTATCAGTTAGAACCAGACGATATTATATTTTTAGTAAATTTACGAAATCAGGGCTTAATTAAATTACATTAGACAATGGGAAAAAAGTTGTCACATTTTTTCAAGAGAATTAGAAAAACCATCGGGAGAAGAGTTATTTAATCAACAAGTTTGTGGTTCAGAATCATTTGAATTTCCCACTTTCCCGTGTCCAATACTGGCTTGATGACGTTCATAACCAGCGTGTCTCCCGACTTTCGGGCAAAGAAAACCGATATCGCGCATTTCGAGTAAGCTGCGAAAACTCAACATTTCTGAAAGAAAAAGCTGAAAGTAAAAGCATTACGACCAGCACTAAAACTTTTGATATAGGTGTGTACCTACCATAATCTTACCTTAAAAAATTAGGTGTTACCTACCTAACCTATCATACCTAACAAGGCATTTAGGATCGTTGGTATCTCCCGTGATGAGTCCAAGACTTTTGGTCTCTCACCAGCAGGCAGGTCGGTGGGCTTTGTCTTTCATCTTGTTCACTCTCCGGGCCTTCGTCCCCCTGCTCTAATATATGTACCCCCCCCCTCATATTTCCATCGGGTGTCAAGGGTACCGGCCAGCAACGTTCCTTCTTGTAAAACTACCAAATCATTGATAAATCACTCGCTCACACTCATTCTGCTTTCCATTCTCCTCATATTCTTTTGCCCAGCTATTGAACAAGGAGACAATCGCGGCACTTGCTTCTTCAATCCCACGTGCTTCCCTCGCCAGGTCTTACCAAAAGCAAGCATGAAATAAGTCACCAGCCACCTATCTTCCCCCATCCATAAACCACGTATCCTTATCTTTACCCCCGTTAAAATCCCACCCCAAAAAAAGCCCTCTCTTCTCCTTTCAAATTTCCTTCTTTCTTCCTGATTAAGTCCCTGTATGATAAGGACACACTGAAAAGTCTCGCTTAGTGGAGTCCCAATACTTGTTTATCCTCGTGTACCCCACCCCATCCCTCTCCCTTTCAAACAGATCTCCTCATGCTCTGTTCGCCAGCGTTTTTTCCGTTCCCTTCTCCGCCATCTTGTCTCTGCTTCCCCTTGTTGTACTGTTTTTCTGTTGTTTAGCTCATACAGAGCCTCGTACAGCTGTTTACTCAAGAAAAAATATATAATAATTAAAGTGTCATCTTCAATGATTGCTAGCCAACAAATGAAGGGTAAAGATTAAGTAACAACAACAAAACTCCACGAGTTTAAGTTGGTCAAATCGTAGTTTTTCTTCACAACCATGTTTTGCACGTCATGGTGGAGTAGTGCTCCGCATGATACATCCGAACACGCTGAAAATACACCATTCGATATTTATGTCTCGTTACAATCCTGCGTGTCGTATCCAAACAAGCACACCGACTAGAGACAGTATCCCACAGTCCTTGCTCGGGTTAATACGTGCATAACCATGGCGTGACGTCATTTAGGACAGGGGGCCATTTCTTTCAGATTAGTGGTTCCAAGACTGTCGAAGAACGATTATTTAAGACCTCCTCACGAGCGTAGCACTGTTGGAAAAGAAGCAATTTGGAATTTGTCTTTATTATGTGGTTTAGTTTCTATTAATGCAATATCATACCTCAGAATGCAACAGCATTTGCTCGGCTGTAAAACACGATCCAGGAAACGCATGAAACTTGAACGACCAACCCCCAACCGGGAGGGGGCTTCACAATAATTTTAACCCACGCGGGAACTTCTCTGCACGTGAAATGAAAAGGGATCACTGTCCCAGGTAACGTCGTGGAGGAGCAAAAAACACAACAACACAGCTACCTTCCCCGTTTAACCGCCAGAATCACAAACAGTGGTTTTTTCGCTGAATGTGAAAAACCAAAAGTACAACACGAACAGGTCCGATGTAAACAGGGTGATGTGATCGTGTTGTGACGTCATTCTTGAGGGCACAAATCGTGCGCAATGTTGCGACTGTCGGTTTCTGAGGTAAACTACAAATCGCCTACTGACTCTCACAACGTCTGGATGAGCGTATTCACAAAGTACCTGCTTGTGGTTGAAATCTTACCTAACAACTCGCATTGCGGTTCTTAATCTTTACTTACCGTCGGTCACCAATCGGCTTTTTTAAAACAACTGTGAACACACTTACACATCACACCATGCTACCGGTACACAGTTCAAAGAACAACGTCACACGGATTGGTTAGACGGGCGATAAAATGGCGATGGCTTCTGCCGAAACGTCAATCAGTTTCTTCAAAAACGAGAAATCTGCGGTCTCTTTCGAACAGCGATTTCCGACTTAAAGGTGAGCCGGCAACGTAAGTAGGTGCTCGCGCGTAATTAAAGGTCTTACCCGAAGAGTGTTGTTAGAAAGCAATGAAACCAGTTACCTGGGCTTCATGCGTAGGCCAGTGAACCGTCATCATGAAAATATTGTGTTCAAAAGTGATCGCCTCAACGCCACCACCATTTGCTCGGCCATGACGTTCTCGCTCTGGGTGAACATCCCCCGGAAGTCATGGATTGTTCCTTCCTTTCACCGTTGTGCTCCTTTTCTTCCTGATTACTTTTTTCATTCGCACGTATTTTTGCTGCTCGAGACCCTACCGAACATTATTTTACCAGCTGTGACAACTGAAGGAAGCGAGCATGGACTGTCCCGGTTGAGGAAATTACATCACTTTGACTAGAAAAGAAGTCGACACAATACACCGCCAAGCCGTTTGTGCTAATTACAATTAATCCATTTCATAAATCTGGAATTGTTTCTTTTGTTTCTTCTAGTAGTGATTTTTGACATATTATTCCTCACGTTGGTGTATGGCTTAACCTTAAACCGATGTTTTTGGAACAGACTTTTCCCGTTACTGTACAGTAGTAACGCGGTGCGCGTTGGAACGTCACCGGTACTGTGTTCGTTGTCAGGATTTCCTTCAGGTAAACAGGATAGGGAATGACAGTATTCGCATTTCCCTCGAAGTTATTTTGTCGCTCTGTTCGCATCTGCAAGATCTTGCTGTGTCCCTCAATAGTTTACAATGGCGAAAGGAGCAGGGGGTGCTAAACGATGTTGCCCCCTTTTTCACTGCTCAAACAATGGTAGTCCTGATAAATATTTCTATATTTAATATGAAGGACCAATTTGTTGCTCCTCCTAGCGGTCGCGTCACGTTTTTTCGGTACTGTGACCTGAGATAGTTTTGGACACGTAGTTTGTGTGTCAAAAAGTAAGAACACGTGCACAAAATTCAGTGGGACTTCTTCACAAGGAGTAGTGTTACACCCAAAAATGGTCGCTGTTTGTTAACTCATTAGGACGTTTGTAGGCTGTCATTAGTAAGCCATTGGAGTACATTCGAACTGGGATCCGGCTTTACAAGACCGCCACTTGGTGTCATATTGGAGGCTCATGGAACGTGGAATCTCGTCTGTGATCCGGAGGGTTTCGGCAAGTCTTTATAAACTACTCCATTTACATTTAATAAACAAGTAGATTAGTAACAAAAGTGTATCATTGAAAAACGTTCACATTTAAGATCCCCTTATGTTAAAACAAACGTGACTCTCGTTCATAATTCGAGGAGGGGCATTCCGTTATGTTTATGCGTTGTGTTTATGTGTGTGCGTGTGATATGTGCACGTGCGTTTGTGTCATGCCGTGTGTGATAGTGGGTGTGTGTGTATGTGCACACGTGTTTTGTGCATGTGTTAGTGAACGTGTGTTTTGTGGCATGTGTATGTGCACACCTGCGTTTTCTGTGCAGTAGTGTTGTGCACACGTGTGTTTGTGCATGTGTGTGTTTGTTGCATGTGTGTGTGTGTTGTGCAACACGTGTGTTTGTCAAATTTGTATGTGAACGTGTGTTGGTGCGGTGTATGTTGCACGTGCGTTTTGTTCGTGTGTGTTTTGCACGTGTGTTTGTGTGTGTGTGTGTGTGTGTGTGTGGTGTGTGCTGTCTGTGTGTGTGTGTGCGGCAGTGCAGTGCATATGCGTTGTTGCGTGTGTGTGTGATTGTATGTGGACATATGTGTTTGTCATGTGTCATGTGAAACGTGTGTTGATATGCGTGTGTATGTTGCCGTGCGTTTGTGCGTGGGGGTGTGCACGTGTGTTGTGTGTGTGTGTGTGTGTGTGTGTGTCTGGTGCGCGTGTGGTGCATTGCGTTTGTGCGTGTGCGTGTGTGTGTGTGGTGTGTAATTTGTTGTATGTGGCATTGATTTTTGTGCACGTATTTGTGCGTGTGCGTTGTGTTATGTTGTTATTGGTTTGTCATCTCCAAATATGCGAGTATCAGAAGCTGCTGAGAACGGGCCGTACTTCCAGGTCTCACAGTATCCACCTCCATTTTCAGTCAGAGGTGAGGGTCACGATTCATGGACCAAGGTGTGAAGTTTTCTTTGTTCTCAAAGGTTTTGTTCGAAGCTCTCTTTAGGGATCGTCACCGAGCCTTCAGCAACTTCCAAATCTGTAGTTCGTTTTGCTATATCCCAGAGATGGTTTTTAGATCTCTGGAAGGTTCTTCTTCATCATTACCCTTTGCTGCAATGATCACTGGTCAAATTTCTTTACTCTTCAGATTTCAAAGATCTTTTTCACTTCATTTTTATGTTTCGTAATTTTCTTGATTTCCTGGTTATTAATATTCTTTTTTTTGTACCTCGGTACGCTATCCCGTGGTCGCAATGCTTTAGTTCATTGTTGTGCTCGATGGATCATTCAGGTCGTATGTAAGCGGAACTTCCTGTGAGGGCTGCAATTTATTGCTTTTTGGTTCATGTATTTTCATCTAGTTTTCTGGAACTGGGATATTCAAGTTTCTGCAAGACTGTGGACAGTGGATATAATCTACATACGATTTGTTGTGCCTCTTGCTCCGCTCATGATACAGCTGTTCTGACGATGAGTTTTTTTTTTCATACTGAATAGGTGATGGCTCATAGTTCGTTTTTTTTTGCAGAGACCTACACAGTTCAATTGTGCTTGGTCCTGCCATTTTCTTAAGCCATTCATGGAGTTGTCCTTGTTCTTGGACACTTAATTAATAATGATTTATTCTCAATCACAGTTGAGCTGACATCTCTTAGCCACTCAATGAGGCCTTCTTTGTCTATTGCAAGTTGTCCAACTACAGAATCCTACTCCCCTCCTTCCTCTTTTTTGTTTCTTTTTTTAAAAATACGTGTTTTTTTGACCTTTTCTGTCCCGTGTTCGTGTTATATCTGTGATATTTCGCTTTATATTTTTCTTTTGACTTTTTTGTATTCATTGGGGCTGTTGTATTCGTTGCTGTGTGGAATTCTGTTCTGCGTGACATCTTCGATTTGCACCTATGCAATTTTTTGCAAGTCATATCAGGAGATACGTTCTCAGGTTTGCTGTCTTTTGTGTATTTGCCAAATACATAGCTGGAATTCTGTAGTCTGGTTGATTTATACGGTATTCAGCCAATTAGGCACTAGTGGTCATTCTGTACACTTGGTTGAGTCAAATCCAGGCAGTACCTCAAGTCTCGGCAGGTATAGTGTCTCGGGTATTTGCAACCGAGGGATTTTGGTGAGTCAGTTCCATTTCTTTTCCATCTTGAAGATACTGGTAGTTTTGTTGGAATTCCGTTTGATGGCCATTATCAATTTTCGTTAGCTTGTACCTAGCATAGCTGGACTGCAGAGTTTGGTTTATTCTTTTGAATTTATAAATCTTACTCGCAAGGGCGAAGGATATGATATGTTTCAGGAATCAACCTCGTTCTACGCAAATTATATTTGCAATATGTTTTGCACATTTGTTAGTAGGTGATCATATCTCAGGCACTCTCTCTACTCGAGGTACTTATATGATGCTTATTGCTGGTGATCCTGATACTCCATGTAAATCAACAGTGGATTTTATGTTGTCCGTTTTCGTTGATTTACCTGATGGCACAGACAATGGTGGTTCCACTAACTGGCAAATCTTCCTCGATCCCCTAGTTCAAATTCCATTTGACATGTCGTCGGAGCTCTCATTAATTTCATGTTCTTCCAATTTTTCCATGTGGTGTGTGTTTGGCAAAAAGTTTTAGAAATCAGCAGTCCATTTGAACAGTAGATGCGTTACTGCTTGTCTGTTGTCTCTTGGAAATAATACGTCCATATATTGGATGTCTAGGTTGATGCTCGAAAGTGTCCTTGCTCATTAAATGAGGGTGTGACTCAACTTTGGGTCCAGGACAGGGCAAACCAGGAGGGTGTGAAGCTCGTCCTACCTAGGAAGACCTAATCTTTAACCATTTCCTTGCTATTTTGATCTTTCCTTCCGCGTTGCTTTGCGAGTATCAGATGCTGGCTTTCCATAGCTCGCATGTGCGTTATCTCAACATCGTGTTTGATTATTCTCTGAGGCGTGTTCTTGATCTTGTGCAAGATTAGCGTTGTTCATTGGATAACATCCTCCTCTATGAATGAGTGAAACATATCGATAAAGCGTTTATATGTAGTCTATCTGGCTACGTGACCTAATTTTGGTTCTTCTGATTTTACATTTTCAAGTATGGCTTCGTTTAGTATTGGTGGGTGCCATGTTCCATGTTATCTGCGGTGTGTGGATGTGATGTGTGTGTGTGGTGTGTGTGTGTGTGTGCTCGTTGAAATTAATCAGTTGAATAAAAAAGTATGAATAAAGTGACTTCATGAATATTTCTTTTTGTTTTTTGATTGTTTGAAGGAGGTTAATCTAAGATAATTGGTGTAATTTCTGTTGGTATTTTGTGTGGACCGGGTGGAACCCCACCCTATTTTATGTTCTTCTTTGTTCTACATTTTCTCTTACTCCTAACATTCTAATTCATCTTTACAAATAAGTGTGAGATTAACTAAGGGAGTCTATATCTTTAACAAGCGAGGCGATTTACAAAAGACCTCACACTCATTCCTTACTTATTATGACTAGCAAAATACAACCCATCGCATTCACTGATGGAAATATGTAATGGTGGGGAGGGGGAGGATAGAGGAGGGAGATGGATAGAGGGGGAGCTGGGACAGAGGAGGAGGTGGGAGAGAGAGGAGGAGGGAAGAAAGAGGGGGAGAGGGAGAAAGAGGAGGAGGGCGGGAGAGAAGAGGAAGCGGAAGGGGGGAGAGGGGAGGGAAGTGTCTGAGAGAGAGAGGAGAGAGGAAGAGAGAGAGGAGAGAGGGAGAGGGAAGGAATTGGAGGAGATGAGGAGAGGGAGGGAGGAGGGCAGGAGGAAGGGACTAGGTATGGAGAGAGGGAGGGAGAGGAGCGAGAGAGGACAGAAGGGGGGAGATGGGAGGGGAGGACAAGGGAGGACGGAGTTGGTGGAGCTAGGATGGTGGAGGAATTGGGGTAGCCCGGACATTGGGGGTGAAAGAGGGTGGGGGAGATGAAGAGGAGGGTGGGTAGGGAGCACACGGAAGGGGGGAGGAAGGTTTGAAAGCAAGGAAGAGAGGGAGAGTGAGGAAGGGCGGGGGCTGACACCAGCAGAAAGAGAGGCACCGTCCAACTCCAACAAGAAGCTTGTTTTGTGAAACATCCTACTGGTGTGAATCAATGAGAAGGTACCCTCCTGACATCCAAAAAAAGAGGAGAAGAAATCACTTCACAAGGAACGTTTTTTTAAAACTTCTGGATTGTTTGTTTTTTGTTGTTATTGTGTTTGAAGTCAATGAAGGATAGTAACCACCTGCACCAAAAAAAAAAAGAGTAGAGTGGATTAGCGTCCACAGATTCTACTTCCACAAGCGTTATTTTTTTGAGATTCATCTTTGTCTACGGAAAGAAGAGTATAGCTCTTTCTGTATCTCCAAAAAAAAGGAGGTCACCAGTGTATTCACTTGTTCTGGCAACAACCGTTTTGAACCACTTCTGGAGTTTGAAAGACCAAATGAAAGACCTGACACAAAAAAAAAAGGGCACAGTCACTTCCACAAGACGTTATTGTTAGTAACTAAATTTGCTGGTCGTTCTTTTTGTACATAGAAGGAGTAACTGAAATGGAGATCAGCAGTTGGAATGATTGAGCATGGACACTTCCTATATCTACTGTCTCTTATTCTCAAGAACCGAGACGATTTGTTTGATACACTTTAGTGTGAAAAAAAATACTGTGGAAGTTGATCTGGACATGAGGGTACACGACTCCTTGACTCGTCGCCTCTTATTTTTAAAAAGATCAGGGCACAGGTGATTCGCTTAACCTCTCCACATATGCACGTGTTTTTGCTAGAAACAAAGTGTTTTTGTCAAGTTACGTATTGTAGGAAAGTGATCTGTGCCTTCTTTTTAAGACATGGGATTGTTCAGGAGGTTATAATCATTGGTATATTCTTAACCCGATCGCTATGCTGACACCAAAAAGAGGCAAATCACTTTCCACAAGACGTGGAAAAACTGGTTGATGTTTTCAAAAGTTTGTAGACAATGAAAGATTAACCAACCTGACACAAAAAAAGAGGCACAGATCACTTCCA
>CM068959.1:68071279-68088880 GCA_035128595.1 Eptatretus atami | reverse complement strand
TTCTTATTCTTAGCTCACTTGGAACGTAGTTCCGGGAAGCTTAAGGAATGGCATATCATCAGTCCACAAACATTTGCAACTTCTCAAACTACATGTACAATTTCAATGAAACTTCTCCACAAACTTCATCACCCATGATGTACCAATGTTAGTTCACACTAGTAAAAAAAAAATCCATAGGTATTTACTTTCTTCTCCATTACATATTTTGTTTGTCATCCACAACTTCGAGTGGTTCCCTGGTTTTCTTCTCCAGCCACGACTAGGTGAGCGCTTAGGGGTATTGCCACTATTTTTTTTTCTTCTGTTGGGGTTGTGACAAGGTATTTTTGTGCTAGGTCTTGCCCTCATTGGTTAAAAAAGAAAGGCTTGGCATGGCAAAAACCTTAATTATGTAACCAGTGTTTTTAGCTCACCTGGAACATACAGTAGTTCTGTGGAGTTTATGGGATGGTGCGTTGTTCGTCTGTCTGTCCGTCCATCTGTCTACAAATACTTGCAACTTCTTGTCTGAAACGACACATACGATTTCGATGCAACTTTACCACAACCTTCATCATCACCCTGTACGTACCAAAGTTTGTCCATGGCATTAAAAAAATCGGGCTCTAATGGGGTTTACGGGGGTTGCGTTCCAAAAGAGATATTTGCTTTCTTCTCAGATACTACACACCCAATTCCGATCAAACTTGACCACCACCTTCATCAACCGTGATGTGCTAAAGTTTGCGCATGACATTAAAAAAAATAATCAAGGTTTAAGGGGGTCTATGGCGGGTTGGATGTTGCCCCCAAAATATGTATTTCCTTTTTTCTCCAAAACCACACACACAATCTCGATGAAACTTTAACACAACCGTCATCACCCGTGATGTACCAAAGTTTTTTCACGCTATTTAAAAAATTGGGGTCGAAGCGGATTTATGGGGGGGGGTAGGTGGGTTGCTCCCCCGCCCCCCAAATAAATTGGTAATAGCTATAACATTACTTCATTGGTACATTTTTCTGATTCCATCCCAGATTGACTTCCTCCTCAATATCATTATTCTATCAAGTGAGTGCCCAGGGGTAATGCCTGTATTTCCCCCCCCCCCCCCCCCCCTTTGGCTCATGTAAAATTGAAAAGACATCGGACCAATATCTACATGTGCATTAGTCTGTATGGGCTTTGGCAAGGTGTTTTCTTGTGCCAAATCTTGTCCAGATCGATTGAAATTTACGAGAGGAAATCAAAAAGTAAAGGGAATTTTGGTGTTAAAATATATTCAGAAAATTCTGTTTACTTTTTGATTTTCCTTCGTATATTGCTTGGCAAGCCAAAAACCTTAATTTTGCAACCAACCTTGACACAAATTTCAACCTGAAAATGACTCAAATCCAAAATGATTTGACTCATCTCTGTTAGGGCTGGTTGAAAGCACCATTGTGCCAAATTAAATTTCTGTCCACTTGGATACAAGGCAAAGTGTTTTACTTTTGACCCTTAAATCGAAAAAAAATAAATGGCATCAGCCTGTTTTGGGCTAAGGTGCCTCCATGCAAAATTTGAAGAGGGTTGGTTCATAAATTAAGGGATGGTGTGTGATTTTAATTGTTGGAAAGAAACAGAAAAAAATAAGCCATATAACCTCCCCTTCCTGTAAAAATGCTACTTTTATGAAATAATAATAATTAACTAGAGGCGCTGTGCTTTATAACTGCGAGCAGTTATTTCCAGGTGCCATGACACTCCGCTTTGATACATCCCCGCTACGAACGGACACCTGACCCATGCTTTGAAAGGCAGTGGAGATGAAAGGATTTAGAAGAAGAAGCCTTAAAAGGGAGTGGAGATGAAAGGGATCCCCACAGAAGTCACTCGCATATTGTAGCCCCGTGAGCTTCGCCACTCCCACTTTTGCAACGTGGGACTTTCCTCAACCAACTCTGCACATGTCCCACGGATTTCACACCACTTATGCACATGGCCGACACGGGCTGTCCTGCTGTACTTTGCACACCACTCATTCACACGATCCGCTCCGCGGTTTTCTTTCTCCCTCGCTCTCAGAGCACGCAATTTTCCCATGCTCACTCACTCTTTCCATGCACACAAGCCATCCGACGGCAGTCCCGCAGCTGCTTCCATTCGTGACCAGCGTCACGAAAGCACGTCGTGCACGCACCTCGCAGCATGTCCACCTGTACAACTTCACTGTCAGAATTTGGCGTCTTCACTTTCCACACCCATCGCCGCACACAGGACATTCCACGTATTTCCCACCACTTATGCATACGGGATGTCCCGTGGTTTTCACAGCACTTATGCACACAGCCAACACGGGCTGTCCTGTGTTTCGCACACCTCTCATTCATACGATCTACTCTACGGTTTTCTTTCTTCCTCGCTCTCATGGAGCTCACTCTCACTCTTTCCATGCACACAAGCTGTCCGACAGCGGTCCCACAGCTGCTTTGGGGGTCCTGCGAGCACCACTTGCATCTTTGTCATCGGCTCCGAAGGAACATTTTATTGATGAATGCACGATTTTCTTTCCTCTTCAAAGCATGAAAATTAATGTACCTTCATTGGGCGGTGTATATTAAACTTTCACGACCAAGCCAATATTAATGTTTATTCACTTCACATTAAACATGTGTATTACATATCCATCAGTTTGTTTATAAGCTATTAAAAGTCGGGCAAAACATAAAGTA
The DNA here is from genome assembly GCA_035128595.1 of Eptatretus atami. Classification (NCBI taxonomy): domain Eukaryota; kingdom Metazoa; phylum Chordata; class Myxini; order Myxiniformes; family Myxinidae; genus Eptatretus; species Eptatretus atami. The sequence goes on along the minus strand of CM068959.1, from coordinate 68,086,183 downwards.
TTTTTAATAAAAGACTACGATTTTCATTCCTCTGCATATGACAATTAACGTGCATTGGGCGGTGTATATTAGACCGCTGCCGCAATCGTTGAACACAAAATATGCATTACCTCGTTTGAGTTGAAATCAAATTGTACGTTTGTTTCCTCAAAACAGTAGGTTTCTTTTATGATAGAAGACGCATTGTTCAGTTTTCCAATGTACATGAGGCCTCTAAACATATTTGTGTGAAAAAAATATGGCCGCGATTTCTGGACGGCTGGAGTGAAAGGCGTTGGCTAGCTCAAAGGCGGTGCTTGTGACATTTGCCGAGACGAGGGAAGGTGTGGCCTGCAGAATGGGTGGCGCTTATGACCCACCCAAACACACAAACGAACAGCTCTATGCAGTACATAGAGTATATAAGATATGATTTGTTGGGTATTATAAAATAATTATTTCTCTGAAACCGAATAACCTATCAATACTGGACTTTGCAGTTATGATGCACTACCCTTGCTGTATATATTTTAACAATGACATCAGTCACGTGGTTTTTCTATCCAATATGGCTGGCACACCACGTGACCTATGATGTCATCATTTTCACCATGTATGCAGCAATGGTGGTAGATTATATTTGCCAAATTTCACTTCGATTAGATAAGTGGTTCCAGAGAAAACATTTAATCTTTTTCTTCAATCCAATATGGCCGCCGATCCACGTGACTGATCAATTATTCTTTATCACCCTAGTATCCCCAACTAAGGCGGAACATGTCTGTGAAGTTCCCCTCAATCTGTCCAGCCGTTCTGGAGAAGAAGATATTTTTGAAGGTTTTTGGGTAAAACCAAGATGGCTGCCAGACCATGTGACCTATGGCATCATAGTTATCAAAATTTATTCAGCATGTCTAGCCAATAATTTGTGTGCAGTTTCACTTCGATCTCCAAAGCGGTTCTGGAGAGGAAGAATTTTTCCTTTTTGTTTTGGAAAGAAACCAATATGGCTGCCAAACCACGTGACTGATGTCATAATTTAATTTTTGTGTTCACATCTTTCCCTAGATGAACCTCAGAAATTTTCATTCTGATGGGATGCAGCAGTCTGCATGCCAAATTTTCATCGGGATACAACTTCATAAACGATGTTACGGTTAACACCACTTATACCCCTTGTGGAGGTCTTCACAACGAGCCACATTTAAATTTTTGTCCAGCTCGCGGTTCCAGAGAAGACGATGTCAAAAGTTTTCCGTTTTTTCCAACATGGCTGCCACCCCACGTGACCTATGACGTCATAATTATTTTAAAAAATTCTGCACGAATAGTCAGTTGCACCTATGGTTAAAATTTCGTGTCGATTGGACAAGTCGTTGCTGAGAAAAAACATGTTTAAGGAAATCGTTGAGCAAAAAGTCACAAAATGGGACAAAGAATAATAACAAAAAACAATCTGAACAGAAACAATAGGGTACCACAGCCTGTAAGGCTAATGGCACCCTAATAACAACTAGAACGACACTCAGTGGAGCCCATACCGCTGCCAGGCTGAACAGTTTATGTTTTGTAGCCCACCTAATAGGCCAGATCTGCATCTGGACCTGAACCAAAATCTCTCTATAAAATATTATAGGATCTGGATATTTTCCAAAATCGAATCAATTTGGCCTTGTCACTCACCAAACCTGTCTGCCCAAAAAAAACATGACCTTTGTCCACTTTTGGTGGTGAAGGTAATGTTCTCCTGGCAAGGTGACTATCATTTGCTTTGTCTAAAAGTTATGATTACTGTTCGGCTTCTCAATCTGCTTGATCTCAGCTGCTATTAAAACATGAACGCAAGAAACACTCACTCTACATATTGGCATTCATTTCCTGCCTATGTAGTTACGTTTGAAATAATAAAAATGTTGAGACCGAATTTTTAATAATACATTTCTGACAGTGAAGTTGGACAGGTGGACAATGTATGATTATGAAGAGGCTGTGGCTATCGTGTCACCTTTTGATGGTGACAAAACTTCTTTCAAAGGTTCATGTGATGGAAGTGAAAACCCAGCTGTGCTGGTATGACCTTCAATATCATTGATGAGAAGGCTTTTTAGATAGAAATAAATCTAAAAATATATCACGGAAGATTTGCAATAAATGCTTTTGAAACGTTTTCCTTGGTTTGTTGCCCTTGCCAAGGAGAGGTATTGCATTTGTATCCGTTTGTTATCTTGCCAAAACGAAAGTTTTTGCAAGATATGTTAGTCAGTCTGTATGTTATTTTTTTTTTTTTTTTTTTTTTTTGTTTGTTTGTTTGTTGTTTGTTTGTTTGTCTGTAATCACGAAAAAAAATTCTGCGGACACCAGTTTTCATTGGAAATTTTTGTAACTTCGCATATCAGAGGCCTATGGAGGTCCCTTTCAGGCCATAAAATTTTAAGGTCAGGTCAAAGGTCAAGGTCACTTGTCGCAAATCAGGGAATCGACAAAACCCTTATTTTTTGAGTAATTTTGATCGGATCGTCTTCAAACTTCATGGGAATATAGTCATGGTCTGCGCTCAGCTGATTAATTTTTGGTGGCGATTGGCCTTGACCTTCATGTGTTTTTTTTGTTGTTGTTTGTTTTTTTTTTATCTGTAATCACGTATAAATCACTCTGCAGAGCACAGTTATCATTGGAAATTTTGTAACTTCGCATATCAGAGGCCTATGGAGGTCCCTTTCAGCGCATAAAATTTTGAAGGTCAAGGTCAAAGGTCAAGGTCACTTTGTCGCAAATCAGGGGAGTCGACGAAACCCTTATTTTTTGAGTAATTTTGATCGGATAGTCTTCAAACTTCATGGGAATATAGTTCATGGTCTGGCATTCACTGATTAATTTTTGGTGGCGATTGGCCTTGACCTTCATGGTTAACGCCTAAGGTCAAACATATTTGACCCAAGGTCAAATTTTCAAGTTTAGGAACATATCGTGTAGTACTTCAAATTGAACACCTCGATGAGTGCTTTCTAGATATATCAAGCTTGAGACATTATGACGTGATTTGGTGACGTTTTGGGCAAACGCATATTTTTCATGGTTACTCTGTAGAACGATTCTCATCGGAATCTCTCGTAGGCAGATATTCTCAAGGAGTCGCTCCTGGTGGATAGCAGCTCTGTTCACCTCAGTGTGACCTTAAAGAAGTCACACGTGGTCACCTTTTGGCAAGATACGGATCACCTACGGGTGACATTGGTTTTTTTATTTTTTTATTTTTTTTGTTTGTCTGTAATCACGAAAAAAAAATGTTGCAGACCAGTTTTCATTGGAAATTTTTGTAACTTCGCATATCAGAGGCCTATGGAGGTCCCTTTCAGCGCATAAAATTTTGAAGGTCAAGGTCAAAGGTCAAGGTCACTTTTTCGCAAATCAGTGTAATCGACAAAACCCTCATTTTTTGAGTAATTTTGATCGGATCGTCTCAAACTTCATGGGAATATAGTTCATGGTCTGGCACTCAGCTGATTAATTTTTGGTGGCGATTGGCCTTGACCTTCATGTGTTTTTTTTTGTTGTTTTTTTTTTTTTATCTGTAATCACGTTTAAATCACTCTGCAGAGCACAGTTTCATTGGAAATTTTTGTAACTTCGCATATCAGAGGCCTATAGAGGTCCCTTTCAGCGCATAACATTGAAGTCAAGGTCACGTTGTCGCAAATCAGGGGAGTCGACGAAACCCTTATTTTTTTGAGTAATTTTGATCGGATCGTCTTCAAACTTCAAGGAATATAGTTCATGGTCTGGCATTCAGCTGATAATTTTTGGTGGCGATTGGCCTTGACCTTCATGGTTAACGCCTAAGGTCAAACATTTGACCCCAAGGTCAAATTTTCAAGTTTTAGGAACCATATCGTGTAGTACCTCAAATTGAACGCCTCGATGAGTGCTTTCTAGATATATCAAGCTTGAGACATTATGACGTGATTTGGTGACGTTATGAGGCAAACGCATATTTTTATCTTGCCAAAACGAAGTTTTTGCAAGATATGTTAGTCAGTCTGTATGTTTTTTTTTTGTTTTTTTTTTGTTTGTTTGTCTGTAATCACGAAAAAAAAATTCTGCAGACCACAGTTTTCATTGGAAATTTTTGTAACTTCGCATATCAGAGGCCTATGGAGGTCCCTTTCAGGCCATAAAATTTTAAGGTCAAGGTCAAAGGTCAAGGTCACTGTCGCAAATCAGGGGAAATCGACAAAAACCCTATTTTTTTGATCTGGATCGTCTTCAAACTTCATGGGAATATAGTTCATGGTCTGGCGCTCAGCTGATTAATTTTTGGTGGCGATTGGCCTTGACCTTCATGTGTTTTTTTTTGTTGTTGTTTGTTTTTTTTTTTATCTGTAATCACGTATAAATCACTCTGCAGAGCACAGTTATCATTGGAAATTTTTGTAACTTCGCATATCAGAGGCCTATGGAGGTCCTTTAGCGCATAAAATTTTGAAGGTCAAGGTCAAAGGTCAAGGTCACTTTGTCGCAAATCAGGGGAGTCGACGAAACCCTTATTTTTTGAGTAATTTTGATCGGATCGTCTTCAAACTTCATGGGAATGTAGTTCATGGTCTGGCATTCAGCTGATTAATTTTTGGTGGCGATTGGCCTTGACCTTCATGGTTAACGCCTAAGGTCAAACATATTTGACCCCAAGGTCAAATTTTCAAGTTTTAGGAACCATATCGTGTAGTACCTCAAATTGAACACCTCGATGAGTGCTTTCTAGATATATCAAGCTTGAGACATTATGACGTGATTTGGTGACGTTTTGAGGCAAACGCATATTTTTCATGGTTACTCTGTAGAACGATTCTCATCGAATCTCTCATAGCAGATATTCCTCAAGGAGTCGCTCCTGGTGGATAGCAGCTCTGTTCACCTCAGTGTGACCTTAAAGAAGTCACACGTGGTCACCTTTTGCAAGATACGGATCACCCTACGGGTGACATTGGTTTATTTTCATGGTTACTGCTAGAACGATTCTCATCGGAATCTCTCGTAGGCAGATATTCCTCAAGGAGTCGCTCCTGTGTGGATAGCAGCTCTGTTCACCTCAGTGTGACCTTCAAGAAGTCACCTGTGCGTCACCTTTTGGCAAGATACGGATCACCCTACGGGTGACATTGGTTTATTTGTTTGTTTGTCTGTCTGCACAGAACTTCAGCGTTTTTCTCTGCAACGGCTTGGCGGATCAAGACAAAATTTTCACCATAGGAGGGGCGACTCAATTAGAATGTTTTATTGATAATTATGATGTCATAGGTCACGCGGTGTGGCAGCCATGTTGGAAAAACAGAAAAACTTTGGACCTCTATCTCTGAAACCGCACCAAGGAAAAAATTGAAACTTTGCACACGGCAAGTACTCATAGAGAATGTGTGATTTTTCTTTTATGATGTCATAGGTTCCTTATGTAGAACGCTACAACTGATCAGTATGAAAAAATGTTGAGAGTAATCTTGGGATAAAATGGTCCACAGAAAATAATTTATGATGTCATCTGTCACGTGATTCAGCAGCCATATTTGTTTTTAAAATAATCATTTAAAAACCTTCAAAAATCTTCTCTGAAGTGGCTGAACGAATTGAGGTGAAACTTTACAGGTATGACCGACTATCCATGAGGAACAAAAGGTTCACATGGATGAATGACGTCATAAGTCACATGGTTTGGCAGCCATATTAGATTTATGTCGAGATCGAGGGGAAACTTCACCCACATGTTCCCCAAGCCTTGGGGATACCAGCGTATTCACGAATAATTAATGTCACATGGTCTGGCAGCCATATTGGATTGAGCGAAAATCTTTAAAAAAATTTATTTCTCTTGAATCTCTGAATCAATCGATGTGAAACTTCACAGTTATGATCTAGTAGTGATGGGGAATATCTTTTAAATTTCAACCTGATCGGACACACGGTCTGGCGACCAGAATTTTTTTTTTTGATCTGGTTTCTTTCTTATTTTTATTTTTACAGCTTGGATGGGTTTCAGGGTAGAGTTTGGTTGGGTTTGAGGGTGGAGGAGTAGCAGCTGAAATACGAATCCCATTCAGGTTCCTCCTGATGACTTCATCTTTTCTTTTTGCTTGTTTGGGTTCCTTCTGATTACTCCAATGCAGGACTGTACTTATTTGGTCTTCCATTTGATTTGAATTGAATTCATTTTAATCCCATTCGGAATTAAATTGAAAAGTAAATGTCATGGGTCAGGGTCAGGTGTCCGATCAAAGCGGGGACATCTTGGTACCCGGTCATCACTGCCAGCAGTTGTAAAGTGGCAGTTCTGGTTTTGTCTATTCTTAATTACATATCACACCAGTACACAAACACCACACAAAATACACAAAACAAAACTACACAAACGCCACACAAAACAAGTCCTGGCGAAGGTCTGCAATCTCTAATTGCTCTTTTTCTTGTTTAAACATTGCATTATAGTTATGCATATAATGTACAAAATTCCACCCGTGGCTTTAGTATTGCTGGTGGAAAAACCCAGATGTAGATCGCTTTCACCAATTATTATACCGCCAATTTCAATAAACCCTTGGGGTTTACCGGGTTTGTTTGGTTGTTTTTTTGCGTTTTGTTTTGTACATATGCAAGTATATATTATTATCTCAGCCACCGAAGGTGGAAGGAGGTTATGTTTTCACCCCTGTCTGTCTATTTGTTACTTGGTGAAAAAATGTTTTTGTTAAGTATGTTGGTCTGTAGCGTTTGTCTGTCTGGCTGTCTGTCTGAGTCTTTGTTTGTCTGTTTGTCACACGATTTTTGGCCACAGTTTTCAAGCAATCGTTTTGAAATTTTTTGTGTGTAGGTGACCGGCCAAGGACGGCAACGATAAATTTTGGTGACTATCTGAATCCAGATCCGGATCTGAGAATGTTTACAGTGATTCTTCACCATTGAGAGATAGGGCCAGAAGCGATATATAGAGCAATATCTCAAAAGGTTATGGATGGATTCACACAAAACTTGGTGGACAGGTTGGGAGTGCGATAGGAAGCATGATTATTTTGGTGAAGAATCAATCTAGAATCTGGATACAAGAATTATTTAATTTTTAACTGATTCTTCACCATTGAGAGATGAGGCTAAAAACGATATTGCATGATATCTCAAAATGTTTAGGATGGATTCGGATGAAATTTGGTGGACAGGTTGGGTGTGTGACAAGGAATAATTGATTCGATTTTGGTGAATGATCTCAATCGCCGGATCTGGATTGAGAATTTTTCAAGGTGATTCTTCACCATTGAGAGATGGGGCAAAAAACTATGTTTAGCATGTTATGTCTTAAAAGTTGTGGATGACTTGTGACACAACGAGGTGGAAGAGTTGGTTAAGGTGACAGAATAAGCCGATTTTATTTTGGTTAAGCTCCAGAAATCAGATCTGACCTAATAGTGGCATACAAATGTAACCTATTCAGCCTGGCGGAGGTATCCATCAGCTGTTATTAATAATCACAGGTGGGTTGACTCTGCTGTCATCCTTCTGGGTCGGAAAAAATGAGTGCCAGCTTTCTTGAATCCTTGTCGGAGTGGCGACCTACTCAGGATGTGTCAATAGCCAGGAGACTGCTTAGGCAGCACCAATGCTCTGCACAGAGTAGGTCGAATGGATGGATGGCAGAGGTATATGTTCCTCAACGAGTGCCGTTCCGTTCGGCCAAGTTGTCACTGAGTGTTTTTTACTTAGAATCTAAGATTTTGTAGTATACTGATGATGACTTCCGTCATCTGTTTGTGTGTGTGTGTGTGTGTGTGTGTGTGTGTGTGTGTGTGTGTGTGTGTTTGTGTGGTTTTGTGTGTGTGTTGTGTGTAGGCACGATAACTCGAGAAGCGGAAGAAGATACACATGTCAAATTAACACAGTGATTCAGGAGGGTGATGGTAGCGCTGATTTAGAATTGGTCAAAATCGTCAAAGGTCAAGGTACAGTGAGGTCAACATTGATTTTTGTTTGGTTTTGTACAGAATCATCGTAGAAACTTCTGGTTTGATCGCTACTTCTCTAGAGCAGCTTTTATTAGACAAGGCAGAGGTCAAGTTGACGATTTCGTAAGTACCAGTCTATGACTGCTTGTTTGTCTGTTTGTGTGTTGGATATCTCAAAAAGTTGTGGACGGATTCGGATGAAATTTTGTGGGCAGGTTCGATGTGTGACAAGGACGAACTGATTAGATTTTGGTGAAGATCCAAATACAGATCCGGATACGAGAATTATTCAGGTGATTCTTCACCATTGAGAGATAGGGCCGAAAACGATATATAGCATGACATTTCAAAAATGTATTGGTCCCAATATGTTCTTGTGGATCAAGCATTGCATGGCAGAGGTATGTGCTCTACCGAGTGTCCTAGTTGTAATTATTATTTTATTTTTAAGTCAGAGGCAGAGGTGTAGAGGAGGATGAAGAAGGGAAGAGTGCCAGGCATTGGCCTTACAGAAATGATAATTGCAATGGGAGAATACGAAGTCAGTTGGACGAAGAAGCTGTTAAATGTATGTATGAGAGAAGTTTCAATTCTGGAGGATTGGAGGGCAGGGTTAATTGTGCCGAATTGGCAGGGGAAAGGAGATTTTCAAGATCTGGGGAAGTACAGCCCAGCATTAGATTCCTTAGTCATGTTATGTCATGAAGGTGCTGGAGAGGAAGAGTGAGGAGTGGGAGATCGGAGAAGAGCAGCAAGAGTTTAGAAAGGGTAGGGGGTGACGGATGGGATGTTCACGCAGAGTCAGTTTGTGGAAAAGAGGTTGAAGGTGCAAGGTGAGATGGCATTGGGATTTGTGGACCTGGAGAAGGTTTATGACACTGTCCCGAGGGAGGTGGTAATTGCGACATCGAGATGGATGGGAGTGCCAGAAGCAGAAGTTAGGTTGGTGGAAGGGATGTACAAGGGAACGATGCGAAGAGTTTTGGTTGGTCCTGGGATGTCTGAGGAGTTCAATGTGAACATCGGTTTGAGACACGGAAGCTCTCTCAGCACACTCATGTTTATCATGGTGATGGAGCTGGTAAGCAGGAAGGTGATCTTGAGGGGTAGTATGGGGAGGATGTTGTGTGTGGATGATCTGGCTATTGTGGAGAGAGGGTGTGAGAGGCAGGAGGTACTGAGGATTGGAAGGAGGCATTTGTGAAGAATGGGCTTAAGATGAGTATGGAGAAGAGGAGGAGAATAAAGGGAAGAGGAGGAGAAGAAGAATTATTATTATTATTTTGTTTGAAGGTCTCACTTCTAATGCATAGCAATTGGCGATTGGAATCTGTGTCCATTCCATTATTCTATTTACTGGATATTTGAATTGGCTGGAGTGGACTCTGAGCTTCTAAACTTGTGATGACAATATAAATGGGAACACAAAATTTAACAAAAAAATGGATTTGTTTTACTTTTAAGAATAGTGAAAAGGCTGATTGCTATGGATCGAGCCATTAGAGGTTAGCAATGGATAGACATCCCCTCAAGGTATACCAGAGATGTGTGGTTGTATGTATTTGTGCAGGAGAGGTCAGAGCTGACAGTGAGGCCTGGAGGTTCCTTTTTGGTAAAATTGTACTGATAGACACAATGCAACACTTTTTATTCCAAAATCTGAGAAAAATAGCCTGGATCTTCTGGTATCTGGATTACTTTGTTGGCCTATTCAGAATTCTAATTGTGTGCCTGAAATTGTAGATAAAACTTGGTCTCCTTTATAAGTTTGTTTTTATTTATCTTGATCAGCTCTGCCCTGCTTGCTGCATCTATTTTCAGTGGTGTCTGCTCAGCTGATGGATATTAAAAAGTCGCTGTTGGTCCCCCATTCATATGTGGAGCTGGTGGTAGATGGACTGCCTGAGACATCGAAGAAGACTGAAAGGGTTGGCAATGTGTCCAAGCCACATTGGGATGAGCATTTCACCGTGTAAGCACCATGTGGGTGTGTGTGCATGCCATTCTCTTTTTTGAAAGTAGCTGCCTCTAAATTCAGGATGTTCCACCTGTAAAGTGGTTTACATTGATTAACAGATAAGAAAAATGCAAACTGGCATTTGGAGGCATATTTTACAATCATTAACTTATTTTTAATATCAACTGAAAATGTAGGACATTTAAAGTTACAGGTGTTGTGTCAATGTTTCTTGCACTAAATTTGTAATTAAATATTAACCATTTAAATTGATGAATGGTTTATTTGTTAGTGCAGACAGTTTTCTTAGCTCCCTGAGAGCCTCTCAAAAAGCCACGTTTACCACACTGCATCTGTGTTCTCCAAGGGTTGTAGTTTGTTCTCTGTTCCCTTAATTGTATCGGGAATCTGTTCCCATCTTTTTGCCCGTTATTACTTGAACCTATTGTATCGATTTTGAGTTTGTTAGTCCACAACTAGGCAAAGCCGACTGCAATTGTCCGAAGCATTCAACATTCTCACTGTATTGTCTTCTTTTTTTCATCCCCTCAAACTCGTCTTTGTCACACATCTCCCCCTTATCTAATCAAAAATTCTCAATTTTTTATTTTTAAGCACAACCCCCTCACTCATGCCCTTCTCATAACAAGGATATACTGTACAAGGAACTTAGATACATGCGGAAGCCAATTGGCCTATCATGCATGGGCTCTGTCAGCACAACATTAATTAAATCTATCAGTTTACCGAATTAATTTTCAATGGGGGGAAGGTGGGGGGGGGGGGGGGGCGGAGGGAGGTGGTGGAAGAGTGGGGAGGAAGTCGGTGGGTAGATAGAAGGCAGCACGAGGGTGTTTTATTTATTTTTAGTGTGGTGGGGGGGGGGTGATATTGTTTTAGGTTAGCAATTCATTAAAACTGACTGCACATTCACCTTAATTGCAGGTCCTTGACGCATCACAATTACTACACATCTATCAATGACCAATCCATACCTCAACGACACCATCCTGCCCATATATTATATATATATATATATATATACAGTGGGAGAACAAGTTTGATACACTGCCGATTTTGCAGTTTTCCCACTTACAAAGCACGAGAGTCTGTAATTTTTATCATAGGTACACTTCAACTGTGAAAGATGGAATCTAAACAAAAATCCTGAAAATCACATTGTATGATTTTTAAATAATTAATTTGCATTTTATTGCATGAAATAAGTATTTGATACATCAGAAAAACAGAACTTAATATTTGGACAGAAACCATTGTTTGCAATTACAGAGATCAGACGTTTCCTGTAGTTCTTCAGGTTTGCACAGACTGCAGCAGGGATTTTGGCCCACTCTCATGCAGATCTTCTCCAGATCCTTCAGGTTTCGGGGCTGTCGCTGGGCAACACAGACTTTCAGCTCCCTCCAAGATTTTCTATTGGGTTCATGTCTGGAGACTGGCTAGGCCACTCCAGGACCTTGAGATGCTTCTTACGGACCACTCCTTATTCCCTGGCTGTGTTCGGTCGTTGCATGCTGGAAGACCCTGCCACGCCCCATCTTCATTCCTTGTGAGGAAGGAGTTGTTGCAAGATCTCGGGATACATGGCCCCATCCATCCTCCCTCAATACGGTGCAGTCGTCCTGTCCTCTTTGCAGAAAAGCATCCCCAAAGAATGATGTTTCCACCTCCATGCTTCAGCGTTGGATGGTGTTCTGGGTTGTACTCATCCTGTCTTCTTCCTCCAAACACGGCGAGTGGAGTTTAAACCAAAAAGCTTCTATTTGGTCTCATCAGACCACATGACCTTCTCCCATTCCTCCTCTGGATCATCCAGATGGTCATTGGCAAACTTCAGACGGCCTGGACATGCGCTGCTTGAGCAGAGGACCTTGCGTGCGCTGCAGGATTTTAATCCAGACGGCGTAGTGTGTTACTTATGGTTTTCTTTGATACTGTGGTCCCAGCTCTCTCAGCATTGACCAGTCCTGCCGTGTAGTTCTGGTGATCCCTCACCTTTCTCATGATCATTGAGGCTCCACGAGGTAGATCTTGCATGGAGCCTCAGACCGAGGAGATCGACTGTTATCTTGAACTTCTTCCATTTTCTAATAATTGCGCCAACAGTTGTTGCCTTCTCACCAAGCTGCTTGCTTATTGTCCTGTAGCCATCCCCAGCTTGGCAAGTCTACAATTTTGTCCCTGATGTCCTTAGACAGCTCTCTGGTCTTGCCCATTGTGGAGAGTTGGAGTCTGATTGATTGATGTGGACAGCTGTCTTTTATGCAATAACGAGTTCAAACAGTGCAGTTAATACAGGTAATGAGTGGAGAATGGAGGGCTTCTTAAAGACAAAGCTAACAGGTCTGTGAGAGCCGGAATTCTTACTGGTTGGTAGGTGATCAAATACTTATTCATGCAATAAAATGCAAATTAATATTTAAAAATCATACAATGTGATTTTCAGATTTTGTTTTAGATTCCGTCTTTCACAGTTGAAGTGTACTATGACAAAAACAGACCTCTACGTGCTTTGTAAGTGGGAAAACCTGCAAATCGGCAGTGTATCAAATACTGTTCTCCCACTGTATATATATATATATATATATATATATATTATATACATACACACACGCGCACACACTGTTTTTTCCTTCCACTACCTTCCAGGGAGACTATCAATGCATTTACTACTCTAATACCCCCTTCTGCATACTCCCGTCCCAGTTCTCCTTTCTTTACTCTCTGTGTGTGGCCATTGATGCCTTCCTTCACTCATTGTGTATCATCCTTCTCCCTTTTCATTTCAAAACTTCCTTCTTGCACTTCTAAAACTTTTTTATCAACCAATAACGTTTTAAATGACATTTCAAAATGTCTGTCTTCCTTGACGTCCTTTCCATATACCTACCTCTGATACACCTTGTTCTTCTTCTTCCCAACACGTTTGATTCCCTCATTTTCTTTCACACCCCATATCTCATGTTTATACAGCCTTACTTTTCTTCCTTCTTTTCATCAATCTATCCTCCACGCTGATCGCAATGTCTTTGCTTCTCAAAGTTTGGAAATGGAATCCATAAAATACACCCTGTTTACAACAAGTGTGGACTTGCAATTGATAATCCCTTCACATTTGCTCCCTCCACACCTACACCCTCAGCTCCTATTCCTTCCCATATCCAATCCTGTAGACCACTGATAGTTGAGGTCTTTATTCAAATATTACCGATCTTTCCATCCAGGTTACTGCTGTAACTCTGGAAATTGTATGTTTAACGGAAAAGTTCCTCTCACAGGATGTCTCACATTCCTCTGCACTTCTCCCTGGCTATTCTCTCTTTCATTTAGACAGACCATTTCCTGTCCTGTTGGTGGTGTTGCTATCTATGTCAGGAATTCCATTATTCTTCACTGCTCCTGGTTGTATATTAGTGTGATGGAAATCTGCACTGTTAGTTTTTCTGTTTTTCCCTCTGCATTGGCAGTTTCATGGCCTTCTAGCCATGTGTGAGGCAATCTCAATTATTTGGAGCCACAGCTTGCCCCGTAAACATGTGTTATTCCTTCTCCCTGTCCTGCCCATCCTTTTTATTGTTAAAACCCCCCTCCAATTCATGCCTGTTCTCCATCCGCACTAAGCTGCATGGGCCTCAACCGCCGAGCAACAAATAAATGGGGATCTCATAATATATGCGCAAGGACGTAACGGATGGTGTGAGACTCCACTTTGTGGTCCGGATAATAAACAGTGGTCTGTGGCACCAGCAGAAGAGGAAGAAGCAATCTGAGGATTCGGGAAAGTCTGTGGTCTTTTCGTCCCGGCTTGTGCAAACCTTCCTCATCCGCTTCTCCTTTTCTTCTTTTTATTCACATCGCTCTCTTTTTTCCCTTTTCTCATGAGTCTTCTCTGTCTCTCATTGGTCCGCAGCCGATGGGTGCAGGTCCACGATGTGGCTTGTGGAAAATGCCACGTCATTCTGAGGAAACGCTTGGTTCAGCCCTTGCCCCTCCCTTCACGTGCCCAAGGCCGCGGCAGAAGCCCCCGCCCACTCCCTCGCACGCAAGCATTCACCTGTACAGTCCTGCACTGTGCATACTGTTTCACATGCGATAAACGCCATCCCACAGGCTCCAGTGTTGCTTTGGCTGTATGCTTGGGGTCATTGTCCTGTTGAAACGACGTACATCTTCACCTCAGTCAAAGTTTTTTTTGCACTCTGAAGCACGTTCTCTGAAAGGATGTGCCTGTATTTGGCAGCATTCATTGTTCCTTCTATCCTTACAAATCTCCCAGTCCCTACCGCTGAAAAGCATCACCATAGCATGATACTGCCACCGCCATGCTTCACGTTAGGGATGGTGTTAGATGAGTGATGAACTATGCTCGGTTTCCACCAGACATAGCGCTTTGCATTCAGGCAGGCTAAAGAGTTCATTTTTCGTCTCATCAAACCACAGAATCTTTTGCCTCATGGTCTCAGTCTTTCACATGCATTTTTGCAAGCTCCAGGCATGCTGTAGTGTCTTTTTCTGAGGAGTGGCTTCCATCTGTCCACTCTCCCATAAATCCGAGATTTGTGAAGTGCTGCAGAGATTGTTGTCCTTCCGGTAGGTTCTCCCTTCGCAGCGAAGGAACTTTTTAGTTCTGTCAGAGTGGTCATTCGGCTTTTGGTCACCTCCCTGACCAAGGTCCTTTTTGCCCAGTTGCTCAGTTTGGTCGGATGGCCAGCTCAAGGAAGAGTCTGGGTCGTTCTCACTTTTTTCCATTTCCCAATGATGGAGTTCACTGTACTCTTGGGAACTTTCAACACTCTAGAAATTGTTTTATATCCTTCCCCAGATCTATGCCTCCTCACAATTCTATCTCGGAGTTCTACGAACAGTTCCTTGGACTTCATGGTAGAGTTTCTGCTCTGGCATGCACTGTCAACTGTAGTCCAGGCAAAATAAGGTTTGATCGGGAACAAATTGCAACAGAATTTTTTT
>CM068959.1:68014423-68029778 GCA_035128595.1 Eptatretus atami | reverse complement strand
TCTACCGCCTCCTTTCTGGTCTTGCACCCTCTCCTCAATCCATAATTTGTCCCCCTCCCCCCTCAAGTTTCTGCAGGGCTCACACAGTGCACCATCAACCCCTTCTGGTGAAACTACTAAATCCAGGATCACTGCTCATTTCCACTTCTTTGTTTTTATTTTTTCCCTCCTGTGGAACCAAGTTCCACATCCTCTTCAATCTCGTTCTTCCCTCCAGGACTTCAAGACAGTTGTTCACCACCATCTCAGATCATCCCCAATTCAAAACATGAACTCTTCTCCCCTCGTCAACCCCACCCCACCCTACCCCGGTCCCTTCCTCCTTCCAAATTCCCAATTTCCCCTCCTTGGAGTTTCCTACTGTATCCATCTTGTCTACCCCATGTGTCCTCTCCTGCCCCCATTCCTATCCACACCCATTGTTTGTCCAAGTCTCCCTCTATCTTGGCTTCAAATCTGCTGTTAGTATCCCACCCCACCCCCACTCTCTCTACTGTCCTTTTTGACCTGTTATGTCCTGATCCGGTCAGTGTACTAGCTCTTCTATAAGCCTGCGTGACTTATATACATATATATATTATATAATATATATATATAATATTATATATATATATATACTTATATATATATATATACATTTTTATTTTTTTAATTTTTTTTTTTTTTTTTTTTTATTCGCCATTTTTTATTTCATTAAAACATGTTTTTATATCGTGAAGATCTGTACAATATAAAATGTTATAAAATAATAATGAAATGTAAATGGCAAAAGTACAAATTTAATATTGTTGGTGCAATTTTGACGACTTCCATCATTACTTTTTCCACAGACACTTGATCTCATTTGCAAATGAAAGCAATTGAACGTATTTAGAAACGATTACATCACTCTGAGCGAACTGCTTCCCGGTCTTATTGACTACACTGTACCACCTTTTCGGTTTCAAAAATTGTTTGTAGTAACTGTAAAAAAACACAACAGTATCAATAGAATTTCACTATTAAGGTATGAAATAGGGGTAGGGGTATCTTTGAGTGTTACATATTTTGAGGGCTGTCTGTTGAAGTGTTACAGAGCGTTACAAGGGGGGTGGGGGTGTCAGATTTGGGCAAAAAAATGCGTTACGTAATTTTTGAATTGCCCCTTGACAAAGCCGTGTCAGTTTCTGGAAATATTGAGATCGCGTATCTCCTGGTCATGTGGAGAAGAAAGCTGGCGTGCTGGTTATACCCGTGTGCGGGTGATTACGTGCCTGAAATTTCCGAGAGCACTTTTTCCCCAGATTTGGGTTAAACAAGTGGGAGGGTTATTTGCATGAAAATACAGTATATTGGAAGTACACTAATAATAGAGCAACCTCTATCGTAATATTTTATTCTGGCTGGCTCTTTGGCATCGGTCTGAGCATTTGCATTATGATATTGTTGCGGTTCTGTGAAACCGGCACTCCTCCGAGGCAATGGCACACAACATATAGCACTCTTAAGACAGTCATTAGCCTCCATTGGACTAAATCCGAAACGGGGGCTTTTGGATTTGGTCTCGATTTTTGTGTCCATACGTGCATGCATCCGCAACCATATCCGAGACATGTATGGATCGACTTTATTCGTACTTGGCACAAAGACAACACATAACAGTATACATAGGCAGATGATGTTGTTTCACGATGCAATCAAAGATGATCGACTAGCAGCCATTTTAGTTGGAAAAAAACAAACAAACCCGGTGTCGAACACTTCCTCAAACATTTCTCAGACATGCATTTACCAGTCTTGTTCAAACTTGGTACACAGATACTGAATGATGGCATGCATGTCATTTATGCACATCATTTTGTTTTTCGAGATCGGATCCAAGATGGCCGATTGGCAGCCATTTTGTTACTTAAGTTTGTCCCCAACCATTTCTCAGACATGCAAGGCACGATTTTGTTCAGACTTGGCAGAAGCACAGCACATGATGGCATACACGTGCACCTCACTTTATTTTGTGATCTGCTCAAAGATGGCTGACTGGTAGACTGGCAGATATTTTAGTTTAAAAAAAAAAAATTTCAACCCGGTCTCAAACACGTCAGGTCAGGTCAAGTATGGGAGCTCGGCAGATGCCTGGCCCATCCCCATCTACTTGAGATGCTGATCAACCTGCTACAACCATGAGGCACATGGTCAGCCCATTGGCCTCCTCCACTCATGAAGTTCCCTTGCTGAGAGAATCTGGTGAGCAGGATCAGCGTCGGGAAAACGAGTCACGTGCCCATACGGCCGCAGCTGACACTTTGCAGGTAACAAATCTCACTTGAGTCTCAGCAACTGCTTGTTGGACACAAAGTCCGACAAGCGATAGCCAATGATTCTTCGAAGAGACCTGGTACCACCAAAGGAATTAATCTCTGTCGCAGATCCCTGGTCAGAGTCCAAGTCTCACATCCGTAGATCAAGACAGGAAGCACCAAGGACCTGAAGCATCGGACTTTCGTCCTCCTGCACAGGTAGCGACAGTGCCACACCCCATGATCCAGTGAATCTATGACTCCCCAGGCCCGATCCAGATGTCTATTAACCTCTGGCTCACAGCCAGCAGAGACATGAATATGACTGCCAAGGTAAGTGCATCACTCCGCAACCTCTACATCCTCACCACAAACAGGTACAGACAAGATAGCAGCATCCAAGATGTCATTGAAAGCCCGGATCTTAGTTTTGACCCAGGAAACCCGTAATACCAGCGGCTCCGACTCCTCATTCAGCACCTCGATGGCCCCGAAAAGGATATCTGAAGTCTCCGCAAAGATGACAGCATCATCTGCGAAATCAAGGTCAGAGATATTGACATTTCCAAATGACACACCGCAGCTTGATCTCTCCGACATCCTCCCCAGAATCCATTCCATAAAGTGCTGAAAAGTGTGGGGGCCAGTAGACACCCCTGATGAACTCCAGTAACAACTGGAAATAAATCTGAGATGGTGTCACCACATCTCACAGCCCTCCCAGTACCAGAGTATAGTTCAGACATCAGATTGATCAGCTTTGGTGGTAACCCATGAAGACCAAGAATCCTCCAGAGGGCATCCCAATTCACTGAATCAAAAGCTTTGCAGAGATCAACAAAGGTTGCAAGCAGCCCCTGCCAAAACTCTCGTCTGCATTGGGTGAGGACCCGAAGGGCAAGGATACAGTCAATCGTTGACCTCTTTGGTGTAAAGCCTGACTGCTCTGGGCGCTGGTGCTCAAGCAGGTGGTGGCAAACCCTGTCAATAATTATCCGAGCGAAGACTTTGCCCCAGCACTGAGAGCAGCGTCAACCCCTCGGTAGTTGTTGCAGTCCTGGCGATGAACCTTCCCTTTCCAGAGAGGGACAACGAGGCCCCTCTTCCAGTCAGTTGAGAGGTTGCCTGTGTTCCAGGCATAGCACAGAACTGCATGCAACGACATGAGTACAGCATTTCCACCAGCCTTGAGAAGTTCAGCATGGATGCTACAGATCCCAGGAGCTTTTCCCCATTTCAACCGGTTCACCGCAGCCTGCTTTTCCACAAACAAAGGTGGATAACAGTTCATTGGAGGGTCAGCAATAGTAATGGTAACACCGTTGTCATCCAACTCAACAGCTGGTGGATCAGCCTGGTATAGCCGCTCAAAGTAACTGGCCCAGCAGGCCTTCACTTAGGACTCCTCTGTCAATAGTCCACCACCCTCCGCTCTAACTGCAGTACACAGTTGATGCTCTACCCCATCACAGATTCCTCACGCATAGGCCTCCTTGTCCACCCTCAGCACATGTACAGTTTTACACCTCAACTCCCTGAGCAGCTCAGCTCTGCCATTAAGCCTGTCCCTGTGACTCTGGTCAATGGTATCCAGTGTCCATTGAGAGACAAAATTCTTCTTCGCCCTGTGGTGAGTTCCAGGACATCCACCGGCACCATCAAGGATGGTGGTCTTGAAGGCACTCTACAACTCTTCAGGATTCCCCAACGCACTCAGACCCCCAAAATCCCCATTCAGCCTGTTCGCAAACTCCTCAGCTACCCTCTCATCCTTGAGCTTGCCAACATCCAGCCTTGGCTGGCATGGTACCATTCTCCCAGATTTAGCTGCAACTTCAGAGTTGCCACCACAAGCCTGTGGTCGGTATTGAGGAACTGAGCACTCCGGTAGACCCTGCAGTTCTGCATCATCCTCCAGCGACCATCACCAAGCACATGGTCAATCTCCTTTGCCATACCACCAGCTTTGGAATTCCAAGTCCAGCAATGAGCCTGTGTGCTGAAACCATGAAACAGCCACCATCAGTCCATGACTTCCTGCAAAGTCAAGGAACTTCGTGCTATTCGGGTTCACAGTTCCAGACTCATGGGTACCAACACATGCCTCATAACCATCCCTATCAGTTCCAGTCGATGCATTGAAATCCCCAAGACAAGAAGAGTATCTCGCCTGGGGCACTGATCAACCACAGACTTGAGCGTGGCATAGAATGCGTCCTTCACGGTTAGATCACTCACCTCAGTCAGAGCATAGACAGACACCAGTGAAACGACACCCAAGGAGTGACGAATCCTTAGTCTCATAATACGCTCATTTACCGGTGTTACCTCTGTTATCCTTGGAGTCAGCTTATTGTACACAGCTACAGCAACTCCTTGTGCATGGTAACCATAAGAGCGACCAGACCAATCGTAGGTGTAACCACCCACCATGATCTCACGACTATCGGGTCTCCGAACCTCAGAGAGTGCTGCAATACCGATGTTCAAACGCTTGAGCTCAGATGATAACTGAGATATGTGATCATCCTCTCTTCGGGATAGGACATTCCAGGCACACAACCGAAGGGACCGCCTCACGTTAACCCAAGGAGACGAGACGGCCGTCTGGTGGACAACACCTCTGCACCACCCTGGCACACACTACCACAATCTGACCCGGGAAGGTTACCCCTGGTTTTTCCTCCTACCATCAAAGAGTGGGAGTCCCGAAGGGTTTTCCCCAATCCCGTCATCTGGTGAGCTGCCCTGCGGAGGGCAGCTGCACAGGAGGTACTCCCACGGAGTGGGTTTTCAGTTTTCTTTGTGGTTTTCTTGTCTTTTGTGGAATGAAGACTTTTACAGTGGCTGGAGTGTTAATCCTGCCACCAACCTCCCCAAAAAAGTTACCCAACTGCAGGAGAATATCTGCAGACACAGTTGGGTGCTAGTTGTGGATGGCCATTGGCTCACAAGGAGCTCCTCCGCCCTTTGACAGTTTTTGTTTTTAATCCTGCTGGGTGGCCATATCATACACCCTCCTCACCAGGCAACCTGTTTGGGGAGACAGTTTAGTCGCCGGCAACCCGACCATGAAACAGGTTGGTACAGGTTTACATGATACCTGTAGCAAGTCACGGATCTGATCTGGCCTGACCTGCCAAACATGTCCTCAACCATTTCTCGGACATGCATTTGCTAATATTCAAACTTGGCATACAGATAATGAATGATGGCGTACATATACACCTCATTATTTTTAGACATCAGATCCAAGATGGCCGACTGGTGGCCATTTTGGTTGTAAAAAACAAAACAACCTGATGTTGAACAAGTCAACCATTTCTCGGACATGCATTTTCCGATGGTGTTCAAACTTGGTACACAGATAATAAATGATGGCTTACTTATGCACTCAATTTTTTTTCGAAATGGATCCAATATGGCTGACTGGTGGCCATTTTAGTTTTAAAAAAAAAACCCCGATGTTGAACATGTCCTCACCCATTTCTCGGACTTGCATTTACCGATGTTGTTCAAACTTGGCACACAGATGATGAATGATGCCTTACATATGCACGCCATTCTTTTTCGACATCAGATCCAAGATGGCCGACTGATGGCCATTTTATTTTTGAAAAACCCCCAATGTTGAACATGTCCTCACCCATTTCTTGGACATGCATTTACCGATGTTGTTAAAACTTGGCACACAGATAAAGAATGATGTCTTGCATATGCATGTCGTTTTGTTTTTGGGATCAGATCCAAGATGGTCGACCTGTGGCCATTTTGTTACTTAAATGTGTCCCAACCATATCTTGGGCATGCATGGTCCGATTTTGTTCAAACTTGGCACAAGCACAGTACATGATGGCATAGATGTGCACCTCACTTTATTTTACGATCTGTCCAAAGATGACCGACTGCTAGACTGGCAGTCATTTTAGTTGTCCATAAATATGGGCTAGCCCTTTAACTCCTCCATACAGCAAAATTACTAAAACAGGGGCTATGACATTTTATGTCTTTTTTTACTTGTTTCATTCGTATTCGTTTTAGATAGCCCTTCCCTGATGTGTAGTGGGTTTATGGGACAATATGCGTTGCGTGGCCTTTATCTTGTGTTTTTCTTTCCATTATTTAACCATCTTTCATTCTTTACATTATTTTGCCTTGCTGTATACAACCTTTCTTCACGCATACATGCACACCAAGGACCACAGCAATAGGGGCAGGTCATTTGCATTCACGTGCCATTTCCCATTCAAGCCGCGTGCCATTATCCAACAGATATTACACCTCAGACTTCACCAGGCTCGAACCCTGACGTTGCAACATTTCATACACCATCAAGATTTTTTTTCGAAAATTACCACACCACCTCTCTCTCTCTCTCTCTCTCTCTCTCTTCTCTCTCTCTCTCTCTCTCTCTCTCTCTCTCTCTCTCTCTCTCTCTCTCTCTCTCTCTCTCTCGCTCTCGCTCTCGCTCTCGCTCTCGCTCTCGCTCTCTCCCTCTCTCATCCCCCTCCCTTCTCTTCTCCCCCTCCCTCTCTCATCCCCCTCCCTCTCTCATCCCCCTCCCTCTCTCATCCCCTCCCTCTCTCATCCCCCTCCCTCTCTCATCCCCCTCCCGGTCTCTCGCTCTCTCGCTCCCTGTGTGGACTTTCTAATTTACTCAGGGAATGATTGTGATGGTGCCTTTTTTGATAGCATAATTAAGATTGTTGAAGTTTTAGGATCACTGTAACTCTGCACTGTCTCTCTCGTATTTGGAAATAATTGTTTTTCTTTTGTTGCACCACACCATTCCTTGCTTTCCCTGCTGTACGGATCTTTTGTATTCAACCCATTGCTTATTGTACACATACCTTTCCTCGCCCTTGCTGTAATTGCATTATATTACTTGCATTATAAATGTACCCAGTTCGTCTTGTCTTTTCCTCCATTGGTCCAGCGTAATCCGCATGTAGTTTAGCCAGGAAGTTCAACCCCACATGATTTACTGTTAGCAGGTGGATGCATGGCAGCTCCACTCGGCTGCACCTGATCAGGTAAGATGAAGACAAGTACGCATCGAGTCCCCCTTGACATTGTCGTCCAAAGGTAAGGTAACCATGCAAAGTAGTGACATCCTGCCAGGATTAGTGGTATCAATCGGTGTTCATAGTTGATTAGCAAGCCGCGGAGTTATCCGCAGCTGATGATCTCAGGACCGGGTGTTTGAGAGGAACTTGAGTGCTTCCCCTCGTGACGAACCTCAAACCCCGGGCCTTAACAATATTTTAACTCTGGTAGAAATCCTGTCTACAATTTCAATGTTTAAGTTTCTGTTTTCGCAATGTACTCTTAAATGAGGATACTCATATAGGTGAAAGATTAACTTCATCTAGTACGGGGTAGTTTATTTTCCTCCTTTGAGACTCATTCCAGAAGTTCCTGAGCTTGCGAACTGGTCATATTGGCCATGGATCAAGAAATGTATTGATCATCGGGAGCTGTTGTTGCCATACAACTTGTCACATTCCTTATATTTATCATTTCATTTTTGGTACTTGTGGGTTTTATTTTTCATCCAAACATCTGACACCATGGAATTACAGAGTTTGAATCTCTTGTTTGTTTGTTTTTCTTTGACTCTGCTCACCTTCCCAGAGAAGCGGGTTGAGAACAGTGGTAGGGTGTACTTTGTGAACCATAACACACGGACAACGCAGTGGGAGGACCCTCGTACACAGGGGTATGAGACTGCAGTGTCACACCATAGTATTTGGAGATTGCTTCTTGCTGTGTCCAAAACTGAATGTAAACATTGTGGCAGAAATATACCAGTGCAATGGCATCATTCTGACTGCAGAACCTTATGATAGAATGACATTGTATGTGGAGAGCTGCACTGAGATCTGGAGTTCCAGTGCTTGCTACATAACTTTGTGTGACTGGGACAGTATTTGGTACTCACCTGAGACATCCATTTGTGTATTCCTTAGGTGTTGATGCTGTATTATGCTCGGTTAAGAAGGTTGTTTATGTTTTCTTTATCTTTGTTTTTTATGCAGCATTGTCAGTGAGGAACCACTACCAGAGGGCTGGGAGATGCGTTACACCAATGAAGGCGTTCGCTACTTTGTGGACCATAACACACGTACCACCACCTTCCAGGATCCCCGTCCAGGGGCTAAAACTGCTGGGTAACTTCATGCTATCCAGCACCAAACATCACATTCATTGTGTTTTGGAGATTAGGCTGTTGACGTATATTATGGTCATATGGCACCGAACAATACTTTGTAATTGGAGAGGGGTGGATGGTGGAGTATATGGGGGAGTTTGAAAAGAGAAAGATTGGTGAATATGGGAAAGTTTGAAGAGGTCACAATTGAGAGGAAGTGATTTAGCAAAGCATTACATGTGGCAAAAAAATGGTATGGGTGTGTTTCCACGAGTCCGAATCCAATGCACGAACATGAATTAGAGCATGCCAAGTGAAAGAAATTACAGGATGGAAAGTGAAATGGCACCTTTCGTTGCAAACAACTGTAACGCATGATGACATTAAGTGATATAAATCTATCATTCTTATCCGGCTCCTTGGCAGAACATTTTGATGTGCATTTGCATGCAGTTTTTGGGATCATTGTCATTTTGGAGTTTCCCTAAGATGAAGAACATTCTGCAGTAAACACTGCAGCCAAAAAATGTACCAAAACAATCCATGTCTTTAATTTAATCGAGTAAGTGTGACATTTGGGTCAAGATTGTGAAGAAGCGCATAACAAAGCTTGGGGATTCTAATATGAGAAGTCGGCAGATCATTTATTTTCTTTCTCGTACTCAAGCTGAAGACAGGGCTGACAGGATGGCTTAGAGGTACGCACACTTGCTTCTAAGCTGTCTAGCCTGGGTTTGATTCCCGACCCAGCTATAAAGTGTCAGCCTGGTGTAGGGTGATTCATCAATTGTGTATCGTTTCTCGGATGGGCATTAAACAGGTGTCCTGTCTGCCAGCATTCATTGGTGGACATCAAAGATTCCCTGGTGTCCTTCATGAAGAGTAGGCGAGCTATCGCCGGCACCTTCACGAAGAGTAGGTGGCACCTTAGCCAAATTCCAAATTCCTGCCGGAAGTAGCCGAACGTCATGCCTCACCAGCTGGTTCGTGAAGACTCAGGCCAATATTCCGGCCGACCCCAAAAGAAGAGTCGGGTTAATAATAGCCGTTAAAAGAAGAAGAAAACTCAAGCTGAAGACAACTTTGACAATGTAGAAGCACTCTTGGTAGCTTCCTTGTTGCTGATTGGGTTGAGAACTCAACATCAAGATTCTTTGCCTTATAGCAAGACTCTGCTTTTTTTTTTTTTACTTTGCTTGTCGGATCATGCCAACACGTTTGGATGGAAAGCAGAACCGTACACACGTTGGATTAGCTTTCATACATCGTGCAATTACTCAGAGCTCTGGCAGCTTAACGATGAAAAAGAAGTGGAAATATTTATTGGTTACTAACAGTAATTATGACATGGCTACTGCTTACGGTTTTGGTTTCCGCTGTACATGGATTAGGATACCATTCCCGATTTGTGTCCTCTAACCATTTAAGATTGTTATTGACACTTTTCATTGTCCCATCTGTTTATTCCCTGTCTTCTCATGCATTTATTTCATGTTCTCGTATGATTTCATGTGTGTGGGTCCAGAACCATGTGTACGTAGGCTTCAGTCGTTAAACCCTTTCAGCTCCTTCCTCCTCCTCCTCCTCCTCCTCCTCTCTTCTCCTTCTCCTCCCTCCTCCTCCTCCTCTCTCCTTCTCTTCTCCTTACTTCTTTACTTTTTTCCTTCCTTCCTTCCTTCCTCCTCCTTCCTTCCTCCTTCCCTCCTCCTTCCTTCCTCCTTCCTTCCTCCTTCTCCTTCCTCCTCCTTCTCCTTCCTCCTCCCTTCCTCCTTCCTTTCCTCCTTCTCCCTTCTCCTTCCTTCTTCTTCCTTCCTCCTTCCTCCTTCTTCCTTCCTCCTTCCTCCTTCCTTCTTCCTTCCTCCTTCCTTCCTCCTTCCTCAAAAGCAGAGAGAATGTCGTGAAACTTTTCACCTTCTTCCAACACCACAAGCCACAGTCAATTTAAACTTTTCCCCTTTCCATACTTTTCCCATTCTCTCATCTTTGTCATGTCTTTCCTCACTTATTATCCTCTCCCACGCCTCCCCCTTTCCTCCCTTTTATTGATTGCAAAAAATGATCGCTTGTCCCATTGCATTCTTGAACTTTCCAACCCAGATCTCATCTAATAGCACAATACCCCCCTCCTGGTCCTGGTAATAACTAACTTCCCAACCAATGTATGTTCCTCCTCTGAACTGCAAGGCTTCTCTGACTGTGTTCTTGTAAAAAAATATACATCCCTCTGGCTATATCCGGTGGGGTCATCCTTCCGCAGTGCCACAAAGTTTGGTTATTCACTCAGTCCATTTAGGAGGGAGTGCATTCTATCTCTCCTTTGCAACAGATGTTGACTCTGCTTCGAAATGTTTTCATAAAAGACTTCTCTTATCTCCAGGTTTATTCCCTCTCATACGCAGCTGTCGTATCCATCTTCTAGGCTCCGGTACACTAAATCCTACTAGAATTTTTTTTTAATGTAAAAACAGAGGGATGAAACCTCAAAAAAACAACCAAACAAGGTAGGAAAGACACCACAATACGACAACACAATTCTCATGGATTACCATCATGACATCTTTTGACATTTTACTTTTGTTGTGGGATTGTGATGGATGAAGAAGAAAAACAGTGAAGATTGACACCACATAATGATGCCACAATATGATGCCACAATCCTCTTCTGGTTTGGCATCACGATATATTTTGACATTTTACTTTTGTTGTGAGATTGTGATGGAACAACGTCTCAAAATCTCCACCTCCTATTTTTGGTAAAGGATCATGATTCATGAATCAAACTGTGAAACTTCGTTCTCATAGCCTCGGTCCAAGAGCTCTTTTCAGAATCTTCACTGAACCTGACAGCCTCCACTTGTAGCTCGTTTGTAGTGATATTCCCCAGAATGATGTTTAACTACTCAGTAAGGGTTTCCTTCAGCATTCCTGTAGCTCCAACTCTCAATGGTACAATTTCAGCTTTCTTCAATTTCCAAGTCCTCTTGACCTCATTTTTCAGATCCTGTTATTTGGTCATTTTCCTAATTTCTGTGGCATTCAGTCCAAAGTCAATGGGAACCGAAACCTCGATCAACAATGCGGATATTTTTTATTATTATTCCCCCCCCCCCTTTTTGTGTTTGAGCACCATGTCCGGACGCAATGCTTTGTTTGCAATGTCCACACTTGACGGGATCATTTTGTCACACGTGAGCATTACTTGTTCATTTTCAAGGATCGGATCTGGTTTGTGTTTCCATGATTGTTCTGGGACTGGGATGTTGAAATGTTTACAGATGTGCTGGTGGATTACTCTGCAGATACAGTCCTGTCTTTCTGCGTGCAGTTGTTCTGACATGAATTTTTTTACATCCTGAAAGGAGATGACTGGTACTTTCTGTTTCTTCCGCACAAGACCTGCATTCTTCCGCACAAGGATTGGCTCAATCCCGCCATTTTATTGAAGGCATTTGTGTAATGTCTTTGGTCTTTGGCATTGATGATGACTCTTTCTCCATCCCAACTAATTTGACCTATTTTTAGCCATTCCAAAGAGCCTTCCTTGTTGATCCCTGTCCTGTCAAGCTCTCTTTTAAATCTTCCTGTTCTTTAGTCATTCTCCCATTTGTCAGAGTATATATGCTGATATATTTTTTTTGTAATTTACCTTTTTTTTTTTCTTTGCAATCATTGGAGTTGTGCTTGTTTCTGTTTCAGTTCCATGTGTTGTATCCATAATTTGCACCTGTCTTTGGAAGTTTTTGGAAGTTTGTTACTAAATGTATGAAGGATCCCTTTTCTGGTCTGTTGATTTCTTGTTCATATACAAATGTCATCCGATAGTCTGTTGAGCTTTTCACATACCCCGCTCGTCCTACACACGATGTTCTGTGTACTTGGTTAATCTCAATCAAACCACCACCTCCTTCTCAGTTTGGATTCGGTCCTGGGCACTAAACTTTAGATATGCTGCTGCTTCTCTTTCAACAATGGATATAAGCTCAATCTCAAGCAAGACATCAGGGCTGTTGAATCTCAGGCATTTTACAAGTAGCTTTCAACCAAGTAATTTTATATGTAGCTCTCAACACAATCAACCACTGGAAGAGGTTCTGTCTTGAATTTTTTCTGAAATTTTTTTTTTGAAAAACCAAAAATTGTTAATGGATGCTGACTGAATGACTGACTGACTGACTGGACACCATCTTGGTTTTAATTGCTAATAATCGACTCGGTCATCGATGAGCTAAAAATCTATGATACAAAGTAGAATGAATCGTCCCAAGTAGGACAGACGCTTGTCTCCTGGTGGGTGGGGGGGGGGGTCATAATTTGGCTGTCTTCGGTGATAAAGGGGATCTTAAAGGGTCTTAGGTGTCTTAAAGGGTCTTAAAGCTCTTAGTTGTTTTAAAGTGTCTTAGAGGTGTTTGGGTTCTAAAGGATCTTAGAGTCTTCGGGGTCATAAAGGGGTTTTGGGTAACAAAGGGTCTTGAAGGTCTTCTTTGGGGGTTAGGGGTCTTCGGGTAATTAACGGTGTTAGGGGTTTTCAGATTGCAATACCCCTTCCTCTGTCAAGGATTCAGAAGTTAAATCAAAAGGGTTAAATTAAACATCTTGTGAGGTGATGGAATCTAAAATATGTGATTACATACAAATATAATGTATTACATTTGGAGTTAATTAGCTAATTATTTCACCACCTGAATGGAAATTTTAAGAAAGGGCTCCATTAGTTTTTTGTGCATCGATGTCATGAATCATGCAGACTTTCAAAGCGAGCAGGGAAAAATGGGAAATATCAGAGGAGTAGGGAAAAAAACCCAAAAAATGTTAATGGACCGACTGGATGACTGGCTGACTGATGGAAGGAAGGATGGACTGAAGGACATCATTATGGCTTTTACAGCTCTTCTGGACTCCATCATAGATGAGCTAAAAATCATAAGGAATACAAGCCTTAACATTGCACTGCATCATATAGACACAAATGAAAAATTTGTGGCAATGTTCTTTCCTTGTTACATTCCTCTTCAATGAGCCAAGTCTTAACCTGCAAAAACAAAATAATGCAACAAAAATAATTTGGCCGACATCAAAATGGACGAAGGGGCAATTGTCTATCTGACACTGTCACAGATGCAATAAGTTGTAAAAATCAGTTTATTGTTTAGAAACATTAACAAAGGGGGAAGCGTGAGGCTTAACTTTCTGGTGGGTTTTTATGTTTATGGTTTGGCAATGGCTGCTTGGCAAACATGCACTGGATGGGCATAGTCCATATGGTTGTGCAAACTGACGAGTCTTATCGTTGTTTGTGGTCGACCTTCAACCTATCGTTGTTGGTCTGTACAATGATTTTGGCTTTCTCACTCGATTCATGTATATATTCTCATTGCTAATTTTAAAAAAGGTGTTTGGCACAAATTTGATCCAGGTGTATTAGGGAAATGGTATTGTACTGTGAACAAGAAGAGCAAACAAACAAAAACACCTCTTGGATGTTTTGCACTTTACATTGCTTTGCTCGTCCTTGCTTTGCTTTACATTGCTCAAGTTGGCAATTTTTTCTTATTTTTATAACATGTGGTTTTTGGTCTTGGGACTTTGTGTTAGTTGTAAATGTGATTAAATTTGCTCATAATAGGACTTAAATATATATATTTTTTTAAAATCTTGAGCATGCTGTGGCATGTTTTAAACCTGTACTGTAACTGTGTAAAGTTGTATTCGTTAAAATAAAGAAAATAAACCGTTATTTTCCAGGGCAAAAGGGGCGTTTGGTGTGCCGATAGCATACGAGCGAAGCTTCCGCTGGAAGCTCGGCCAGTTCCGCTACCTATGTCAGGTGAGCTTAATTTGCTGGGAATTGCTATGTACAGCTGCTACAGTTT
Source organism: Eptatretus atami (assembly GCA_035128595.1). Taxonomy (NCBI): domain Eukaryota; kingdom Metazoa; phylum Chordata; class Myxini; order Myxiniformes; family Myxinidae; genus Eptatretus; species Eptatretus atami. The sequence continues at coordinate 68,015,481 of CM068959.1, read as the reverse complement.
GGCTTTTTAGGTCAAATGGGAAATAAGACTTGTGATTCAGTAAAGGCATCTCACCCGGTTGTTGTTTTGTTCTCAATATTGATATTTCATTGTATTTTCAGAGCAACGCTTTGCCGGGACATGTTAAGATCAGTGTAACAAGACAAACGCTCTTTGAAGATTCCTTCCAGCAGGTGAGTGGTTTCAAAAACGTATAATATGGTTCTCCCCAACTGCAACAAATGAAACACACAGCTTATTGTAGTGCACCAAATAACTGCACTTGTTTAACTGTGATTGGTTGCAAATAAGGGTCTTCCTCATTACCTCCATCACCAAAGATGGATGGAGGTTATGTTTTTACCCCTGTCTGGCTGTCTGTGTTTGTTTGTCTGTCTGTGAGCAGGATATCTCAAAAAGTTGTGAACAGATGCGGGCAAAATTTTGTGGACAGGTTGGGTGTGTGACAAGGAAAAATGATTAGATTATGGTGAAGATCCAAATCCAAATACGGATACGATAATTTTTTTTATTTCTCAAGTAATTATTCACCAGTGAGAGATGTGGCCAAAAACGATATATGGCATGATATCTCAAAAAGTTGAGATCGGATTTTGACAAAACTTGGTGGATAAGTTGGTTAGATGACAATAAAAGGGCCATTTTGATTTTGGTTCAGGTCAGCAAATCCAGCCTATCATTGGGATACAAAATGTAAACTTCAGCCTGGTGGAGGTATGTGCTCATTGAGTGCCAAACTAGTTACCCTTCGCCAGAGAGAGAGAAACAGAGACAGAGACAGAGACAGAGAATTGCATTAGGGTCCATTTGTCTGTTTATCCACACAGAACGTGAGCATGTGTAATACAGTAAGTCGTCGACTTACGACCGTGATCGGTTACGACCGACCAGTCGTAAGTCGATTTAGTCGTAAGTTGGCCAACCTTTATTTTTACCTTATTTATAGTGTATAGGCCTATGCAAAAATTACCGTATCTATATTATACTGTATAATGATATAATAATCATCTTTGTCATATTTTATTAACATTTTCTTTGTTCATTATTGTTATAACCAT
>CM068959.1:68002013-68012907 GCA_035128595.1 Eptatretus atami | reverse complement strand
AAGGGTGGGTGCCTGGAATGTCCTTTCCCTAAGGAGAGGATGATCACCTGTCTCTGTTATCATCTGAGCTCAAGCGTTTGGACATTGGTATTGCAGACATCTCTGAGGTTCGGAGACTGTTGCGGTGAGATCATGGTGGGTGGTTACACCTACTATTGGTCTGGTCACTCTGATGGAAACCATGCCCAAGAAGTTGTGTAGCTGTGTCCAATAAGCTGACTCCAATGATAATTGAGGTACAACCGGTCAACGATCGTATAATGACACTAGGGATTCGTCACTCCTGAGGTGTCATTTCCCTGGTCTCTGTTTATGCTCCGACTGAGGCGAGTGATGTCACCGTGAAGGATGCATTCTATGCCACGCTCGAGTCTGTGGTTGATCAATGCACCAGACGAGATACACTTCTAGTCTTGGGAGATTTCAATGCATCGACTGGAACTGATAGGGATGGTTATGAAACATGTGTTGGTCCCCATGGGTCAGGAACTGTGAACCTGAATAGCACTAAGTTCCTTGACTTTGCAAGAAGTCATGGACTTAGCGTGGCCGGTTCATGGTTTCAGCGCCCACAAGCTCATCGCTGGACTTGGTATTCCTACGCTGGTGGTGTGGCAAAGGAGATTGACCATGTCCTTGTTGATGGTCGCTGGAGGATGATCCAGAACTGCAGGGTCTACCGGAGTGCTCAGTTCCTCAATACTGACCACCGGCTTGTTGTAGCAACTCTAAAGTTGCACCTTAAATCCAGTAGAATGGTACCATCCCAGCCTAGGCTGGATGTTGGCAAGCTCAAGGATGAGAGGGTAGCTGAGGAGTTTGCGAACAAGCTGAGTGGAGATTTGGGGGTCTGTGTGCTTTGGGAGGTCCTGAAGAGTTGTGGAGTGCCTTGAAGACCACCGTCCTTGATGTTGCCGGTGGATGTCTTGGAACTCACCGTAGGGCAAAGAAGAATTTTGTCTCTCAAGGGACACTGGATACCATTGACCAGAGTCGCAGGGCAGGCTGCATGGCAGAGCTGGGCTATTCAGCAAGCTGAGGCGTAAAACTGTACGTGCGCTAAGGGTGGACAAGGAGGCCTATGTGTGAGGAATCTGTGAGGGGGTAGAGCATCACCTGTGGTCAAGTGATTCTCATCCTGCTTTCAGGGGAATCCACGCATTGTGTTCATCCAAGCCCATCCCTCGGTGTACTGCAGTTAGAGCAGAGGGTGGTAGGCTCTTGACAGAGGAGTCCGAAGTGAAGGCCTGCTGGGCCGGTTACTTTGAGCGGTTGTACCAGGCTGATCCACCAGCTGTCGAGTTGGACATCAGGGGTGTTACAATAACTTGCTGACCCTCCAATCAACTGTGGTCCACCTTCCTTGTGAAACACAGGCTGCGGTTAACCGGTTTAAATTGGGTAAAGCTTTCAGGGATCTGTGGCATCCATGCTGAACTTCTCAAGGCTGGTGGAAATGCTGCACTCGTTCGTTGCATGCAGTTCTGTGCTTGCCTGGAACACAGGCATATCCCAACTGACTGGAAGAGGGGCCTTGTTGTCCCTCTCTGGAAAGGAAGGGTAATCACCAAGACTGTAACAACTACTGAGGGGTGACGCTGCTCTCAGTGCCGGGCAAGGTCTTTGCTCGGATAATTCTTGATAGTGTTCGCCACCATCTGCTTGAGCACCAGCGTCCAGAAAATCAGGCTTTACACCAAAGAGGTCAACGATTGACCGTATCCTTGCTCTTCGGCCATCACGATCGCAGACGAGAGTTTCAGCAGGGGCTGCTTGCAGTCTATGTTGATCTCTGTGAAGCGTTTGATTCAGTGAATCGGGATGCCCTCTGGAGGATCTTTCGTCTTCGTGGGGTGCCACCAAAACTGATTGATCTGATGTCTGAACTCTACTCTGGTATTGAGAGTGCTGTGAGATGTGGGATACATCTCTGACTTATTTCCAGTTGTTACTGGAGTTCTTCAGGGGTGTATACTGGCTCCGACACTTTTCAGCACTTGTATGGACTGGATTCTAGGAAGGATGTCAGAGAGATCAAGCTGCGGTGCATCGTTTGGAATGTCAAGATCTCCGACCTTGATTTCGCAGATGATGCAGTCATCTTTGCGGAGACTTCAGATATCCTTTTGGGGCCCTCGAGGTGCTGAATGAGGAGTCGGAGCCGCTGGGATTACGGGTTTCCTGGGTCAAAACTAAGATCCAGGCTTTCAATGACATCTTGGATACTGCTGTCCTGTCTGTGCGTGTTTGTGGTGAGGATGTTGAGGTCGTGAGAAGATTCACTTACCTTGGCAGTGATATTCATGTCTCTGCTGGCTGTGAGTCAGAGGTCAATAGACGTCTGGGTCGGGCCTGGGGAGTCATGGATTCACTGGATAATGGGGTGTGGCGCTGCCGGTACCTGTGCCAGAGGACGAAGAGTCCGAGTCTTCAGGTTATTGGTGCTTCCAGTCTTGCTCTATGGATTGAGACTTGGACTCTGACCAAGGATCTGAGACGGAGACTTAATTCCTTTGGTACCAGGTCTCTTCGGAGAATTCTAGGCTATCGCTGGTCGGACTTTTGTGTCCAACGAGCGGTTTCTGAGAGAGACTCAAATGAGATTTGTTACCTGCGTAGTCGTGAGCATCAGCTGTGGCTGTATGGATATGTGGCTTGTTTTCCTGAGGCTGATCCTCTCACCAGATTCTCTCAGCGAGGGAGTCTCGAGAGTGAAGGAGGCCAATTGGCCGACCACGTGCCTCGTGGTTGCAGCAGGTTGATCGGCATCTCAAGGAGATGGGGATGGCCAGACGGAGGCCCCTGGAGTACCAGCGGAAAGTGACGCAGCGACGCGCTGCTCTGGCGCATGCTCCCATACCTGACCTGACCTGACCTTTTAAGACCCTTTAAACACTTTAGACCATTTTGACCCTTTAGACCATTTGATCTTTAGACCATTTTGACCCTTTAGACCCATTTGACCTTTAGACCATTTGACCTTCACAACTTTTCAGAAATTTGACCTTCCACCATTTACAACTTGACCATTTAGACTTTTCATTTGCAATCAATGACTTTTCATTTTGTACATCCTTCCATTTATTTGACCACACAAATTCACCACACAAAACAAGTGCTGGAAAAGGTCTGTAATCTCTGATTGCTCTTTCTTGTTACCTCTCGCTGAAGGAGACGGTATTGCATTTGTGTCCGTTTGTCTGCTGTCTGTTTGTTTGTTTGTCCGCACAGAACTTTTAGTGTTTTTCACCGCAACCGCTTGTCGGATTGAGACGAAATTTTCACCATCGAAGCGATTCCTCATGTAGAATGTTTCATGAATAATTATGATGTCATAGGTCACGTGATTGTACAGCCATGTTGGAAAAACTTTGGACCTCTGTATTTCTGAAACTCACACGAAGGAAAAAATTGAAACTTGCGCACATGGCAAGCACTCCTTTTGGGGAATAAGTGATTTTTTATGACGTCATATCGTGGGTTGAGAGACATAATGTTGTAACTGCATTTTGGCGAAATTGAATAAAATGGCTCTCATGTCTTTCAACACCATTTGAAAGAATGAGAGCCATTTTATTCAATTTCGCCAAAAATGCAGTTACAACATTATGTCCCTCAACCCACGATATGTACCTTCGATATGATGTCACAATTGCATATGTAGAATGCTACATGTGATCAGTATGAAAATTTTTGAGGGTCATCTAGGGATAAAATGGTCCACAGAAAACAAAATTGATGACGTTATCGGTCACGTGATTTGGCAGCCATATTGTTTAAAAAATAAATAAATAAATAAATAAACCTTCAAAAATCTTCTCTGAATTGGCAGAACAGATCGAGGTGAAACTTTACATGTATGACCGCCTATCCATGAGGAACAAAACGTTCACACATATGATGTCATAGGTCACATGGTTTGTTAACCATATTAGATTTACTCAAAAACCTATAAAAATCTTCTACTCCAGAACGGCTGGACATATTGAGGGGAAACTTCACACAAATGTTCCCCAAGTATTGGGGAACACAGGATATTCATAAATAATTGATGTCTCATGGTCTGGCAGCCATATTGGATTGAGCGAAAATCTTTAAGAAAATTATTTCTCTTGAACGGCTTTATCAATTGACGTGAAACTTCCACAATTATGATCTAGTAGTGATGGGGAATATAATGTTTTAAAATTTAATCCTGATCAGACACATGGTCTGGCAGGCAGAATTATTAAATTTTTTGATCTGGGTTATTTTTTTATTTCTTTGATATACTGCATATATATTTTCTTTTTGAATAAGGCTCACTTGGCTGTGCCTGGGTGGGGTTCAGGGTAGAGGAGTAGCAGCTGAAATACGAATCCATCCAGATTCCTCCTGATGACTTCATCTTTGCTTTTTGCTTGTTTGGGTTCCTTCTGATGATTCCAATGCAGGACTGTGAATCTATCTGGTCTTCCATTTGATTTGAATTGACTTTATTTTAATCCCATTCTAAATTCAATTGAATATAATAAATGTCATGGGTTAGGGTCAGGTGTCCGATCAAAGCGGGGTTGCATCAAAGCAGGATGTCTTGATACCCCAGTCATCACTGCCAGCAGTTATAAAGTGACAGTTCTAGTTACGTTTCTTTATTAATTAACACACCAGTACACAAACACCACACAAAATAAACCACACAAAACAAGTCCTGGCGAGGGTCTGCAATCTCTTTTTTCTTGTTTATTTTTGGGGTTTTTTTCAGTTCGCATCCTCCTTTGCTGTAAAGACTATTGTCAAACTACATTGTGAACATTTTATTTCACAGTAGAAAGTGGGTAATATTACAGTGGAAATAAATAAAGGCAGCCATACTATTGCTAAACCTGGTGTTGGCTCATTGGTTAGGGTGGCGGCTTGGATCCAAGGGTCCTGAGTTCAAGCCTCGTTGCCTGCTGAATTACTTCACCAGGGGGTTGACTCAGCCTGCCATCCTTCCAAGGTCAGCAAAATGAGTACCAGCTTGCTGGGGGTGATCGAGTCATTCGAGTATCCTACGTCGGAGTGGCGACCCCATCCAGGATTGTGCCCAATAGCCAAGGAAACTGCTTAGGCAGCACCGACGCTCTGTACAGAGTATGGTTCCAATGGATGGATACTATTGCTAGTTGGTCTGTTTGGTTTACTGTGACTAATTTGTTTGATCTCAAGAACTTAGCAGAATTATTTAAGTAGAGTACCAAGTTCAGGTGTGAATTTTATTCAACTTCAAAACCTCACAGATTATGGCCATGAAACCTTATGATCTGCGGAGAAGGCTGTACATGCATTTTTTCGTGGAGAAGAGGGCTTGGACTATGGGGATTAGCCAGGTATGATAAAGTTCTATGGGGTGGTGGAAAATAATGCATTTGAGGTTTCTGACTCTTTTTTTTCAAGTTGCCTTAGAATGTTTCTTTGATCACTAATGCATGTTTCATTTTTTTTACTTTGCAATGGGAAATGATCTTTTCATAAACTCTTCCTTATTGCATCCTTGTTTATTTTAGGGAATGGTTTTTTCCTACTGTCTCATGAAGTGTTGAATCCCATGTACTGCTTGTTTGAATATGCTGGCAAGAACAATTACTGTCTTCAATAAACCCTGCTTCCAGCATCACCCTGACCACCTGGCTTACCTTTCGCTTTATTGGACGTTTTATTGCAATGGTGAGCACTCAGAAAGCTGTGTGTTGCTTTGTGTATACCTATGCTTCTGCATTTTTCCTGTATTTTTGGTCTAATGTCCTGCTAAACGCCTCTTCACACATTCAAACGTTGCAAACACTCAGTTTTTAGGCTCATGTCTGTGTTGAGAAAGTGTACCACTCCTGTGTGTGACAGGCACTTTTACCATGGACGGTTCATTGACACTTGGATTTCTCTGCCCTTTTACAAACGCATGTTGAGCAAACCAGCTCACCATTAAGGACTTGGAGTCCATTGACCCAGAGTTCTACAATCGCTCATCTGGGTTCGGTATGATCGTTGGCAGATGAATATTATACATTTTGGATTATTATAATGAATGCATTCGATTTAAGTTTTGCAGATAATTATAATGTCTTTCTGCTCAATATCATACAGTATAATATGGACTTCATTGCCTTCAGCCATCTTTACAATTAATTTATTCTGTTAACTCAGCACTAACACACCATAAGGAAGTGACTTGCACACACTGCCTAGGCTCTAGAGGGTGCACTTTCCTCAATGAAGAAAGCTTCCGCTGAGAGAGGTTTGCTGATGAAAATAAATTCAATAAATATTAAATCAAGACCGACTTGGAATACTTTCAAAGTTGATTAACCTTTAAGGTAAAGCAGCTGTCCTTGGAAGGAAGGTTTCTTTGTTAATCTGGCTTCAGCATATTACAATCCTTTGCCTCAAGGTGGCACCTGAGATGGTTTGTTTGTAATGAGAACTTGTGATATAAGTGGTTGCACTTTGAGAAGTACAGCCCATTTTAACGCAAGACTTGGTTGCACACTTAAGCCGGAAAGCGTTCATTATTGGCTGTCTAGGATGAAAGGATTAATTAGAAATAAAATGTAAACTTGTACAGTTGTGATTGGCTTTCCATAATATGTTCACAATCCTCCTTTCATCTCATTCAGTAGTTGTTACTGTAACTCAGGGACAACGACAATTGAGGAGTGTGGACTTGAGATGTTTTTTGCGGTGGATATGGAGATCCTGGGAGAACTGAAGTCAATGACCTGAAACCTGAAGGTAGTGAAGTGCAAGTTTCAGAAGAAACAAAGAGGAGTACATAAAGTACGTTTCCATGGCCTGTACGGCACTTGTGGTGCCAGTATGGTTTAAACATTATTGATATATGCAAAGCACACAGTAACCTTTAATAAAGACTTCGTGTACAAAGTTTGCATTCCAGTTTAATGATTTGAGTTCCTTAAATTGTTACTTTTTCAACTTTTCTTTTTGTATTAATATGTCTTAAAACTGTGCTCTCATTGCCACATTGTCATAAAAGCTCTTATGAAGCTTGCAATGGTCTCACCTTTTCGGTTGGCCTGTTGGAGTTCCCTCTAAAATCCTGATTTGTGAATGTGGGGAAGCCATATCCCATGTATCCATTGTCTGCTAATATCCTTGGAATTCCTGTATAAAAATACACTGATATCCAACAATGGTCTTTGTGCTGCATGTGATGCATGTTACAAGCTCCAATATGAGACCTCAGATCACTGTTAAATAAATTATATTTGCTCGTCTCTTTAGAACAACCGTGTGCCTAAATTGCTGCTCGGCTGTGGCTTATTGAAAACATTATACTTTAACCCCATTCTAATCCTGCATCTTAAACAAAACAGCTGGGATATAATGTTCTAGAAGCTATCTCCAGCCAGAATATCACATGTCATTTTTTTTTTTTTTAGGATGATCACAGAGTGGCGGTTTTTCTCGAGGAGTGGAGGAGCAGACAAAAGCCTTCTTAGATGGCTTCAATGAGGTGGTGCCCTTACAGTGGCTGCAGTACTTTGATGAGAAGGAGCTGGAGGTGTGTTTTATGTGACTGATGCGTTCAGCATTGTTTTTTGACTCCGTGTGCTCTGCTCTGAGTGACTAATACATATTGAAAGTGACTGATGAGTATGTTTTGTGTAATTGGTAAGTATGTAAATACTGAACAATAAACTTGTAATCAGAATGGTGATTGGACCATTTTTGTTGGATTCAGATGCTTGTGTGCTCTGTTCTGATGGGTGTAGGATTGAGGAATGCATGAAGTTGTTTCACAGGAATGCATGAATTGACCATATTGGGAAAACAATGCAATGTAATACAATACAATTCTTGGATGCTACCAAGTTGGTAACATGGACTTGGGTTCCAAGTTTGCCACTAATTGTTGTTCATTTGTGTGATTGAGTCCAGTCCAAATCTCATTTGACATGCTGTCCACAAGAAGTATCCCTTCATCGAATGCTTTTTTCTTTTTTTTCCTTGTTTTTTAGGAGCATTTTCTTCAAATCGTTTTTTTCTGATGTAATGCTCTTTCACATGGGCTGGTACCCCCACTTTATATCTGTCATTCCAGGTCACTGCAGATTCCAAAGTTGTCAACATCATTGACATCTTCCACAAATAATTAGAAAACGCATGGCCTGTCACTTTCTCATTGCAAATAGATCGGTGGCCTATTTTATACCTGCCTTCCTTCTGTTTTTTCATCCTTCCCAAGTTCCTCTAGGGTTGCATGCATTCTAACAAGCAGCAACTCTTTGTGAAACTTTCAAATCTACCTAACTTCTCACTTGCATTCCTTTTGTTTTGTTTTTTTTTTCTCCAAACTCTAAAATCGAAGCTTAACTGCTCAACCTCCCTTCCTCAGTCTGTTCAATCCCACTCTTCCTTCCAGGGATTTAAGTTGGCATGCACCACTACCTTCAGTCATCCTCCATCCATTTTTAGAATTGCTACCCTGACCTTTTCTATTCACTGTATCTTCCCCTCTTTCCTTTACTCCTCTCCATCTATTGCAGTTTTCTGTTTCCTTCCTATCCTTCTCCTGTTGGTTCCTCCCCTCTCTGTGTCTGTGTGTTATCCCTAATACTCCACTATCAGTGTTGCCTTCTTCCCGCTTTGTCACTGCTTTTCCATGAGCATAGACTTTGTATTTATTACAATAAAAAAAAATTTAAGTCTAAGAACGTAGTGGCTTGTTGGTATGGTGTTTCTGGTTAGGCCACATCGAGAAGTAATGCTTCATTTTTGGTCACCCTAGGATATAGATGCATTAGAGAGGGTTTCTTGAAAATCAAGATTGCAGCAAATGGGATAAAAGAGAGAACAGTGAGTGTTTCTGCTCTGAAAATCCTGAAAACATCACTATTGTTTAAATCGAGATTCATAGCCACATCGGTATGATGGTGATTGCCTGTCAACACCATCATAATGAAGAGTACCTTCTGAAAAATAAGTTTTTGCTGAAAGCCTTTAAGAAGGAATGATTTCCTGCACAGGCTACATATACATCTGAAAAGGTTGTTATAACACCAAAAGCACTCAAAAGCTACTGATGTGATCGGACTGATGCGCAGGTGTCCAACACTGGAGAAATACCTGGAAACCTAATTGGTTTGTCGCAGCTGTTTTCCCTTCCATCACATGTGGTCATTGTGTTAATGGGTTGGTGATAATGTGTTGAGTTGATTTATTTTTCTCCTTGTATAAAACAGGAGCTGGGCAATGTCCAGGAGAAGACTTGAAGTTAAACATTCTGATAAATGTTTTTTTGTTATTGAGTGGAAAAGTCTGTGTCTTCCAGTTTGCTTCTGGAACCAAACATTGTACCTATTCATACTCATACTGATGGTTGGTTACATATTACTTCTTGATCTGCTTAAGTTTTTGGTCTGGAAAGCAGGTGTTGCCAACAGATTTGGGAACAAAAGTTATTCTTGTTCTGTGAAATAGTCATCAAATACAATGTTCAACCAAAATGCAAATTATTCCTGCTGTCTGTTCAATCAATGCCGTCGTATTTAAAAATTTGGCTCTCTAATCAACGAACTGCTACTAAACCACCCATCCTTCCTCCCTGCCTGAGTGCAGCTCATGCCTATGTGGAATGCAGGAAAATCGACTTGGCGATTGGCAGAGAATCCAATCTACCGGCCCCCCAACTTAATAAAAAACAGAAAAAACAAGCCCCCAAAACAGATTGGTGTGGTTCGGCAGGTGAGAGATCTCACGAAGACAGTACCATAGACCACATGTCCTGTTCCATAAGCGGGTCTTGCTCCGAAAAGCAGGACTGCAACGAAAATTAGTCCATGAGCTGAGATGGAAATGTGGTACCATCTTGAGGGACAGAAAAAAGTGATATGACTGATTGAAAGACACAAATGTAGATAACAAAACAGCAGTGATGGACCTTTCTGTAGAGTAAGCTCATGTTGAATTATCTCCAATTATCTGTTTTAGACCATTACATCGGCTCGGAACGGCGCTTTTGCGGACAAGATTTTAATGGTGTGGGTGGTCAGTTTGTGCCACGTATCCTTATTCTTCCACATCATAATAGCGTATTCCCCACATAGCATGGAAAGTGGACTTAATTTCCTCTCCATTGTAATAGTATGTGACTATAGGTTAAATGATAAGCATTTTAATAGGCTAATAACATGCTTCGCTTAAAATAAGGCAAATTGCGCAAGGCAAATTGCGCCAAGGCGCAAATTGCGCAAGGCAAATTGAGAGCAAAACGGTCATTAAAAGTATACTTGTTCTAAGTCATAACATTCAGACATGGATATAGCCATTGGTTATTTGTTCTAATATAGATGGGATATCTTAAATATATTTCAGAATGTCTGGCAGCTTTCTGTGATAATTATTGGACAAGTTATAGCGTTTTTCATGTTAAAACCCCCTTGTGTAAAGAGCACTTTTTGTTGTATCGACTCTTAGGCATACTGTAATACCTGGCCTTTATATCTGAGCAACGAGGGAAGGAAACTGGGTTCTACACATTGGTGCTATAGGCCCAGTCACACCTTGACGTTTTAGCCAGCAATGGCAACCGTATCAAAAATGTAATGTAAAATGCTGGCTTACGCTGAACTTTTGATGTTTTCTAAAAGATTCGGACGTAATTTATAACGAGTTGGTCGTATGCATAAACATATTTAGTAACCGGACACAGAACGTTTCGTTGTCTTGTAGATAACTTATACAGCGAATGCTTAGCCTGTTGTCGGCGTTCACAACCTATGTAGCTGTGTCCAATAAGCTGACTCCAATGATAATTGAGGTAACACCGGTCAACGATCGTATAATGACACTAGGGATTCGTCACTCCTGAGGTGTCATTTCCCTGGTCTCTGTTTATGCTCCGACTGAGGCGAGT
>CM068959.1:67973917-67989863 GCA_035128595.1 Eptatretus atami | reverse complement strand
CTACCTAACAGGAGCAAGTTCCTCAAAAGTACAATAAACGGTTTGGACAGATGAATACTCAGTAGCTCCAGCAAAAAGTTGAACATGAATGACTGTACTGAAACACCCCCTACGCCCTGCCTTACACTCATCCTTGCCAACTGTGATGACATTGAAGGAAATACCAACAAAGCGCCCGTTTCAGAAAAGCTTGACAAAGTTAATGGTTCTCTCGGAAAACGTCAACCACCCTCCAAGCTTGTTGAATCATTATGCATAGTTTTACAGAACCTTGAAAGACGGAGAATCTTCACTTGATAAGGCTATATGCTTCGTTCAGCTTCTGAATACATCAGCAAAGTTACAACAGGGTATGACAGTATTCACCCTCACAAATACAGATATCATAAAAGATGCAAAAGCTGGAGTCGACTTATGAGGTATTGCTCACAAAAACATAGCACCCTCCCAAAACACAATGAGCGCTTCTGTCTGCTGACATCAGCAAGACGACAGCTGAAATCAAATCTCACAGAACAAGGAACAGGGCCCTACAGAAAAGACTAAAGACAAGCCATTTCACATTGAGGATATCTCAACCAGACACCCGTGAGGCTTAGTAGAGTTACAGCTCGTTCATCTCACCAGAACAACACACGTTGACACACTATAACCATTGCATCGTTCAAAGTTTCCTTTCTGTGATATAGCTTCAGAAGACACAGACGTCATGATTGCTATGTCTTGGCTTTTCATGATGGCATAGACTGTAATCTGTTCATCCGATGTGGATCATGAACCCGCCACCAGACTTGTTGACATAACAAAAAGTTGCTGGTGCTTCGCAGAAACATCTGTAAAGCTTTATTGCGATTGCATTTCCTACACAGGCTGCGACACAGTAAGCGGCTTTCAGGGCCGTGGAAAGGTGACAGCTCAAACTCCTCATCAACAATCCAAGGTTTCAGACAGCTTCAGTGACTTGGGGAAAGACTGGACACTACAGATGATCTCTTCCATGTGCATTGAGGAATTCACTTGCAAGCTGTACATTTACTCAAACTGAAATCACAGAAGTTAACGAAGATGCGGTTTCAGTTGTTCCGTGCTAAGAATGGTTGATATCCATCAGGACCAACTCCCCTCCTTTCAGGATTGTTAAAGCTTCATGCTACCAGAGGCATGTTACCAAGCAGCCATTTGGCACCAGTCTTGAAGGTAACTCCACGTGTACCCAGTCCACTTGACTGTAATGGCTTGGATTGGATGACGATTGTAGACTTGCCATTGAGTGGATGTCTGGTGCCCAGCTCCTTGATGTTGCTGGAATTTCCTACAAGTGAGTAAACGGGAAGTGTAGGCTGCCATCATGCACATGCATGGTTCAATGGCCTAAGGCTGCCACAGCTACTTTGTGTTCTCCAGGAGTGTCGCGACATTGAAGGGTCCCAAGATGAACAGCGGATGGCAGCGTGGATCAGTGAGGACGATGACGGACAGTGACCGTTGAAAATTGATACTCCATAATGCATATACTCTCAAATTATTATGTCATTGCCTGTTTCTTGTTTAATGATTATGTTCGGAATAGCTATTTTCTTTATTCAACACGTGTGGGATAAAGATAACTCTTGGCACATTCTGTTCCAAAATTGTTCAAGAACTTCACAAACATATACGTTTTCTTCTGCTATTGAATTGAACATGTAGCATCTTTTGAAACTAGGTCACATTAATTAATAAAACTTAGTATCCTTTTAATTTGCAGTTGGAAGCTTAAAATGCATTGATTTGTGATATTGGATTGATTTAAATTTCCTTCAAATAAAGTGCAATTACATTGACGTAATGGACACCACCAAATGCATAAACGTGATAAAATTAGCGTATTTTTGTGGATATAAACCCCTGCTGCACATTAAAGCTGCTATAAAATCTTGAGCTACTCTACTCAGATGTCCACATGCATTTTTGGTGTTCCAGATACATCAACCCCTAACAGAAAGTCACAACAAACCTTTGGTCCCTCAGAATTGCGTACCAATTTGGCCAGAAATGCCCTCCAGCTCATGGACTAAATAGCTGATTAACAGTTTGTGCTTGAGAGCAAAACAGTTCAATGTTCACGTTTGTTGCATATTCATCATCATTGTATTTCGCATGTGATTTGAGTGGCAATGCCTATTGGTCTTGTGCGTCGAAAAAAAAACGGTCGCTGCATGAACATGGCTAACAGTTTATAGTTAACCATGAAATGTTTGTTATTACTTGGTGGGAGCCTTTCAAAGTGTTTCAGGCACCTTTGATGATTAGCCCCACCGGTGCTGCCTTGTTTTGTGGGACTGGCTTAGATCGATGTATCATTTGACACCAAAATTCTGGTGTCAAATTGTTGAAGATTTAACATGTAGGCACTCACCTTTTTATTCGTTTTTTGCCTTCACAAATTGGTTTGTGTATTGAAGTTGGGGTTTGGAAGGGGGGAATGGGGTGGGTAAAGCTTTCAGAATTCACAAATTGCCCATAAACTTTAATTTTGACACCTCGTTGCCACACTATTCTGAAGTGTTATTTATATATTTATTCAAAACTGACTCTGGTGGAAACATGAAGGAATGTACTGTATGAGGGAGAAGGGGTATAGAGGCAAGATTGGGTGAGATTAACTACAGAAAAGTGCGACCGTTTGGGCAGGTTGGCTGTGTTGCTGTATCGTCTGAACATTGTGACAAAAAGCAGATCTAAAACACTGTGGACCTCACAAGTACACTAAACAGAGGCCACCATAAGTCCTCGCTTTATCGCCAAGTTCGCCAGTTTTATTTATCGCAATTTAGTTTATGACCAAATATTGATTATCGCCAAACGTGCTGTTCGTGTTATTGCAATGCCATTATAAGAAAAAACTTTCAAAACCGCGTGTCTGAAACAGCAACCACCCAGATGCCACCTAAAACAACCATTCACTCGGCTGTGCATGCACTGGACACTATGCCCTCCACCACTCGCAGGATGGAAGATGCTCACTTATGAGAGGATTTATTCATATTCCTTTTTGAAAACAGCCAAAACCCTCCATAATGAGTACCAGCCAGTCCTTGGCCAATCATGCCTCATCTCAAGAAACAATGAGAAACTGTTACCATTGGGAGTTTGAAATTGAAATATAAAAATAAGAGACGTGACCATGGTGAAGGACCAACGCAAATCGGCCATGCATATTACCATCGCTGCATTGACTGTGCATTTGAATTGTAGAAAAGTTCGGAAAAGTAAAGGAAATATCAGAGACTGAACCAGTTTGAGTGCTACAGACTAACCAGAGTGAGAGACAGTGCCATGCAGTACATGGAGCAGTTATTAAGTGCAGTGGATCGAAGAATCAAACTGCGAAAACATCACATACCTTTTATCTTTTGATGTGATCAGGAAAAAAAAAACCCCACGTTTGTGGAATGATTTAAAGAAGAAAATGGAAGGCTGCAGCACGGTTTGAAGAAAAGGGTGATTACGCAGAGCACCTTCACAGCTAAGCCGGGGTTGGTTCATTAACCGGTTTCGGCATTATTACTAACCTCCAGAACTAAAGTGCATCAAAGTTGCTTGTCTTCTGCGTCAAAAAAAGTTGCATCATTAAAGTGCATCATCATCAAACATCAAAGTTGAAGATCTTCATTGAGGAGGAGAGGGCAGTTACTCATCGTAGCACGTGGACAAATCGACAAAACCGGATTATTTTGAAAAAAAGAATGCTCTCCCTCACATACATTGCATGAGAGAGAAACTGCCAAGGGTTTTAAAAGCAGCAAAGGACAGGCTGACCTTGTTACTTGGCAGAAATGCCAGAAGGGGATGTAAAACTCAAGCCACTTGTCTACCATGTGCTAAAAAACCACGAGCGCTTAAAGGGCTCCTCAAGCCACAGCTTCCCGTATATGAGCGCGTCAAATCCAAAAAGGCGTAATAACTGGAACGTTGGACCCAGGATTACGTGATCAATTACTTCTCCAACCACGTTGAGATGTACTCCATGAGAGAACAACCTCGACAACAATCGTTGCTACTTTAGACAATGCCCTTCCACATCTTTCAGAATATGGGAGATGTTATGAAAATGTGCCAGATAGTACTTTGGCCACACAATACTACCTCACTTTTACAGCCCATGAATCAGGGGGTTATTTCTGCTTTTAAACCCTATTATATTAAGCGTACATTGCATTGGGCTCATACAAGGAAACCGATTTGGTGTGGAACAAGCCATCAATAAAGGAGTTTTGGTGAGCAGACAACATAACTAGAACCGCCACTCTGTAGGAATGCATACCTCCGCGAGGTTAAAGTTTACATTTTGATCCCACCGATGAGCCAAAATCTGATCTGAAGCAAAATCTAAACCGGCTTGTTCTGGTCACCTACCCAACTCATCCACCAAGTTTTGTCATACATCCACAACTTTTTTGAAAATATTGTGTTATATATTGTTTTGGACCCATCTCTCAATGGTGGAA
This sequence comes from Eptatretus atami, assembly GCA_035128595.1. Classification (NCBI taxonomy): domain Eukaryota; kingdom Metazoa; phylum Chordata; class Myxini; order Myxiniformes; family Myxinidae; genus Eptatretus; species Eptatretus atami. The sequence goes on along the minus strand of CM068959.1, from coordinate 67,985,373 downwards.
GAATAATTGAAGAAAATTCAGGGATCCGGATCTTCACCCAAACAAATTATTTCTTTTCTAGTCATCATACCCAACCTCCTCCACCAAATTTTATCCAAAATCTGTCCATAAACGTTTTGAAAATCCTGCTCAACAGACAGGAGTGAAAACATAACCTCCATCCACTCGGTGGCGGCAGGTTGAAAAGGCTTTGAAAAAACATTTCGGATTGATGGGGAGGTGAGTGCCTCTTCAATGAACACTGTGTGAAAAAAGTGTGGCCTGAGTGTGTCCACAATTGCACAGGGTTGTTGATGTTCCGTCGATTACAAGCCAAATTGTCGACTGGCAAAGTAGTCTGTTTGATGAGTTGACAGAGAAGGATGTTGATTCTCATGCAAGAACGTTAAGCAACGCAAGATTCATGTAATTGGAACAGCAGCGGGCTGAAGAAGAGAAGTGCTATGCAGTGCCTCAATTCAAGCATACTCACATGAAAAACCTCAGCCAAATTCTCGGCACGTTTGAGCAGGCCATATAAAATTTATTAATCGAGCAAGATCAAAATGTGAAAGGAGCCACTGATTTTTCGCCGTGCCTGTTAATGACAATCTATTTCTCTTCTTCTTCAAAGATTATTTTCCAAAACGTTTGTCAGCTAAGTGCTTCTCCCACCAAACCATCCCCCTGCATATAACAGCACCACGTTTCTCCATGCCTTCAAAAACAATAATTTTCTCCCATCCCATAATCTTTATCTCTGTTTGTCAAAGTTGGGAATTAAGCAAACGACATCCCTCCACTTCATGTCCCCTCCTTCCGCTTTCTTTTCCACCCACCCACCCCTTCAAAGCGTCATGTCTCCCTTTCTGCCATCCTTTTCTCACCCCACCTCTCAATGCTTCCCCCTCACCCAATCCCCTAAAAACCTTCCCCTGCACCCACACACTCAAACCTCACCACCCCACACCCCCACAAAGCCTCACCCCATACTGCACCTCCAAATGGCCTTCCTTTCCTGCCCCCTGTCCCTAACTGTGTGGAACTCAAACATTAGAAGGTCTCCACTCCAACCTGTCAGTCTCTCAATCCAGGCTACTGTTTCATGAAACCAGACATCATCTGTTTAAACAGAATTCATTCCTCCCACAGACGTTCTGACTCATTAGTGTGTCTCCCCGGTTATTGTCTCCCTCTTATTTGATAGGCCTGATTGAAACTCTCCGGAGGGAAAACTGAATTTGGTGTAGAGGGGCTTGGAGTGGAAGTATGGGGTTACGAGGTAGAAAATATCATGGGTTTGGATGGGGACGATCTGAAGATGGGGTGAACAGCTTAAAGATGCATATTTTTAAGACCTGGAGGGAAGAACTGGGATTGAAGAGTGTGTGGGAGTTTATTCCAAAGGTGGGGAAAAAAGAGGAATGAAAACGTCGTATGGTGAGCGTTGATTCATAAATATTGCGTAGTTTTACCAGAGGGGCGGTCCTTGAGTGCCCTGCGGAAATGTGTTGGGGACATCTTTGCAGACAAAGCCAGGGGTGGGCGAGACCAGAGAGGAGACGGTTTAGAAGACAGAAAGACCACTGGACCTCCTGTACTGTGGTGAGAGAGTTGAGAAGCCAAAGACAGCCTCACCGTGGGAGAGACAATAATCCTAAATGCCTTTGCGATTTCCACATGTAAGCCAAGAAAGGTGAGAGGGCAGGGAGTAAACCAGCCCAGAGGGGAGAACAGTACTCCATAAGGCGCGGACGAAAAGATTGCATGTCGTCGGAGCTCAGGTGGACCGAAGAAGGACGATGGAGGATTCCCAGCTTGGTGACTGGCTTGGAGGCCAGGTGGAAATGCTGACTTTCCAGGAAAGATCATGGCAGATTGTGAGACCCAGAAGCTTGAATGAAAGGAACTTCTTTCAGAGGAGTGGTGAGAAGTAGATGGGGGGGGGTTCCAAGCAGTTCCCTTTTCGGAGAAGAGACATAGTGAGATGTGAGATTTGTCAGATTAAAAGACATTGTTCCACGTGTTGAACCAGTTTGTGATTTTATCCAGATCTGCAGAAAGCGAAGAGCTGCTGCTTGCTAGGTCTGAGCAAATGACACGATGGTATGCAGAGGTGGAGTCGTCAGCAAAGAGATAAGAGGATTTCCAGAGTCGAAGATCCATTGATGTGAAAACCCGAAAAAGAACAGGGCCCAGAACGCGCCTTGAGGAACTCCAAGCCTGGACAGGAAGAGGGGATGAGAGACTCTATTTGAGCCACATGTTGGCTGGACAGGAGAGGAAAAGTCTGCGAGCCATTGAGTGGAGATGGCCTTGGATACCATAGAAGGATTTGGTGTGAACAGGGCAGGTTGGCAGACCGTGTCAAAAGCACGGCGAGTATGTCTGGCGGATATGGCCCCTTTGATTTCATATCTGGCATTGAGTACCTCATCCCTTGTTGGGAGAGCAGAAAGCAGCATATCCATGGTAGATTGACCTGCGTCTGAAACCAAAATTGATGATCGGAAAGCAGGGCCATTGGAATCAGAGAGAAGGATTGTAATGTCTGAAGTGATGATGGATTCCATTAACCTTGCTGATGCATGGAGAAGGCTGATTGCGTCTGTAGTTGCAGGGATATGTTTTTGCACCCTTTTTGTGCAGGGCAGTTAATGTTTGCTGATTTCCAAGCAGATGGCAGATGACCTTTGAGCAAATGAGAGGGTGAATAGAACAGAGAGGGTGAAGCAGAAGCGAGATGAGGCAGGTTTTTAGGACATGTGGGCTGATTGCCGTCCGAACAGTTGCAAAATCTGAGTCGAGCTTGACAGCAAGCCTCCACTTTGTCAGGAGAAAGACGCAGAGTCCAGGGACAGGTGGGTGCGACTGGGTTAAGGTGAGTACAGAAAGCGATTGGTTCGGACACAAGACTTTAGATGCAAACACCGAGTTAGGCATTCAAGCCTTTTCATGTGGGTATCAGCAGTGCGGCCATTTGAGGTAAGGGACGGGAATGCGAGGGGGCACATTACACCAGAAAACAGATTGATTTAGGATGCTACCAGGATTTAGAGGAGGGGAGAGCTGCTTTGAAAGTTCAGACTTGAGATTAGGAAAAGATGTTGTTTTCTGGCTCTCCTGAGGGGAAGATACACACTTGCCTCCGAGGTTCATGAAGAACTGAGATTACCTCAGATTGGGTTTGCTTTCCACGCAGGCAAAGGCAAGTTGTTTCAGCGGAACAAACTGCCTCGCCCAACGCTTCAGTGAACATGGGCGGGAGGAAGGGTGGACAACTGAAGAGAAGGGGATAAATCTGTGCCTGAGAGAGAGCAAGTTTAAATGGGTTGATGTTAGCTTGGGTGTGCTGTTAGCCTAGAGGGAAAGTGTAGAGCATGGCCGAGAGTAAATGTTCACACTTGCCTCTGAGTTTTTTAACTAGGTTAAATCTCAGTCCAGCTTCTTAAACTGCAATCCTGGGTGTTTCACAGGCAGGACGAACCATCAGGTGTGTGCCGTCCTTCGGACAGACGTTAAAATGAGGTGTCCCCATCTGCCAGCATTAGTTGGTGTGGGCGTTTAGAATATCCCTCTGTTATTTCCTTTGAGAAGAGAAGTCGTGAGCTATCCTGACACCAATGGAACAAATTTCAATTCCTGCACACTCCATTTGTATTTCTATGTCAGAGTGTTGCAACCTGTCCAAAGATTATAACCCTAACAAGAAACTACCTCCAGAATAATTAACGCTCTTGTACAAGAGGCATGCACATGTATGATGATGCTAAAACGTGATTTTTTTTTTTTTTTTTTTTTTTTCTTTTTGGCGATGAAACAGGTTATATTGTCACTTAGCCGTTTCTTTTCTGTGGCCCTACGATGTAATGAACTGCAGAAGACACACAGTGCCATTCCCTCACTGCAGCGTGCATATAATCATATACACAAATCAGTTAACTGCATCCCTTATCAATTCCAAATTTTAAAACTGGTTCTCAAACTGCTGCGTACACATTCTGGTTACACATTGCCTGAGAATGGCACACAGCTGCTGTTCATCAGCAATTGGAATAATCTATTTTAACTGCCTGCATTACTTTTTTCCATTTAGAATGTTGGACGTGCAAGGTTGTCACGTGGTTTCTGAGCACCTGCATGGCCTTGATATAATTCAGAGCAAATGTAACATTAAACCACAACAGGCATAAAGGAACAAACAGAAAAAACCGAGCAATTAAGTATTAAGATGAATCTTTTTGCAAATTGTGTGTCAACAAGAGCGAAAATTGTGTTGCAATAAATGTCCCAAACTGATGTGATATTTTCCAAGTCCAAAAAAGGGCATAACTCTTGAAAAATTGAATGAAACACCCTGAAACTCAAACTTGTTTCTGTAAACTTATAAATAAAGCCATCTACCAAGTTTCAGTTGGAATATGTCAAAAACGTATGGGAAAAAAAGTTCTGAAAAACCACAGGACAGAGCCAGCAAACTGTAGTCCCCTTCCTGTGAAACCAGTTGGACTGAAACAAATAGCGATTGAGATTTTCTCTAATGCCAATAAGCTGCTTAGTGTGAACAGCTTGGAATTGCCTATGAAGAACTATTGTGGACCCCTAGTCACCTTATCAAAGTATTCTGTACATTTTTCGAACTTGATAAATAAATTGCGTTAAATATCGCCATTGTTCTTGGTTTTGAACCATTCATTTCGGCCCTCTTTAGAGAAATGATGGTCCAACACCGAAACTGCGCTGCATTCCTCCACCAAAAAACAACCACCACGTATCAACTGTTCTTTGCTACCACGAGCTGTATTTGATATTTTGGACTTATCCATTGTTCCTACAGATCGTGAGAGAGATGGACAAATGAGAAGCGAAAACGGGCTGCTGCAGTTTGTCACCGGAACGCTGTCGCCTGCCCTGTGGGAGGCTTTTGCTGAGCTCATGGTAAACTTGTTGTGGGCTGGTGTGGCAGGAACACTCCAACTACATTTTTTAAAAATAAATAAAATAAATAATAACTTCATGTCAAAAGGCAACTTGTGTTGAATCTGTCATCTTTCTTCGTTGTCCATGTAGGAAAGCAATGGACTCAGAAATACTGCATTGAGAAGGTGGGGAGGAAACATGGCTTCCTCGCAGCCACACTTCGGTAAGGTTTGGGTTCAGTTCCTCTTGCTTCTCCATGCTCAGACTTCCAAAAGCTTCAAACTGAGCTTTTTTGTAGTTGTTGACTGCAGTTCCCTGATATTATGCCTCGTGTTGTTTTCCTTAGCTTTAACAGGTTAGATTTACCGCCATTACAAAAGTTTATGCAGCAACTGAAAGAGAAGCTGATGTTGCTTATCGAGGAAACGGAGGGTTTTGCGCCAGTAATGACATTCCTGGTGCAACGGACAGTGGACCTGCCCATTGATGAAGAATTACCCAGCAGCATTTTCCTGTTCCTCATGTGGGAGCCACGCATTATAATGGCCACACGTGATTTCGCCAAATCCCCTCAAAATGATCGTCGATTCACCACCGAAACTTCACTTGGTTGCTCGACCGACTTAAGCCACAGTGCCCTCTTTGGACTGAGACGCCAAAGGGACTTAAAGCACTCCATATGTAGGCCAGCTTATTTTCTCCAAGGTGCATTTTTGAAAAACTGTCTGCGTTTGTATGGTAGTGGACCTTAAGCATGCCACCTGACAGGTGGCTTGATGTGGACTTATTACTTTGCTTGAACCTTTATTTCCCACCCCTTCACCCCAACTCTCTTATTTTTCCTTTCACCCTTGGTAAGCAGCAGATGTATCAGATTGTTTAAAGGAATGTATTGTAATCCTCAAAATAGATTACTATGTCGAAAAAAAAGAAGAAAAAAAAAAAAAGACCACATATGCTCGATCTCATCACCGATTCCTCTTTGAGATGCTTTGGTTTACTTGGACAATTCATACCTGGCAGGGGAAATTTGTGGATACGAATCGGCGTGTAGAGCGTACGGAGTGTTTTCATTCGCACAAAGTTGATTGCGCTGCTTGGGTGAGCTGATCATTTTTCCTTTTTACCGAAAATCCAGCGTCACTTTGCCTCTTCAGTGATGGGCTTTTGATAAATGAGACACTTTGCAATCAAACAATCAGCCCAGCGTATTGGAAACCACCTAAACTTCCCCACTTTCTCACCACATTCTCCTCGTTCTGTTTTTCCACTGATCAATCAGTATTCGGCATAGGAATGGAAGCAGCTAAAAAACAACTGTAATCGATATTCATTCAAACTTTCATTTCTTGCTTTCCTATCAAGAAGGCCCTGTTGAATATGCACGGATTACCATAAAGTGGTACTTCCTTGAGGCCAGCGTATTTTTTTGACGAGGAAAAAAAAAAAATTGGCACAATTATGCTTTATCGCCGAGCATAGAAGTTTTGATGATTTGCATTTTTTTTTTTTTTTTAAGTCTAAAGATGTGACAAATTTTAATTGCAAGTTAGCTTGCAGCATAAGCAATATCTGTGCGCTTGTGCCACTTTCTGCATAGCCACGAGATTTCCAAGTACCTGTGTGGAAATGCATTGCACTGGGGCTATGGGACCTTGGTAACCCAAAAAGGCATTTCCTCCCTTTCCACGATGGGCTGCCTTACTTTAAAGCCAAAACTATACTGGTGCCCCAACGCGACACATACCAAATAGCCAAACCTTTCGCATTTTTGGAACTTTACACCACTCAATGAGTAGTAGACTGGGGTGCAGATTGTACGCCGATCATTGTACTTACCGGTGACAGGTATATGAGAACATTGTATCAGATATAGTGAACATTGCGATAAAATTTGGCACAACAACATCGTGAACGCTCGAACTACAATAAGGCCCAGCGAACAAGTGGTGTTATGAAAGGCATTTTCGCCCTCTCTCTTTCTCTGTCTCTCTTACCCTCCCCTCTCCCCGCAACCCCTTTCCGAAGCAGTTATCCGATACATGCTGTGCAACATGAACTCGCTCTGCTCCACAAAAATTCGTCACACCTTATTGGTCTTCGAGCCAATTGAAACCCACATATCTTAATGAAAATGAACCTATCTCTCAAAATGCATGAAAAAAGCGAATTAAAAATAATTTTATATGCACCCTGTAAAGAAAAATGGTGTGACAAAGTTAGCCTGTATATGAGATGAGATTAAATTTGTAAAAATGTACAAATAAACAACTTATAACAAATGCATTCTAGTTTTGCATTATTGTTGTAATTTGATTGGCGCTGCACATTGCTTCTGCAAACGTTTATTTTCTGCAATTTTTAAAGTACTGTTACAATACAGTGTGCAGATATTATTCTTTCATTTATTTTGTATGCCAGCCTGCGGCTGCTTGCGTTGTAATATTTCTGGGAGCACGGGATGCAGAGCTCCCTGAAGTTAGAGCAGGAATTTGTAATTTGTTCATTGTGTTTGGTGATAGTTCACATACTCTTCGCGAAGGACACCGTGGAATCTTGAAACACTTGGATACCGGTTTATAGCTCGGCGAGCATTCAAGCTAGGCTAGACAGCTCAGAGGCGAGTGTTACATTCTTCCAGGTCATCCTGCCAGCCTTGCAGAAGATAACTATATATCTGTCTATCTATTTATAAAATAACGTTTTTCCAGATTCCGTCTGAAGCCAGCGGTAAACGTCGTAACCCCAACCCAAAGGGGGCACGGTACAATGCTGAATTAATTACCTCATTCAGAGCCTTTTAGTCCAGACAGTGACATGCGGAGTTTCAAATATTGTTATTCATGCAATTTCAAGTTGATATTCATTTAGTTGCGCACATGGTGTATATGCTCAGTCGTTGGTTTGCACATCCACCGGCATGTAAAAAAAATATATATATATTATATATTCGTTACGAATTCTCGCCGCCGGCGTGCGGACAGCCGCTTTTAGCCGAATCGCGGCCGTTACGACCACCGGACCGGACAATTCAGTCGCGACTTTCCGGAACAACGCCCCGGAAACCAGTCACGGGTGTTGCTAAGCCACACCACACGGCCCTTAGCCAGCGTTTTCTCAACCGGGGGCCATGCGCCCCCACGGGGGCCATCGGCTTCGACCGGGGGCCATGAGCGGACGCCGAAAAAACTGCGATTCAGAATACAGAAGCTTGTAATGTACCAATTAAAGTGACGAGTCTCGGTCATAGTGTCAAAGTAAAAAGGTAGATTGAGTTTAACAGATTTTAAAGAGAAGGCGGAGCCCACAGAAGCATTAATAGTAAACCAATGTTACAAAAACTGTTTGAATTTGTTTTTTCAATTTTTTTCTCAGCATGTCGAAGGTTCGAAAATGAATGACGCTATGTCAAGTTTGGATTTCACGAATGTCAGTCGAGATGGCTGTGGGTGCGCGCAATGTTTGCACTGCTCCGGTCGTGATTGTCAAATGCGTCACTACGTCCTTTCAAACTTTCAAGACCATTCACGACCAAGATGCCATCCCGGAAGAAGGAAGATAATATCTACGCTCTGTCTGCGACACGATCACGATATGACAGTGAGCGACACTTCCCAAATTTGGATTCCGGCCAGAGAAAAAACCTGCTCTTCAATCCAGCTACAAGTGGCATACCGAATTGGAAAGTGAAAAGAAGCCGCACATATTGCCTGACGCGACCTGTATCAAGCATGTACAGAGAAAAATGGTGGAATTGATGATCGGACCAGAGGCCGAAAAAGAAGATCCAGCAAGTTCGCTCTCTAATGACACGATCCGACGATGGATTGACGACACATGGGGCCGCTGATTGTGTGCCGTCAAGTTTGCTCCGAAAATCAAACAAAGCACGCTCCAGGCTAGCCTTCAATTGACGAGTCTACCGACGACACCGCCCTGGGAGAGCCAGATTGATCGCCTTCGCTCGCTACGAGCAGAACGGGAAAGATTGAAGAAGAGTTCTTGTTCTGCAATACCCTACCCAACACAATGACAGCGGCAGATATCAAAGCTATTGTTGGACCTCTTTTTTTTTAAGCTAATGGACTCGGTTTGCAGAATTTCAAGCACATTTGTTACTGATGTGCCCAGCGATGGTCGGCGTCAGAGGAGGGTTCGTCACGCTTGTGAAGAACGGAATGCGCCCCCATTGTGACTTCTCCAACTGTTTCGATAACCGATACGCTCTTGCGTCAAAGACTCTTCCACCTCGTTTTGCTGATTTCATGGACATCGCGGTCAAAGTGAATCAACTTTCATTCGTGCGGAGGCCAATCATCGCGCTCTTCCAACTCCTGGCAACGAATTGGAGCGGAAACATGTTGGACTTCTGTTCCACACCAATAGTCCGTTGGCTATCGAGGGGGAAATGCCTTCTCGGCTTGTATGAACTCTTGGGTTGAGGTGGAAATCTATCCTGCGAGGACAACCGAAAACAAACCTCCATGTCCACTCGACAATTTGAAGAGTTCGTCATGATGCCTCGCCTACCTGGCCGATATATTCGGCCGACTCAACGAAATGAACCAGTCCTTGCAAGGCCGTGATGTGCAGTCAAGTGACGTCAAGATAAGATTTTGCTGGACTGTCTGCTAGAATGTGAAGTCTGGCAGGCACGAATCAAGGCCGGGTCCACTGCCTCGTTTTCCTTTCTTGGACGAGCACCTGCAGACGCAGAGGATTGAGCTTCCCGTCGGCATCAAAGATTGGCATCCACTAGACATCTCGACAATCTCTCCGCTTTGAGTTCAAATCCGTATTCACGTGCACCGTTGGATGTTCCGTGCACAAAGACCCGTTTAACGCCAAAATTGAACCTACTGAAGACGAAGAAGAGGAGCTGGCAGAAGTTGAAGGTTCAAAAGCAATGAAGCTGCCTCTTCCAGCTTAACAAAGAGACCACTCCACCTTCTGGTTGTCTGTTTCAGGATGCCGTATCCACTACTCAGCAAGAGGCAATCTGTAATGCTCATTCAATCGCCACAACATATCTTTGCGAATCTGGATTTTCTGACCTTGCAACCATTAAAACGAAGTCCAGAAAAACCGTCTTGGACGTTGGAACGATATTACGCCTTGCTGTGTCCAAGACGGAGTCCGGACATAAGAGGCCTCGTCAGACAAGCCCAACAGCAAGTGTCTCTTTGATTGTATTGCTTAGAAAAATGTTTATTGATTTATCTTTTAAGACTGATGTAAATAAAATTTCATTAAAACGAAATCTGCATTTTTATATGAAGGAGCAGGGGACCACGCAATGTTAGCGAAGTCGGTAGGGGGCCATGCGGCCATCAAGGTTGAAGAAACGCTGGCCGAGTTCAATATTCTACCCTGCCGCGCGACAGGGGTCAATATTAAAAAAATAAAAATATAAAAAAATTAATCTCTAAAAATTGCCGAATTTCGATATAACCTAATTATTTCACGCGGAGCGCTACCGCAGAGACCGATACCTCAGCGAGGTCTGCCGGACACGAACCGCTTTAAGCGGTTCGTTCCGTTCTGCGGATAACCGAGCGGCGCGTATTATCGCGGAGACCTCGCTGGAGCCCGATTCTTTTTATCGGCTATCAAAAAAGCCCGCTTACCATTCCGAATGCTAATATGGCGTTCAACGGGGAAAATGACACGACGACAGATGTTCACATTCAAATAAGCACATTAATATTTTACACGTATACAAAACAATCAAATTGCAAAGTGCATTTGTGAAACCACGCATGCAGTGATTTGTGATGAATGCGCGGACGAGACAGACGCAGAGCAAGGGAGAGAAGCATTACAACCGTCTATAAATTATAATGTATACAGTCACTTAACAGTTCTCTACTTAACGGTACACGGCGCCACAACTTCCACCACAGGGGGTCAGACAGACAAGGGGGTCAGACTGGACCCTTAGGGTCTTTATGTCAAGGCAGCTTGGTTGACCGAAGGAACTCCAGAGGCCCGCCGCATGGTTACCTCCACCCTCTGGTGACTTTCTTGGGCATCCTCTTGACCCTCTCCAGCTCCTCACCGACTGCGGGACTCCAGGCTCCAGCACGGCTGGCCCACAACTCCAACACTCTCACACAGAGCCCAGGACCTCCATCGACTGACTTCCACTCGCCTCTCCACTCGACTTCTCGACGACCTCACTACCCTCTCCGAGCCTACCTCTCCTCGACGACACACACCACTTCGCTCTGCGTTCAGCCGCTCGCTTTATCTCCATGGCCCTCTGCCCCTCCCCCTCGCCCCCCTCCCTTCCAGCACAGCCGCCGCGAAGCTTCCAGAAGCAGGGCGTTTCCTCGGCCGAATCGGGGGCGCCTTTCTTTTGCCTTTGCCATAGCTTTTCGTTTTTCCGGCACATCTCTCTCTTAGGCGTCTTCTGTCTTGTGACATCAGCAAGACGAAGCTGATCAAATTCGTCACAGAGCAATGGGGAACAGGGCCCTACAGAATAAGACTTAAAGACAAGGTCCTTTGTCACATGTGAGGATATCTGCACCAAGATCACCCGTGAGGCTGTAGTT
>CM068959.1:67921101-67936728 GCA_035128595.1 Eptatretus atami | reverse complement strand
GGTCCTTTGTCTTTTGAGTCGGTGTTCGGGTCCGTCGCTGGTGTGGTCCGTCGCTGGTGCGGTCCAAGCTCGTGGCTTTGGTGGTTTCGCCTTCTGGGGTGGACGACGTAGAGGTGCTGCCTTTTCCTCTGGGCGCAAAGTCGCGAGTGTTGTGTGTGGAGGACCAGCTCTGCCACGCAGTCAGGAGGAGAGTGCCGGAGAGAGCTCGCCGACCACCGAGGCACCTCGAGGGTGCAGGTAACCTGCTACAGTCTCGCGGGACCCGTTCGGTCTTCCAGGTCCCGTGTCATAAGACCCAAGTGGTCCAGCCTGACCTCCTTGTCTGTGAGGGGGTCCTTTTCTTTGGGCTTTTGAATGAATGTTGTCGTGGCGCCGTCTGTCAAGTAAAACTGTATAAGTGACTGTACATAATAGATAGACGGTATTAGCTCTTTCCTTTGCATTTGTTTGGCTGTATAGTTGCATGCGTACATCCGCAATATTCATAAATGAACTGCATGCGTGTTTTGCTTTTGTTTCTCTATTTGCCTGCATTCGTGTTGTCTAAATAAATGTGCTTGTTTGAATGTATCCCGTTCGTTGCGTCCTCTTTCCCCTATTGAAAATGCCATCTTGCATCGTGGAATAAATAGTGGGGTTTCAAACACCCGTTAAATAGAATCGGATCCGGCGAGGTCAGCGATAATACCGCTCGGTTATCACTGCAGAAGGAACGGACCGCTTAAGCGGTTCGTGTCCCAAGCCGACCTGCGTCGAGGTACGGCTGCCCGGTCGGCTCCCCACGCAGGTACTTAGTATATCGAATTCGGCGAGTGACCCTATCTTGCGCGGGTAGACAATTGGCACGGCCGTGTGGGGTTGAAGACCCACCCGTGACAGGGTTCCGGCATTAGCTCCGGAAAGTCACAACTGAATTGTCCGTCCGGTGGGCGAGCGGTTGCGATTAGAGGTACGCGGCCGATCACACGCCGGCAGGCGCGAATTTGTAACAATATAAATAAATATATGAGGCCCCGCGAGGAGTAGTGATGTAAGCAACATTTTTTTAATGATATGATGATAAGCTCGGATGATAGGGTAAGGTTAAAATAGTGCTATATGGCATTAACTCCAAAATGGCCGATGTGTCCCTTACATCACTCCCCCTCGCGGCACCTTATATATATATATATATATATAAAATATTAAGTATGATGTTGAAGTGGAGGGGTGGATTATGAAAGCAGAACACACAAAAAGGTGAAACAAAGTGGTCCTAAAAATAAAATTGCACATTTTCAGCGAATTAAAACACCTTCCGAGGCACCGCGTGGCCTAACACAGGCAGAAACATACATCCAATCGATGTGTTTAGATTGAAAGCATGGGCACTTTTACCGAAACGAACAACCAAGCAGCTCCCTCCTTCCTTCCTCCTCTCCCCTCCATCCTTCCTCCTCCCTCCCCTCTTCCTTCCCTCCTTCCCTTCCTCCTCCCTCCAATGAAGCAAAGACTCCAATGAAACAGTTGAGGAACGGCTGGCTTGGTAAGCGATTTATCGATCGCTGATCGGTCATATAAACACCATGCACTCAGAGACGCCAGGAAACTCAAGCAATGCCATAATTGGACAAATGAAATGTTTTTTCAGTAGTCAGAAATGCTGATAAGTTCAATTTTGGAGTTTACATTTTGAAACTCTGCTCAGATTAACAGATTCTCGAGGTTATAACATATGGAAATGAAATAAAGCCACAAACGCTGGCGTCTCCTGGTGTTTATAAAGCATTGCAATGTTCCAGTGATTCATAGGTATGATGATCAGGCATTTGATAACATGAGTGAGGAAAGTGCAAAAAAAGAACTTTATCATTTTGAAACCGTTGTGGCCTGTTCCAAGTCAAGGCGTTGTTGAGGAGGCCAAAAAAATGGTGAATTAATACTCCAGCGAGGGACGGTGAGGTGACCAAGGATGAGCCTTGATAAAGTCATTAATTAAATAAGACTGTTAATCACCTTCAAAAGGGGTGTTTAAGTTGACCCGAACACCAAATTTTCACCCTTGCACTACTTTGGAGTTCTCTTTGTATACATGCAAAGTTTGGGGCTGCTACGCTTCATGGTTTTGGAGTTATGGAGGAGACAGGGACTGACACACACATTATGAGTTTTGATGGCTTCTTGAGGACATTGCCACAAAAATTGATTCTAATCAGTATGGAACCAAAGGAAGCTATCAACTTGTCATTATCTGATAGGAATGCTTTCCAGTTATACGAAAACACTGACAATCCAAATTCAATATCCACTGTAGTCCATACAGATTCCTCAAAATCCTTTGAGCGAATACATCATAATGTTCTGTTTGTTAAATTGTTCACCTTACGGCAGTTCACCAGTCACCCAACATATAATTTCCTGCATTGTTAATTTTTGGAATTCCGACAACAGTGCGTGAAATACAAGGGAACCACAACGGACATGAAATCAAGTCATGCTTGAGTACCACAGGGTACAAAATTGGTCCATTTTATTTTTAGTAAAAATTAATAATGCATGTGAGAAAAGTCCCATCCCGTATTTTTAATATTTGGATGATCTTACCCTCATTGAAAGTCGAAAAGGGACACAACAGTCACAAATGCAGCAATCCTTACTTTCTCTTCAGAATTGGACAAATGATAACAGCATGAAGGTGAATGCGTTAAAATGTTATACCATGACACTATGATAGTTTCCTTCACAACATCAAACATTCTTTATTAATGATACTCAGTTACCTAGTGTGCATAAATCAAAGTGCTTGTGTGACGATACAGAAAAACTTGAAATGGGATGCTCAGATTGGAGAAATGCTTAAGAATGTAATAGAAAGCTGTACATTTTGCATAATCTTAAATCGTAGAACTTACCCCTTTGTGACCTTATCACAATCTACATTGGCTACATAAGACCTGTGTTGGAGAACTGTGACTTATTTTCAATGCAGCCTTAACTAAAGCACAGGTGAACATTTACCCGTATCCAAAAAAAGAGCCTGCAAAATTATGTGAGGACAACGTTACACATCTTACCATTTTACTTGAGAAACATGTACACTACATGGCCAAAAGTATGCGGACACACCTTCTAATTGTGTATTCGGCTATTTCAGCCACACTCATTGCTGACAGGTGTATAAAATCAAGCACACAGCCATGCAATCTCCATAGACAAACATTTGCAGTACAATGGGCCGTACTGAAGAGCTCAGTGACTTTCAACGTGGCACCGTCATGGGATGCCACCTTTCCAACAAGTCAGTTCATCAAATTTATAGCCCTGCAAGAACTGCCCCGGTCAACTAAGCGCTGTTATTGTGAAGTGGAAACGTCTAGGAGCAACAACAGCTCAGCCGCGACGTGGAAGGTCACACAAGCCCACAGAACGGGAACGCCGAGTGCTGAAGACATAGCGCAGAAAAATTGTCTGTCATCGGCTGCAAACACTCACTACCCGAGTTTCAAACTGATTCTGGAAGCAACATCAGCACAAGCAATGTTCGCGAAAGCTTCATGAAATGGGTTTCCATGGCCGAGCAGCCGCACACAAGGCTGAGATCACCATGCGCAATGCCAAGCATCGGCTGGAGTGGTATAATCTCACCGCCATTGGACTCTGGAGCAGTGGAACGTGTTCTCTGGGGTAATGAATCATGCTTCACCATCTGGTAGTCCGACGGACGAATCGGGGTTTGGGGGATACCAGGAGAACGCTACCTCACGAATGCATAGTGCCAACTGTAAAGTTTGTTATTGGAGGAATAATGGTCTGGGGCTGTTTTTCATGGTTCGGGCTAGGCACCTTAGTTCCAGTGAAGGGAAAACTAAATGCTACAGCATACAATGACATTCTGGATGATTCTGTGCTTCCAACTTTGTGGCAACAGTTTGGGGAGGCCCTTTCCTGTTTCAGCATGACGATGCCACATGCACAAAGCGAGGTCCATACAGAAATGGCTTGGCGAGATCGGTGTGGAAGAACTTGACTGGCCTGCACAGAGCCCTGACCTCAACCCCATCAACACCTTTGGATGAATTAGAACGCCGACTACGAGCCAGACCTCATCGCCCAACATCAGTGCCCGACCTCACTCATGCTCTTGTGTGGCTGATCGAAGCAAATCCCCCAGCAATGTTCCAACATCTAGTGAAACCTTCCCAGAAGTGTGGAGGCTGTTATAGCAGCAAAGGGGGAGACAACTCCATTTTATTGATCATGATTTTGGAATGAGATGTTGGACGAGCAGGTGTCCAACATACTTTTGGCCATGTAGTGTAACTGACAAGCCCTGGAGGAATGAGGATATTGCTGTGTAAAGATTTTGCACTTTCCATTGAAACTCATTTCGTACAACATGGTTACCAGCCATAAGAGATACATGTTTTAATGTCAAGAAAACACAAAAGTACTCACAGCCCAAATGTCAAAGGAAAAAATTTCAAACAAGTGCATTGCCCTTTTTAATGGGTATTCTCAATAGTTTTGTAAAACTTGATTGTATTTTTTTTTGTCTTTTAATGTCTACCTCCTGTTTGAAGCATGCCATGTTGTTTCGTTCTGCTTTTTATGCCTGGGATGTTGGCCGTTCATACCCTTCTTCAGCTGAGTCATACCAAATAAATTCTTCCTTGTTTGATGCTCTGTATTTTAAAGGATAAAGCACAAATAACCACCAGTTGGCAAATGATGCTGGCTTTGATGGGCCCAATAGCCTCCTCCTGTGTGAATCTCTCTCTGTCTCTCTCGCTCGAGTTCATACCCAATGTAACTTTCCTCTTCTCCGATCCTCGATATTGCAAGAAAAAAAAAAACAGTTTCTTGATTCTCCTTTTGTTGGAAAAAGTGGCATTTTTTTCCATGCATGCAGGTCACCTGATGAGTTAGTGCGTACGTGGTGGATTCAAAGCAGTTTCTGACAATCGTCCATGTCAAAGGTTCACTTTTCAAACAGCACATGAGCTTCTAGAAGCTTCTTGTAGTGAGCAGGGTTATTTTGGCGCAGGTAAGCAGACATCTTTCAAATTGTGTTTGGTCCAATTTCTAAACCTGCAGAACAAAGTACAAAAAAAATGCTGGAATGATTTCAAGTCACATGACCAATTCCATTGGCTACATCATGGCCATAAATTTTTATACTTTGCAAGTATTGGTGCGGTCCAAGCTCGTGGCTTTGGTGGTTTCGCCTTCTGGGGTGGACGACGTAGAGGTGCTGCCTTTTCCTCTGGGCGCAAAGTCGCGAGTGTTGTGTGTGGAGGACCAGCTCTGCCACGCAGTCAGGAGGAGAGTGCCGGAGAGAGCTCGCCGACCACCGACGCCACCTTCGAGGGTGCAGGTAACCTGCTACAGTCTCGCGGGACCCGTTCGGTCTTCCAGGTCCCGTGTCATAAAGACCCAAGTGGTCCAGCCTGACCTCCTTGTCTGTGAGGGGGTCCTTTTCTTTGGGCTTTTGAATGAATGTTGTCGTGGCGCCGTCTGTCAAGTAAAACTGTATAAGTGACTGTACATAATAGATAGACGGTATTAGCTCTTTCCTTTGCATTGTGTTTGGCTGTATAGTTGCATGCGTACATCCCGCAATATTCATAAATGAACTGCATGCGTGTTTTGCTTTTGTTTCTCTATTTGCCTGCATTCGTGTTGTCTAAATAAATGTGCTTGGTTTGAATGTATCCCGTTCGTTGCGTCCTCTTTCCCCTATTGAAAATGCCATCTTGCATCGTGGAATAAATAGTGGGGTTTCAAACACCCGTTAAATAGAATCGGATCCGGCGAGGTCAGCGATAATACCCGCTCGGTTATCACTGCAGAATGGAACGGACCGCTTAAGCGGTTCGTGTCCCAACCGACCTGCGTCGAGGTACGGCTGCCCGGTCGGCTCCCCACGCAGGTACTTAGGTATATCGAATTCGGCGAGTGACCCTATCTTGCGCGGGTAGACAATTGGCACGGCCGTGGTGGGGTTGAAGACCCACCCGTGACAGGGTTCCGGCTTAGCTCCGGAAAGTCACAACTGAATTGTCCGTCCGGTGGGCGACGCGGTTGCGATTAGAGGTACGCGGCCGATCACACGCCGGCAGGCGCGAATTTGTAACAATATAAATAAATATATGAGGCCCCGCGAGGAGTAGTGATGTAAGCAACATTTTTTAATGATATGATGATAAGCTCGGATGATAGGGTAAGGGTTAAAATAGTGCTATATGGCATTAACTCCAAAATGGCCGATGTGTCCCTTACATCACTCCCCCTCGCGGCACCTTATATATATATATATATATAAAAATATGTATCGATGTTGAAGTGAGGGGTGGATTATGAAAGCAGAACACACAAAAAGGTGAAACAAAGTGGTCCTAAAAATAAAATTGCACATTTTCAGCGAATTAAAACACCTTCCGAGGCACCGCGTGGCCTAACACAGGCAGAAACATACATCCAATCGATGTGTTTAGATTGAAAGCATGGGCACTTTTACCGAAACGAACAACCAAGCAGCTCCCTCCTTCCCTTCCTCCTCCCTCCCCTCCATCCCTTCCTCCTCCCTCCCCTCCTTCCCTTCCCTCCTTCCCTTCCTCCTCCCTCCAATGAAGCAAAGACTCCAATGAAACAGTTGAGGAACGGCTGGCTTGGTAAGCAATTATCGATCGCTGATCGGTCATATAAACACCATGCACTCAGAGACGCCAGGAAACTCAAGCAATGCCATAATTGGACAAATGAACATGTTTTTCAGTAGTCAGAAATGCTGATAAGTTCAATTTTGGAGTTTACATTTTGAAACTCTGCTCAGATTAACAGATTCTCGAGGTTATGACATATGGAAATGAAATAAAGCCACAAACGCTGGCGTCTCCTGGTGTTTATAAGCATTGCAATGTATCCAGTGATTCATAGGTATGATGATCAGGCATTTGATAACATGAGTGAGGAAAGTGCAAAAAAAGAACTTTATCATTTTGAAACCGTTGTGGCCTGTTCCAAGTCAAGGCGTTGTTGAGGAGGCCAAAAAAAATGGTGAATTAATACTCCAGCGAGGGACGGTGAGGTGACCAAGGATGAGCCTTGATAAAGTCATTAATTAAATAAGACTGTTAATCACCTTCAAAAGGGGTGTTTAAGTTGACCCGAACACCAAATTTTCACCCTTGCACTACTTTGGAGTTCTCTTTGTATACATGCAAAGTTTGGGGCTGCTACGCTTCATGGTTTTGGAGTTATGGAGGAGACAGGGACTGACACACACATTTATGAGTTTTGATGGCTTCTTGAGGACATTGCCACAAAAATTGATTCTAATCAGTATGGAAACCAAAGGAAGCTATCAACTTGTCATTATCTGATAGGAATGCTTTCCCAGTTATACGAAAACACTGACAATCCAAATTCAATATCCACTGTAGTCCATACAGATTCCTCAAAATCCTTTGAGCGAATACATCATAATGTTCTGGTTTGTAAATTGATTCACCTTGGAGTTCACCCACATATAATTTCCTGCATTGTTAATTTTTGGAATTCCGACAACAGTGCGTGAAATACAAGGGAACCACAACGGACATGAAATCAAGTCATGCTTGAGTACCACAGGGTACAAAATTGGGTCCATTTTTATTTTTAGTAAAAATTAATAATGCATGTGAGAAAAGTCCCATCCCGTATTTTTAATATTTGGATGATCTTACCCTCATTGAAAGTCGAAAAGGGACACAACAGTCACAAATGCAGCAATCCTTACTTTCTCTTCAGAATTGGACAAATGATAACAGCATGAAGGTGAATGCGTTAAAATGTTATACCATGACACTATGATAGTTTCCTTCACAACATCAAACATTCTTTATTAATGATACTCAGTTACCTAGTGTGCAATTAATCAAAGTGCTTGGTGTGACGATACAGAAAAACTTGAAATGGGATGCTCAGATTGGAGAAATGCTTAAGAAATGTAATAGAAAGCTGTACATTTTGCATAATCTTAAATCGTAGAACTTACCCCTTTGTGACCTTATCACAATCTACATTGGCTACATAAGACCTGTGTTGGAGAACTGTGTACTTATTTTCAATGCAGCCTTAACTAAAGCACAGGTGAACAATTTATACCGTATCCAAAAAAAGAGCCTGCAAAATTATGTGAGGACAACGTTACACATCTTACCATTTTACTTGAGAAACATGTACACTACATGGCCAAAAGTATGCGGACACACCTTCTAATTGTGTATTCGGCTATTTCAGCCACACTCATTGCTGACAGGTGTATAAAATCAAGCACACAGCCATGCAATCTCCATAGACAAACATTTGCAGTACAATGGGCCGTACTGAAGAGCTCAGTGACTTTCAACGTGGCACCGTCATGGGATGCCACCTTTCCAACAAGTCAGTTCATCAAATTTATGCCCTGCAAGAACTGCCCCGGTCAACTAAGCGCTGTTATTGTGAAGTGGAAACGTCTAGGAGCAACAACAGCTCAGCCGCGACGTGGAAGGTCACACAAGCCCACAGAACGGGAACGCCGAGTGCTGAAGAACATAGCGCAGAAAAATTGTCTGTCATCGGCTGCAACACTCACTACCGAGTTTCAAACTGATTCTGGAAGCAACATCAGCACAAGCAATGTTCGTCGAAAGCTTCATGAAATGGGTTTCCATGGCCGAGCAGCCGCACACAAGGCTGAGATCACCATGCGCAATGCCAAGCATCGGCTGGAGTGGTATAAATCTCACCGCCATTGGACTCTGGAGCAGTGGAACGTGTTCTCTGGGGTGATGAATCATGCTTCACCATCTGGTAGTCCGACGGACGAATCGGGGTTTGGGGGATACCAGGAGAACGCTACCTCACGAATGCATAGTGCCAACTGTAAAGTTTGTTATTGGAGGAATAATGGTCTGGGGCTGTTTTTCATGGTTCGGGCTAGGCACCTTAGTTCCAGTGAAGGGAAAACTAAATGCTACAGCATACAATGACATTCTGGATGATTCTGTGCTTCCAACTTTGTGGCAACAGTTTGGGGAGGCCCTTTCCTGTTTCAGCATGACGATGCCCACATGCACAAAGCGAGGTCCATACAGAAATGGCTTGGCGAGATCGGTGTGGAAGAACTTGACTGGCCTGCACAGAGCCCTGACCTCAACCCCATCAAACACCTTTGGGATGAATTAGAACGCCGACTACGAGCCAGACCTCATCGCCCAACATCAGTGCCCGACCTCACTCATGCTCTTGTGTGGCTGAATCGAAGCAAATCCCCGCAGCAATGTTCCAACATCTAGTGGAAAACCTTCCCAGAAGTGTGGAGGCTGTTATAGCAGCAAAGGGGGAGACCAACTCCATTTTATTGATCATGATTTTGGAATGAGATGTTGGACGAGCAGGTGTCCACACATACTTTTGGCCATGTAGTGTAACTGACAAGCCCTGGAGGAATGAGGATATTTGCTGTGTAAAGATTTTGCACTTTCCATTGAAACTCATTTCGTACAACATGGTTACCAGCCATAAGAGATACATGTTTTAATGTCAAGAAAACACAAAAGTACTCACAGCCCAAATGTCAAAGGAAAAAATTTCAAACAAGTGCATTGCCCTTTTTAATGGGTATTCTCAATAGTTTGTAAAACTTGATTGTATTTTTTTTTGTCTTTTAATGTCTACCTCCTGTTTGAAGCATGCCATGTTGTTTCGTTCTGCTTTTTATGCCTGGGATGTTGGCCGTTCATACCCTTCTTCAGCTGAGTCATACCAAATAAATTCTTCCTTGTTTGATGCTCTGTATTTTAAAGGATAAAGCACAAATAACCACCAGTTGGCAAATGATGCTGGCTTTGATGGGCCCAATAGCCTCCTCCTGTGTTGAATCTCTCTCTGTCTCTCTCGCTCCGAGTTCATACCCAATGTAACTTTCCTCTTCTCCGATCCTCGATATTGCAAAGAAAAAAAAAAACAGTTTCTTGATTCTCCTTTTGTTGGAAAAAGTGGCATTTTTTTCCATGCATGCAGGTCACCTGATGAGTTAGTGCGTACGTGGTGGATTCAAAGCAGGTTCTGACAATCGTCCATGTCAAAGGTTCACTTTTCAAACAGCACATGAGCTTCTAGAAGCTTCTTGTAGTGAGCAGGGTTATTTTGGCGCAGGTAAGCAGACATCTTTCCAATTGTGTTTGGTCCAATTTCTAAACCTGCAGAACAAAGTAACAAAAACAAAATGCTGGAATGATTTCAAGTCACATGACCAATTCCATTGGCTACATCATGGCCATAAATTTTATACTTTGCAAGTATTTGAAACTTTTTTTTTAATGGCATCGTGTGTAAATGGTGTGATTGATGGTGATGGTCGCATGTTTTTGTCTGTTGGTCCTACCTTTTGCATGCATGTTCTTCTTATGCTAAGGTTATGATGCGAAGTGGACATGACAGAATGTTTGTTTGAGCGAAGCTTTGGAAAAACCTAACTTACATGTTCAGTTTTCTTTTTTTGTTATAATTTTTGAAATAGTCCTTTAAATGTATTATTGTAGATGAATGGGAGTAACTAGATGATCATTTCATGTAGCATGTGGCCGCTGAATTGCATCATTATTGGGAGTATGTCACTGATGCAGTGCCCCCCTTTCTAGCCCCGAAGCTTAAAGCAGGAAATATGTAATGCTTCAGGGTGTCGGCGATAAGTCATAACATCCACCAATGGATACTGGCAGACGGGACGCTTAGTCTCAACGTCCATCCGAGGGACGGCACACATTGATGTGTGAAACTCCGAGATGACCTTTTTAGTTCGGTCAGGATCCAAACCCAGGCTCGACAGCTGAGAAGCGAGTACGCATACCTCTAGGCAATCCTGCTCTCCCTAAAGAGACTGCTCCACTGTCAGTTCATACCCTTTGTCAAGTCAACTAGAATCTTAAGTGGGAACAACTTACTGGATGAGGTGGCCCTTACAACCTTTGCTGGTGAACTTGCGTCGATATGTCCACATCCTCCTAACAGTCCATGCTAACAAGAATGGTGTGGTCAACACTGCTGTTTGTTGTCAGGTGCGCGGGAAGGTATTTTGAGTAGGGTTGCTGAGGTGCTGTCTATTTTAGGGCCCTGTCACACCTTGACGTTTTAGCCAGCAATGGCAACGTATAAAAATGTATGTAAAACGTTGGCGTACGCTGAAATTTTGATGTTCTTTTTTAAGTTTTTGGCGTATTCATAACGTGTTGGTCGTTTGCATAACATATTAGTAACGGGCACAGAACGTTTCGTTGTGTTATACATAACTTTTACCAACGAATGCTTACCTTGTGGTCGGCGTTCAAACCTATGACAAACGATAGTTTAACTTACCCTTTGTGCGCTATACGTATCGCCGGCGAACTCGTGGCGTAGCCAGTTAAGAACTTGCCGGACGCCGATTGAAATCAAAACTGCCTGAGAATTTGAAGTGTCAACATCGCAGTCACACCTTGACGATTTTGCCAGCGTATGCCATTCTATGAAAAATGTGTTTACAACGCTAGGCACACGTCAAATACGCTATAGGTAAGTTGTGTATACGTTAGAGTATGCTGGAAATCATTGAAGTACACTGGCATATTACCTAGTCGTTTGATACGTCGTGAAATTTCAAGCATGCTGAAAATTTTAAGACGTACTCGACGTAAGGCTCACACGTTTCGCATGCGTTGGCATCTGTTCCTAGCACGTTCCGCGATCGTTTAAACACGGCGAGCACACGTTACTTGTAGGTTACTCATAAGTCGAAGCACGTCAAGGTAATGGCCAACATATTGAAACCAAATTTCTAACCGATGAGTAACGTGCTTTGAACAAATGAGTAGCGTCAGCTTAGCCTATGTTTAACGTGCTTGGAAACTATGAGTAACGTGCATTGAAACTATGTATAACTGGCCTTGAACCAATGACTAGCGTGCTATGAACGTAAGAGTAACGTGCGTTTAACCTATGAGTAGCAGTTTTTGAACCTAAGTAAAACGTGCTTCTAACCTTTGAGTAACATGCTATGAACCTATTGTAACGTTTGTAAAACGCACATTGTCGTATGCAGACGAATTAAATTGACGTCTTCCGGACAACCATAGAACTTACTGAAAGTGTTCTAACTTACATCTACCGTGTACTGGCGTATTGGCAGCGTTTAGGGGAATTGGTATATACAAATGGGCTTCACAATAAAAACCCATCATTGTTCCAGACTCCATGGTGAGTAGAGTGAACGCCGGTAGTATCAATAGTAGCAGTACTATTACTAGTAGTTGTGTGCGTGACAGTAATAGTAGTAGTAGTAGTAGTAGTAGTAGTAGTGGTAGTAGCATTGGTAGTAGCTGTATGTCTATGTCAGTAGTAGTATCTGAGCGTGATGTGGAGGCTGTGGGGGATGATGGATCCTCGTTGCGTCAACGAATAGGAGAATACTTTGCACCATTGTTCGATGTTCTGTAAGGGCTATTTTTTTTCCTCATTCCGAAGATGAAATATTTCTTTGTTTTACTATTGAAATTTAAAAAAGATTTGACAAATGCATAATGTACTAGTAATGAACACAGAACGCTTCGATAACTTATAGATTAGTTATACCAACGATGGCTTATCGTGTTTTAGGCGTCCACAACCTATGCCCAACGATAGTCTAGCGTATGCATAACGTGGGAGTGCATCGTTTACGATTACGTGACGTTTGCTATCCATTGACTGCCACTAAACTATTTTAATAAACGGCTGTCACTCGGCTATTGTTTTTTGATGCTGGTGCAAGGCAATTCAAATCGTTTCCATTGAACGAGTTAACTTGCTGTCACTCGCCTATTGTTTTTGGACGCAGTGCTCGGCAATTCAAATAGTTTCCATTGAACGAGTTAAATCGCTTCCACTGGACTATTGAAATGATTAATAATAATGCTTGGTTATCCTTGGACCCACTCTGGCTAGCAGCTCGTCGAACATCGCTGGGGCATTCGCAGGAAGTTGATGAAGGATGCATGGTCCTCGTTCCGGAGTTCCACCATGAGCTGGTCATATATGCCATAATGGCGTCGCCTCCCGATCCATGGTCTGACCCAGTTCCTTCTCCTCCGTTCACGTCTTCTTCTCCGGCTCTATTGGCACGCAACTGGTGCAGTGTCAACTCGATGAGGTCATGTTGATGTTCGAGGACAGGTAGGTATTGTCGTCTCAGCGTTGCCGTATCCCCCATCTCTCGGAATGACATGGACATGTACTCACCACAAAGTCTAAAAAAAAACGGGTCTTCCTGCGAAGGCCTTTTATATACCAATTTCCCTAATCGCTGCGAATACGTCATTCTACGTCAGCTGTTGTTTAGAAACGCGTTCAGTAAGTTCTGTGGTCGTCTTGAAGACGTCAAATAAGTCTACATACTTATTTGTTCGTGGGACATGCTTTACAAATAATTCCCAAGCACGTTACTCATAGATTATAAATAAGTCACGGGTTCCCTAAACATTACTTTGATGTGTTTCGATGTATGAGAAACTTTCTAGTAGCGCGTTGCGAGCTGTGAACAACGTTCGTGTAGCGTGCTTATAAAACGTTACCTATAGTTTATGAATAATTTCGGGTACGCAAATGTTACCTCAACGTGTTTCCACATATGAGTAACATATAAATAACGTGTGTCAACGATCGCATAATGTGCCTAAACCTTATGGCCAGCGTAGCGGAACGTGTGAGCCAAACGCCGAGTACGTCGTAAAATTTTAAGCATACGAAAATTTGAGAAAAACCACAAAGTTCAACGATTAAAGCCAGCGTACAACGACTTATGGCAGTGTTTTTCAGCGTGCTCTTAACGTATACAAAACCTACCCATAACGTATTAGACGTGTGCCAGCGTATAGGCAAATTTTCATAAATCGGCATAGGTTGGCTAAATCGTCAAGGTGTAGCACCCTTTGCGATGGTGTTAGAGTCGTCGTGAACCCCAACCCCGTAGCAAGATCTCCATGTCTGTGATCACTAAAAAGTAACAAACACATTTTTTAACTTATATTTTCTTCCCAAAGCAAAATTATTTATTATATCGTTTTAATATATATATTTAATATAAAAAATGACTTTTTTTTTTGCAGGCAGGAGGTACTGTGCTCCTCCTGCCGCAGCTAGTGGGTGCTGCAGCGCCCTCAGCACCCCCTTCCCGCGTGCCTGTTTGTTGTGCATCGCTGTCTGTTTGTAACAATAACTTCACCATTGGGAAGAGTTTTTCTACACTTGCAGTAACAATTCTTTTTGAACAGTGAGGGTAAAGAAAATATTACCATCACTGCAAACTTGCAATCAAGTTTAAATTTAGCAAGAAAATTAGAGGGTATTCCCAAACATCATCACCGGATGCAAAACTCTTACGGAGATCTCGAGTCAGGTGCTCCAAAGTGATGACCGCCTGCTCCAACTCCCCCTGATCCCTGCACATAATTTCCAGCTCTCCGACGCTCCAGCCAAAGTCCGTACGGTCCAAGACCACGGTGACCTCGGCGGGTAACTTGAAGCACTGGCGTTCTGTTGTGAACTTTGCAAATTCAAGGAGTCCAGCCTGAAGCAGCAGATCATTCACCGAGCATAATGAGCTGCCGTCAATTTCCATAAGATCAGAGACCTTGGAGATGATCTCTGGCTCAGTGGACACCTCCAAGTAACGCTGAGTGAGAATGTCGAATTCTGAAGAGGGGTGTTGGAAGAAAGAAATTAATATATGGGGGCAGAATTGTGAAAAACTACCAACTGGTGGTGGAAGGATATTTCAGGTAGCATGGCTTCCTATCAAGCTGTGTAGTATTGCTTTGATTGGTGATAGGGTCAGCTATAACAAAACCTGTAGAGGTCAGGATGGTGCACTTACCTTTGACTGCTTTACTCTGGGTTTGATTACAGACCTGATTATTCACCGTCTTATAGGTGAGTTGCAGGAATGGCGTTGCATCATTGCATCTCTCAGATGAATGTCAAGCTGCAGGTCCAACCTGCCAGCATTAGCCCCCTGCCCAGGTATCTAACCCCCATCTCCCCAAGTATCTACCACCTGCCCCCCACATATTTAATCCCCCACAAAGAGAGAGATTCCCTCCCTCCTCCCTCCCCTCCTCCCTCCTCCTCCTCCCTCTCCTCCTCCCCTCCCTCCCCTCCCTCCCCTCCCTCCTCCCTCCTCCCCTCCCCCACTCCCCACTCCTCCTCCGTACGCATACCCTCCTTCCTTCCCTACGTACCATACCCTCCTTCCCTTCCTCTGTACCATACCCTCCTTCCTCCCTACGTACCATACCCTCCTTCCTCCCCTCCTCCCTCCCCTCCCTCCCCTCCTCCCTCCCCTCCTTCCTCCCTCCTCCCTCCCCTCCTCCTCCCTTCCCCTCCCTCCTCCCTCCCTCCCCTCCTCTCCTCCCTCCTCCCTCCCTCCCCTCCTCCCTCCCTCCTTACGTACCATACCCTCCCTTCCTACTCCTACGTACCATACCCTCCTTCCCTTCCCTACGTACCATACCCTCCTTCCCTTCCCTACGTACCATACCCTCCTTCCCTTTCCCCTAGTACCATACCCTCCCTTACCCTCCACCCCCCAATATCTCCTCCGACCCCTTCCGA
>CM068959.1:67889639-67913696 GCA_035128595.1 Eptatretus atami | reverse complement strand
ACGTGTTTCGACTATGAGTAAATTACAAGTACGTGCCTCGACGTGTGTCAACGATCGCATAACGTGCCTCGACGTGTGTGGCAACGATCGTGTCAAGTGCCTACAAACGTTACTCATGGTTATCAAATAAGTTTCAGGTATGCTAATCAATTACCTCGACGGGTTTCAACTTATGAGTAACTTACAAGTAACGTGGTGTCGACATGTGTCAACGATCGCATAACGTGCTACTTAATGGCCAGCGTTAGCGGAACGTTGGTGAGTCATTACGCTGGCATACGTTTGAAAATTTCAAGCATGCTAAATTTGAGGACAACCGCAAAGTTAAAACGATGAAAGCCAGCGACTAGCGTATGCAGTGTTTTTTCAGCGTGCTCTTAAACGTATACAAAACTTACCCATAACGTTGTCGGACGTGTGCCAGCGTTTTTAGACAAATTTTTCTAAGTCGCATACGCTTGGCTAATGTCAGGTGTGACAGCGCCTTTAGGTAGACACATCCTCCGCCAGGGCTGAACAGTTTACTCCTCTTTCCACTGATAGGTCGGATCTGAAACTCGACTAACGCAAAAATCGAATCGGCTTGTCTTGTTCACACCTAACCACCATCCACCTAGTTTTGTCATACTTCGTTCCACAACTTTTAGATACGTATCGTGCTAACACATGTTTTGGGCCCTATCTTCTCAATGGTGAAGATCACCTAAAACATTCTCAGATACAATCAATATTCGGATCTTCACCAAATTAAGCGTTGCTGTCCTTCCGCTGGTCACCTACTACACAAAACATGTCAGAAACGATTGCTTGAAACTGTGGCCAAAAATCGTGTGGACAACAGACGAGCAGACAAATATGCTACAGACCACATACTTGGTGAAAAACTTTTTTCGCCAAGTAAATAACGCATAAGAATCCACCATATACTTGAAAAATGTTCGGATTTTCGCAGTAACAGCCAAAACAAGCAGGACAGACAGACGGGGTGAAACATAACCTCCATCCACCTTCGGTTGGCAGAGGTAATGACACTTCACGATCTAACATTCTAAACAAAGAAATAAACATTGTGAATTCCTCCAGATACTTTCCAAGTCGACGTCAAAGCAACATAAAAGATGAAAATAAGGTCTGAAAATGTAAAATGAAGGCAGAAATGATCGTGATGCGAGGACTGTTGTATATACGTCTCCCAGCTGGAGTGGCGCTTACATGGTACATCGTTACAATAAGAAAATTAATCAACCAACCAACCCCCCCCCCCCCCCCCCCCCACTCTGCTCCCGCCCCCTTCGCAGGACTCCTTGGGTGGGCGTGGGGCAAACCAAGCAGGTAAACCTTTGTCTCTATGAGTTTGTGATAGACCTTCCTTAATTCCACTGGAAGTTTTGGTTAGGATTGAATCACTAAGCACCAAATGCATTGACCAAAGACCAGACATCAATTGCGTTTCTAGTACGAGGATAATGATGTTAAGAAGACAATGCTCTCCAAGTGTTGGTCAACTTGACGGTCTGTGGGAGTGCTATGGAATGTGTTTCCGCACATGTGCTGATGGATCACAATGCAGAGCGGTTGCGGCTGATAATCCATTAATTATGTTCGGGACCGATATGGCATTAATGTAAAACAATGTTGCCAATAACATGGATATGATATTCGACTACGCTTAAGAAAATTATCACTCAATCATACTTCTCAAAAAATATATTAATCAATACAAGAAAACTGTTTCATAATCCTTTGTGAGTACTCACGGGCCCTTCTTGGCCTGTATAAGTGGGCCTGTTGTGACACTTTATTGGAAATGCAATTTATAATTTTTTGTCAGATTTTGAAAAAAAATTTTTGATCACAAAATATCATTGTCCATATCAATTTTAATCAAGTTTCGAAATGCGAACATACCCGTTGAGTTCATTCGTGCAACTCTCAAGGTGAGCGGATAGACGGAACGACATAGTTTTGAAATTTGGTAAGATTTCATCACATCAGAAAAGAAACCAGACACCTCACAAGAGTAGGCGAGTTTCCATATCTCATTTGCGACTTAATTTTGCATTGGCATCGCCAGCACATAAAAAAAAAATATTCCATACATTAAGAAAAATGGGCCCTAAAGGCCGTGTTCTTCGGCTCAAAGGGCCGGAATCACACTTTGGGCTCAGTTAATGCCTGGGGATGGTCTCTAGAATATTACCTTGTCAAGTTTGGATTGGTTCCGTCACCTAAATAACCGAGAAATAACAATTAAGAAAGGAGCTGAAAGGGGCCGTTTCTCAGTCCCATAGGGCTGGAATCCACCTTGCTCAGTTAATGCCTGGGGAATGGTATCTAGAATTATACCTGTCAAGTTTGGGTTCAGTTCGTTCCGAAACAACCGAGAAATAGGAATATTTAAAAATGGGCTGGAGGGCCGGGATTGTCGGGCCCAAAGGGCCATAATCTCACTTTGGGCTCAGTTTAATGCTGCGCATCGTGTCTAGTATATGCCTGTCAATTTTCATTGAATGTCTTGTTCACGAATAATGGAAGAAATGGACGTTCAAATGAACTGTACACAAGAAAAGAGAGAACGCGAGCGGTCGCTTAGACCCTGTGGGGTGGAAGGACCCCACGGGGTAAAAGAGTTGCCATATAGAATGAAGAAGATAAAGGAAGATTATTTGTAATACCAAGTTACCTTATAACCAATTTTTGTTCTTTTGACCAAACAACTGGGGGGGGGGGGGGGACAATCGAATATGCTGCTCTCCCTCCTCCACTGGACAAAGGCGGTGCCAGGACACGCGCCGAATGGCATCAGCACACAAATATAGGTCTCATGATCAGTTTGAAGAGGGTTATTAAAAGCAGCAAAACAAGGTACCGATGGATTCCCATTGATGGGACACGGACAGGGTAACCGAAAAATGTGGGGAAGAAGAATCTGTCAATGTGCGGACATTTAAAAACAACAAGAAAATGGAGTCGAAGCATTTTTAAAATAAATCTACAAATGAATGTCATTTTCTTCTGTTATGTCTGTTCCTGTGTGTAACACCAATCACCACCAAAACTACTGGGAAAATTGCCACCAAAACTTGACATATGGACCAAGTTTTCGCCTCGTGGTGAACAACGGGCTACTTGGTGTTCACCCTGAGTCGGTGGGGGTTTGGGAGGAAGGTCCGACGAAAATTATCTTTGTAAAATGTGTATCGTGTAGCACCACCTGTAGTGGGTGGCAGAGGGGTATTGCAAGTCAGCGTGTGGAGATAACTTGCATTTTGGCAATTACACATCCTCCAGAGAGATGGGACGCCCCAAAGCCAACATCGGCACTATCGGGGAGGCAGCGGGAATGGGGGGAGGGGAAGTCGCTGGGGGAGGGGAAGAGGTGGGGTATGGATTCCCAGAGAGGCGGGTGGGTGAGAGGAGGCAGGGGAAGGGGTGGGATGAGGGAAGAAGGGGCTAGGAGGGAGGAGGAACACAGCATTGCCGCCGCAATTGCCAGGCACCCCCTAGTCTAGTTTTAAAATAATGCTTTCAATGTAATCTAAACAATTCCTTGTGTAAGTTAAAAAAAAAATAGAATAAGTAAGGAGGATAAGAGTGAAGGAAGGAATAAAAGAGCAGCTTTGAGTTGGGGGAGGCGGGTGGGTGGACAGTGGTTGTTTTAGAATTTAGTTTCAACTTATTGTTGAATTGATTTGAGAAGAAAAGGGAGAAGTAACAGGGGGAAGCACAGAGGAGAGATATAACCGGTGGCAGTCGGTAGAACTCATCCAGTCCAGTGGTCTTGTGAGGTCCGAGGCCAACACAATGTCAATATCAATCTTGATCAAATTTAGTACAGATACGAAGACATGGAACAGATTCACATTATGATTTAATGACATTAAGGAACAAACAATAGTTATGGACAGGGACTGGGGAGTATAACTAGTATTTGGACTATAACATCTTCGAAATTGGCACATTCGATTATGTATTGGGCATATAGACATGTATCAGGTGTAATATTCCCATATGTAAAGCACACGCTGATGCAAGCATGCTTGAAGTTAGACCTGATAAGGTCTCAAATGCAGTAATAAGGGTAGAAGAGTGCTCCAAAAGAACTGATGTTCAGGGGTAGTTGGATCTTGGATTAATTTTACAACTTGTTTAAAAGTTGAAGATATGCTCATGATGGCTGAAAAGTCCGTCATAAAAGCTGTAGAATCCACAGCAACATTCCACAATCACAGACGTTGCCTGTAAACTGGGACATCATCGAGTTGCTCAAAGTCTCTGAACTAACAACAAAAATAGTTTAGTTCTCCTTTCACAGCATGCAAGCAAACGAATTACAAACAAGCAGTAGTTCATTTGAAGACGTTTATAAAGTTAACCAGAAGCAAATTAGTTGGAGGAATCATACTAAAATCTGGCATTTTATCAGTAACATGTCTGAACCTAAAGAAATGAAACAGCTTGGCCGTCTCCACCAAATTTTTGCACCTGCTTGGAACGCCTGCAGGAGAGACCATATGTTCACTTTCATAGGGGGCGGTTATTACTGGTGAGTTCTAATTGCCCTTGGGTTGGGGTTGAAGTGTCATTGAATGGTACACAACTTGATCAAAAAAAACTTGAGTCACTTCCTATGCAGATGGCATGCATCCTCTACCCACTTCTATATCATTCTCTCTGTCTAGTCTTATTCAACCATTGGGTTTTATAACAGTGTCCATAAAGTCTCTATGGTGAATTTTGGACTTTGATAAGTTTTGATTTAAACGCAACAGAAACAAACTGTAAATGGTACATGAAAGCATAATTCAGATTTGTTTTATATATACTATATAACTAATATATATATATATATATATATATATATATACATATATATATAATTCGTGGACCGGGGTCGCGGGGGTAACTACGAGGGTGGGGGGATATCCCTGGTTCTCCCTGGATTGCACCGGGAATTGCAGGCTTCGCACACGGAAAAACTTTCAATGTCGCGCGGATCCGCTAAACGACTACGAACGCCAATATCTTGAACAACGTGATCTTAGGTCCTCCGGTTGGACCCGGTATTACCTAAGAGACATTGCTATCTCCTTAGTCGGGGGAATTGTGCCCCTCACAAGTATGCCATTGGATATTATTGGATCGTGATTGATGCCAGCAGAGCTTTCCGTGGCACATGCCGACTGATACGATGAGCCCATTAGTGGCATTATAAACGGCTCCCAGCGAAATCTATATACGGCACTTGCTGCCAATGGAAGAAAGGACAACCACGGCAGTTGGAAATATAACAAAATAATTTATTTACAATGGAGCGATTGAGGGGTAGGGGAGGAGGGAGGGGGAACTTAAGGGCATTTAATGGCGTTCCAAGGAACCGGGCAGGAAAAAGGGGCAATGCAAAAAGATAAGTGTAATTCAGGTGTTCTGTGTTATTTATATAAAAGGTAAGCAAATGTACAGTTGCAGTACTTAGCCTCATGCTTTCCTACCGGCCTAACAAAAACTAGAGTACCATTCAGACCACACACACACACACGTGGAGACAGAATTGGGTGTAGTACGTCACTTTGTCGACCCTTTTCACACTTGGTTACCCTACTCTCCGAAATGGCCCCGACACTGCTCTTCCCACCACACAGGTCCACCAGCTCCTCGGGGGCTGAACCAACACGTTCAGGACCATGGAAGAAATGAGTGTGACGACCCAGGCTAGATGAGAGAAACGAGCGCATTGCCATGATTAAAAACCCAATAAAGCTCGAGGCGAAAAGAAGAGAAAGAGAGTGTGGCATACCAGAACCAATGGTAACTCAGGTGCGATGACAGAGAGAGTAGTTGCAAAGAACCCAAGTTAGTCCAGAGCCGACGAGAAGAGAGAGAGTAGCAGAGAGAGAGGAGAGAGAGAGAGAGAGAGAGAGAGAGAGAGCAGAGAGAGAGAGAGAGAGGAGAGTAGAGCGTGAGAATCAGTATGCCGCGAGCATTCTACTGATGCCCTGGGGGGAAGTGCAAGGGGCAAAAGAGCCCTCGCAGTCAGATCCCCCTGTTGGCTTGCGATTTTGTGCCCGTCAGAGCCTCCACGGAGACTGGCCCTAGTGCCAGGCATTTATAAGTGCAAGCCTCCTCCACCCTGCCCATTCTGGTCCGCACGGCTGTTGATATTCAGATCCATTTTTGGTCCGTTCCGTGCTGTCGCAATGGAACAGAGTCCACAACTTCAACATGTTGGGGGGGTGGGGAATTCCCTTCTACCCGCGATGTCCTTGGGACAAACTCCGCCAAACATCCCAACAATGTTTTCAGTTGTAGGCACATACAGCCGAGGGTGAAGTCCGGCCGCATCATTTTCAGGAGGGATCCTGGTTCGATAGGCATCTCGTGCACAGCTGAACAGTCTTTGTTTGGTTGAGGCGGACAATAACACGGGGATTAGGGAAAATCATAAAAGAGTGGTTACATGTGGGTGAGAACTCCCATACAGACGTAAGAGACAAACAAAGACTTTGTGGGTGCTTTAAACAATAAATGGGGATTGGGATGAATTTTGAGTGCTGCGTTTCTCAGAGGCTGTTTTGGTTGTACGTTGCACCATGGAATGCGGTCAGTAATAACATGCACGAACCCTGTAAGACGCTGTCATGGCACAACGCGTTGCACTCGATGTTGCTGATTGGTCTATTTTCTTCCTGATCAAAAACTGAATGCAGTCAACTTCCTAAATTTTTATTTTTCTGTAAGAAATATGTTCCACGATAATTCTTTGCTTGTTACTGAGTAAATTTTGTAATTGATTGTTGGCAATTTGACACGTGCTTATGGTACCATGTCGGAATCCTGGACGTTCTAATTCAAAGTTGTACCATATGAATGAAATTTCATAACTGTAAAGATCGATTGCAAAAGGACTTGAAAAAATACCTTAAATGATATATGAGAAATCCTTGTTCAAGGAGTATTAATATATAAGGAATAGTGTACAATACGCTGTTAAAAGGGGAAAAAACGGCAATTTTGGGCCCTTTTGTTTTAAACTGTCGCAGTTATATTATAGTGGGCAGGCGGGGTGTGACTTCCCAAAGGATGTTAAGAGCTTGCAAAACCATAACTCCTTCAGATCGAAAATAAAATATCATCATTTCAATCAATAATATACCTAATGAATAACAATGTAAAGAATTTCTAACATTCCATTCTAATTCCATATTTTAGTGAAAAAAATAGCCAATTTAGTTAAATGGGTTTTTAGAAGGGCAGAGTGTACGACTGATAACTTCCACAGCAGTGTTGAAATTCAGAATTCATCAGATGTTCCATTCAACCGAAGTGTCAATTTTGTTTTTCATTGTCCAGCTGAAACTTTCCATTTTGGCTGATTGATTAAGAATTTGTGTAAGAACATAATGTGAATTCGTTTCAATTATTCTGTCAGATTCCGACGGCGAGATGAAGAAAAAATTCTATATAAAATTTCAAACTTCTCTAAGTTTAATATTAACAACGTGTACTCATTACCGTCTTGGTAAATGTGTGTTGACTTTGATGAAGGTAAAGTTCGAACGATAATTTTTTCCAATTTCAGCTATCGTGGCAGAAATTTTTTTTTTTAATGAAGAGGTTGAAAGGGTGGAATTACCTCATGTTATCGATCGTAGGTGGTTTCCACATTGATTGGCGTGAATATACAGTCTTAGGGGGGCTCAAAGCTGAACAATTTGTCCGCTGGCTTGGCCGGCCCTCCGGAAGCCGGTCATTGAAATAGGGCCCATTAAGCGGCGTGTTGCGTGCGTAATTTTCATTTGAGCGCTCACACACTCTCATTCGTCTCGGGCTCTCAGTTGGGCCTTATGCTGAAACCAAAGAATTCACCATTCTCGCCACAGGGCCTTTGCGGCCAAATCACCATCGTTTCGTTCGCCATGTTGCCTTCATGCGGAAGCCAAGGGACTTCACCCATCATCTCTGGGGTGCGTCCTGCGATTGTTGGCCTATGCGGAGCCAAAGACGTTCACATTCGATTCGGCCGCCTGATGTTTGGCCTTTATGCGAAATCCAAAAGACTTCACCATCATTCGGCCGCCATGTTGGCCTTGTATGCGCCAGACACCTATCCGACGTGCTTATCAAAACTCACCATTCATTCGCCGCATGTTGGCCTTATGCGAAACCAAAGACTTCAACCATCATTCGGTCCGCCATTGTTCTGGCCTTCTGGATGCTGAAACCAGATAGATTCTTTTCACCATCATTCTGCGTTGTTTTGGCTTATGCGAAGTCAAGCGGTTCATCATTCGTTGGTCGGGCCATTAGTTGGCCTATATCTGCGAGACTCAAAAGACTTTCACATTACTCGATTTCTCCTACAGGTTTTTCTTAGTGTAATTGCGGACTCAAAGTGATGTCTTTATGCGAAACATCGAAAGGATGTACTTCACTCTGATAAGCTTGTAATTCGGTATACGGCCTGCTGTTTGCTCTGCATGGTAGCTGGCACTATGCGAATTATACCAAGCTTCACAATATCTCACAAGATATTCAATATGAAACCAACGTGCTCATATGCCACGTTAGTGTGACTTTCGTTGATTCGGTTTTCTTACCGGTTCAGTAGCTAACGTACTGAATTAAAAGTCGATCAGGTATTTCATGTGCATTTAGAAACCGCCGAAGCGATGGAGCTTCATCTGCGATGCTTTAAGGGTAGAGGCCTGAGCGTTCTACTGTATTCAGTGGAAGTGAGTATATGTAACAGTGATTAATGAACTGCTCATTGCATCATGGGTTTAACACAGTAGCTCGGCTTGTTCATTCCAGATAGGTATTGTTCTCTTCCACTCCAGCAAAGTCTCCAGGATCGTTCTCCGGACTAGAGATGTCGAAATCGCCAGCTGTTTGACTGTTAAGGTTAAAATGTTTCTTACGGAATTTCAAATAATATTCTTTTCCAAACCACCGTCAGAATGCTACAGAATAATTTGCGTTACAAACATCTGGTCGGAGGGATGTTAAATTTGCGCAAGTCATGCCAATCAGTGACCGTTTGGGTAATGCGTGTCAAAATGGCCAACTTCGTCAATTTTTTTGGGAAAGAATCCGAAAATAGTCCTTCGAAAATGATTTCTTCTTCTCCAGACCTGGCACCCAGTAAGGAATGCTATCAATTTGGGATTGCAACAGTTAGCGACACGTTTCTCTGATGTCAATTTCAGATGGGCCAGTGCTGATCAGTGAACTAGACATGTGTGTTCAAGTTATTGGTTGTTGAGATGCGGTCGGCTTTGCAACCACTCTTTCCAAAAATGTTCTTTCCTGATCCATTTCCAAAATGCTACCAATTTGAATTTTTTTTTTTGTGGAGTGATGAGACGCAGGCCATTATCTTGTCTGACTATTTCCTATTCATAAAAGCTCCAAGGTGACCGCACCACAGAAACCAATGTGTGCATTAATGATTAAAGGTCTGTGTCTGAGTAATTGTACGGGAATCTCCGCAACATTTGTGTTATCGCAGTGTCGACATAACTGTCTCCTAAACCCATCTCCGCGATGAACTTGAATGCCACTTGCATATTTGCCAACTACTGAGTGAAGACAATGTGGTGGGATGGAAATGATCCATGGTGCCAAAAAACGGATCCATCATGGTGGGAGTGAGAATCACCGAGGAAGTGGGGGGGGGGGGGGAGGGGGGGGGAGGGGGGGGGGGGTTTTGGGGGGGGGGGGGGGAGGGTGGGTGGTGATCGCAGAGCAGGGTGACTGTTCTGGGAGGCGGTGGGGTCTGAAAGGGGTATGTCCCCCGCTCCCGGGAGGGAAATTGGTTGCAATCCATTTAATGAGGATCTGGTACTTTCATTGTGGTAAACACGTACCAAGGACCATAATGAACCGAGGATTTGGTCCTGGTCCATCGCGTGTAACTGACACCAAGGTTACCAATATGAACGAGGATTGGTCCCGTCATCGTGTAAACATGAACCAAGGTACAATACTGAACCGAGGATGCGTTGCAATATCTTTGCCGTTAAGAAATGTGAGTTGGTTTATTTTTGAGCTTTTCAACCAGTGCAAGAATAAAGGTTTCCTTTTTTTTCTATTTTTTTCTATTCTGGATTACCATGGGCTACTTGCATGTTGCTCATATTAATGTTGTTATTAAATCTACAATTCCCTTGGGTTTCCTGATGAGTTGACATTTTCTGATGAGACAACTCTACCTGTTAGGTGTGGGGCTTGGGATCCTAGGGTCCTGCTCGGCCGTTGAATTAATACCAGGTGGGGTTGACTTAATCTGTCATCCTTCCGAGGTCTCGGCAAAAAGGAGTACCAAGTTTGCTGGGATGATTGAGCCATTTAAGTAATCCTGTGTCAGAGTGGCGACCCGCCCAGGATTTGTTCCAATCGACCAGAGACTGCTTCGCAGCACCAACGCTCTGCACAGGGATGTCCCAATGGATGGATGGAACTTCTACTGTGTATCAGTAGTAAAGTAAGCCAATGGTGTGTTCAGTTACCAAGCAGCTAGCTAGTGCTTGCCAAGCCAGCCGTTACCTATCAATGGTTTTGAATGGAGTGCTTGCTTGTGGGCTTAAGTCACTTGGTGAGGTGCTCTACACAAACTTGGTAACTGAACACACACTTGGTGTTCACCTAACAGTTAAGCTGCTGGATGAAGATCTTGGGTCTTTGAGTTCGAGCCACTTCGTTCCGTTAAATAACACCAAGGGTATGCTCAGTTGACTTAATCTGTCATCATTCCAAGGTCGGGAAAATGAGTACCAGCTCACTGGAAACATCAGCGGCACAGCTGTGCTCCCAGCAATGACGCATACGAAATAATAATATAATAAATAATAATAGTGGTAAAGCCAACCACCCCAATTACCGCAGTTGGTTCCAGAACGCCAACGATTAATCTTTGACACATCACCTCATACTGTACAGTCAAGACTGGGCTCCTACCACTACACAATTCCAATGTGTGACGTTCTTGGATGATGTCCTCCCGACAAGTGATTGGTGAACATAGCTAATTGCTTAGCCACCTTGTGCGTCTGACCTGTCCCCAATAGACTACATTTTATTGGTGTGATGTAAAACTGAAACAAAACCACATTCTCTGGATGAACTTCAGGCTATGAACACAATGAAAATTCATGAAAATACTCAGCAGCAGCAACTGGAGAATGTTTTGAACAGAAGGAAAATCAGTTTGAAGGATTTATTACGAAAGATGGCAGTTATGTTGGAAATCGGAAGGTGGCGGATGGAAGTTATGTTTTTACCCCTGTGTTTGGCCTGTCCTCTTTATTCGTCACATTTTCTGTCTGTTTGTCTGTGAGCAGGATATCTCAAAATTTATGGACTGATGAGACGAAACTTGTTGGACGAGGTTGGGTGCGTGACAACGACAAATTGATTAGATTTGGTGAAGATCCGGATCCGTACTAGAATTTTAATAAGTGATTCTTCACCATC
This sequence comes from Eptatretus atami, assembly GCA_035128595.1. Lineage (NCBI taxonomy): Eukaryota > Metazoa > Chordata > Myxini > Myxiniformes > Myxinidae > Eptatretus > Eptatretus atami. The sequence continues at coordinate 67,902,224 of CM068959.1, read as the reverse complement.
GAGAGATCAGGCTAAAAACGATATTATAGCCAATATCTCAAAAGTAATGAAGGATTCGGACGAAACTTGGCGGACAGTTGGGTGTGTGGACAAGGACGAATCAGTTCAGTTTTGGTGAATATTGAATCTGGATATGGATCGAGTTTATTTTAATTTCTTAAGTGGTTCTCACAATTGAGAGAAAGGGCAAAATGATATATGCACGATATCTCAAAAAGTTATTGACGGATTATGACAAAAATTAGGTGGATGAGTTGTGTGAGGTATGCGCTCTACGAGTGGCGTTCCATTGTTTTTTTTTTCCTGTGTTAGTGGATATTAAAGTTGACTTGAATTTAATGGTTGGTGGTGGTCGTATGCAGCTTACTGCCGGGGTAGCTATCATTTCTTGAAGCGCGACTGTGTCGCTGATGCAGTGCCCCTCTACCAGTACCACACTGGAACTGGTACTCATTTCGCGACCTCGGAAGGATGACAGGTTGAGTCACCTCCTGGTGTATTAATTCAGCGGCCGACGGGGCTTGAACTCAGGACCCTAGGATCCCAAGCCGCCACCCTAACACTGAGCCAACACCAGACTAATTTATGGTTAACACCGGGTTTAAATGAATGTAATACTGCAGAAAAAGGACGACTTCGTGTTCTCTCGGAGTTGAGCTCATCGCTGAGCTATTAGAGCTCTGTGTCTGTTCACTGGTATCAGGAAAACGTTAATCGAGGAGGAGGGGGGGGGGAGCTTATGACCCAGGCAAACTTCCTTTTTGTGAATGTGGTTTGTAAAACAACAGCTTGAACATGATGGACTTCCTGTTTGGGAGAATTTTTTTTTTCCTCTTTATCTACTCTTTCACTTGTTGAATTTGTAAAAATAAATATAGTATTATTGTGCAGGAACCATACACATACTTACATATTCAGGAGAGTAGGAGTGAGCAATGAGTTCTTACAAAGAACTCAATAACAGGAGGCCATTGCCATCAAGTATGCGCAATGGTTGCCAACCTATGGTTGTTTGTCCCGTGCTTATCTTTTTTATAGCATCAAACATGAAACAACAATACCTTTTAAAAGAATGGTACGACTCGGCCAGGGTCGCGTTTGAGCCAACCGACCTCCCAAACTCAAATCAGAGGCTCCAATCCATTACGCTACGAGTCTGTATCCAGAATAGAGTTGAGACAAGATAGGGGAGGTGGATTGAAGATAGGAGAGGGGGGAGGAAGGGAAATGTTGAAGTGAGGTGTTAAATGATGAGGAGAAGGTCAAGAATTCAGCTGTTATGCACAAGTATTGCTGCATAGCCTACAAAAGTATTCACCCCCTCAAAGTTTTCACATTTTTGATGCCACTTGACCTTATTTCATGATTCTTTCAAACCAAACTTAATATATGGAGAATTTCACAAACTACACCAAAGTAATAAGCTAAAAAATGCAGATAAAATGTGAATAATTCGATTAACAGAGAAAAATCAGGTGATTCTCAGTCACATAAGTATCAGGGTGTTTCAAAAGATATGATACAAATTGTTATTCTTGACATTTCTTTGTTTGTTGACGATACCGTTTTCTTTTCAGGGTTTGGTGGTGCATCATGGTATTTGTTCCCTGGGATTTTAGCTCCGTAGCTCAACTATGCCATTGACAGTGAAGCAGAAGACAAAAAAAATGGTGGCTTTTGTGTACGAGACTAAATGAATGTTAGACACCCGCCGGAGGTTTTGACGGAATATGACCTCAGAACATGTGATCGATCCACACATTGTGCATTAACGTATGGTGAAACATTTTGAGCACAGGGTACAGTGCACAACCAGAGCAAGGGTAACAGTGGCAGGCCAGCATCAGTCACCAAGAGCAAGCCAACTCAATGTTATTGGGGAATTCTGCAATGGACAGTCCCAAGAAGTCCACCGCCAGCGTGTCCTGGGACTAGCGCATCAAACCAACATCAGTCTGGCATATCCTCACTAGGAACTGAAGCTTTTCCCATACATTATCTCTATTGGGCATAAACTGAGTCAGGATGACATGAGAAGGAGACTTGATATGTGCAATTGGCTCAGTGACAGGATAGAGCAGTACCCAAACGGGATCAACCTGAACTGGTTCTGTGATTGAAGCCCATTTACACTTGAACGGTGCATCAGCAACAAATTTCAGTCAATGGATGAAATTGAGGATTTTAGAAATTCGACATTTTGTTGACCTTTGGGCTGATTTTGACCTTTTTATTTTTATTTTTTGTATACTTGTCGAGGCTCGTATGAGAGCTAACACACAACGCACAGCAAGGGGGCATGAGACAAAGAGGGGCGGAGTGGAGGGGAAAACAGTGGGGAACAGACACATTAGGAGATCTGTGGAAGGGAGAGGGATGGGACGGGGAACATGGGGAAGAGAAGATGGACATTACAGGACTTTCAGGAAGGAAAGCAGGGGAATTGAAGGAAGTGGGCTGGGTGGATTATCGGGGGTAGAAAGGATCGAGGATTTAGATGGGGGATGATAAGAGGTGGTGGTGAACAGCTGTTTTGAAGCCTGGAGGAAGAATGGGAAAGAATAAGTGAGGGAGTTTATTCCAAAGGCGGGAAAAAAGAGGAATGAAAGAGTGAAGGTGAGCAGTGATTCGTGATTTTGGTAGTTTTACCAAGAAGGGGGTTGTTGGCGGACCCTGAGCGCCTTGTGGAAATGTGGTGGGGACAAATTGCAGAGAGAGCGGGGGGGCAAGGCTGCGAGAGGAGACGGTAGAAGACAGAAAGACCACCGACCAACCTGCGGGTGATTGAGTGAGAGGCCCAAAGACTCAGCTTCATGCGGGAGATGCCGATGATCCTAAAGGCCCTGGTTTCGACAGCGTGAAGCCGAGAAAGGTGGGAGGCAGGAGCACCAGCCCAGGGGGAGAGCAGTTACTCCATCAGGCTATGGACAAAAGCTTTGTAAGTGGTTAGGAGCTCAAGAGGGCCGAGGAAGGACTTTGCACGATGGAGGATTCCCAGTCGGCGACTGGTTTGGAGGCGAGGTTGGAAAATGTGACTTTCCCAGAAAAAGGTCATGGCAGATAGTGAGACCCAGAAGCTTGAAAGAAAGGACTTCTTCCAGAGATTGTTGAGAAAGTGGATGGGGGGTTTTCTAAACGGTCCTTTCGAAGAGACATAGTGAGAGTGTGAGATTTGTCTGAGCACAGACTGGATGTGAATTGGATGAAAATTGATGATGTTTCAACCTTTTGACCTTGACCTCAAAAAAAAACAATAGGCTTCTTGTGCATGAAACTTTTACCATGTGGCGAAGTTCGTGAAGAGTGGTTAAAATTGTAACCTGTAGGCGACAAACATTAAATTACTCAGAGTATACCATCAGCTACGCGAGACGCTGTTAATAACCATATTTACTGCTACATTGTGTGACGTGGAAATACTGCGGCCGCTTTATAATTGCTAGTGCCGTACATTTTGTAGACCCTCCGGCGCGAGCCAAATGTGACAGGCCTTACCTCGTGTTTTCACCTTCTTTGTGATGTTTTTTTTTTTAATCATCTTGTGTTTCAATTAATAACAAAAAAAGCAATTCGATCACGTGGTGTGACGGACTGTCGGGCAAGGATTGAATTTCACAGCAAAACCAGTTGTAATTTGGAATATCCATGATTACGTCAGCCCGATGCGTTTGATGAAAGTGATTGTGGTTCTGCGGCATCATGTTTGATGAGCTGCCTGGGGGCAGCGCTCTCGCAGAGTGCGCGAGCGATCGGAACCCAGGCCGGAGCCGAGCCTGTGTGGACCTTTGGATGTGGTGATTGTACCGTTTACATACAATACACCGCCACCGAAGGTCATTTACTCATCTTATTTTATCTTAAACATGGGTAATTTCAGTTTAAAGTGTCTGAAAGTGGGTTTTCTTGGGTCACGAACGGATTAATTCACTCCATTATTTCTTATTGGGAAATATTTTTGGAATCCGAACTTTTTGCAATCCGAACAGCCTCCTGGAACGAATTAAATTGGGATTCTGGGGCACCACGGTATAGGCAACACCTATACTCCGATCTCTAGCGGTAGCGCACGGTGGAGCACGGTCGACGCAGACTGCCACGGAGGCGTACGTAGGTGCACGGCAGGCGTAGGGAACCGTGCGTCGACCCTGCGTTGCCCGCAGGTAGTCACACAGACCGCAAGGCCACCGTACGGCGACCGTGGAAATAGTGCGGCCGCCGTAATTTTTTGGGGGTTGGGAAAATTCATTTTTCATTGAGAAGAGCTTACGACAGCCGCACGAATAACGCAAGCCACTGTACGCCTTACGTACGGTCGACGTGGAACACATCTACGTCATAGCTTGGCTTGTCGAATTGCTACGGCGAACGTGAAATGAAAAAAAAAGTTATACTCCGCGTTATAATCCACGGCGCCCCTAGCCTGTAAATAATAGCAGAACGGCGGGTAGGGCCTCCCTGAGGCCACTCAGTTTCTCTGCGGCCGCCGCACGTTTCTGTCAATTCAGAGGGCGTAGGCCGCCGTATCTCGCCGTAGAGCAAATGTGACCTCGGCCTAAGCAACGGTGGCGTCCATAGCAACGGTGCTCAAAGCATACAACGAGATCCTGGTATGAACTACCAGTCAAGTTTCATCAAATCGGTTGACTCCTCTGGCCTCCAGACAGTGCTGGATTAACCATTAGGCAGACAAGGCATGTGCCTTAGGGCCAGCCAAAAATTCGGGCCACAAACTTTGCAATCTAAGGTCTAGTAAACTGTAAAGCAAAGTGCCAAATCTGTACGTGTTTTGTCATGCATATATTCATACACTGCAAATTGTATAGAGGGATTAAATAAACTATTTTCTTTTCACATTAAATATTTGTCTTTTTGTATTAAATATTTTGTTCTTGAATCAGTTCATCTTTTGTCTGGGGTCCATTTCCATGAGCCCGAATGTAATTTAAAATTTTCAGGCCATTCTCTAAAATTTCAAATGTGCCTTAGGGCCAGCCGAGGCTTAATCCGGATCTGCCTCCAGAGCTGTCCATTACATACAAACAAACAGACAGACAGACATAAGAGACAGACGGAAAACCTGACAAAAACGGTAGTCTAGCGACCACCCAACAGACAGACAGAGAGTCGAATTTCTAAAATCCTCAATTTTCATCCAATTGACTTGAAATTTGTTGCTGATGGCACCGTTCAAGTGTAAATGGGCTTCATCACAGAACCAGTTCAGGTTGATCCCGTTTGGGTACTGCTCTATCCTGTCACTGAGCCAATTGCACATATCAAGTCTCCTTCTCATGTCATCCTGACTCAGTTTATGCCCAATAGAGATAATGTATGGGAAAAGCTTCAGTTCCTTAGTGAGGATATGCCAGACTGATGTTGGTTTGATGCCTAGCTCCCAGGAACGCTGGCGGTGGGACTTCTTGGGACTGTCCATTGCAGAATCCCACATGACATTGATGTTGGCTTGGCTCTTGGTGACTGATGCTGGCCTGCCACTGTTACCCTTGCTCTGGTTGTGCACTGTACCCCTGTGCTCAAAATGTTTCACAATACGTTGAATGGCACAATGTGTGGATCGATCACATGTTCTGAGGTCATATTCCCGTCAAAACCTCCGGCGGGTGTCTACATTCATTTAGTCTCGTACCACAAAGCCACCATTTTTGTCTTCTGCTTCACTGTCAATGGCATAGTTGAGCTACGGAGCTAGAAATCCCAGGGAACAAATACCATGATGCACCACCAAACCCTGAAAAGGAAAACGGTATCGGTCAACAAACAAAGAAATGTCAAGAAATCAAATTTGTATCAATCTTTTTGAAACACCCTGTACTTATGTGACTGAGAATCATCTGATTTTTCTCTGTTAATCGAACTTATTCACATTTTATCTGCATTTTTTAGCTTTATTACTTTGGTGTAGTTTGTGAATTCTCCATATATTAAGTTTGGTTTGAAAGAATCATGAAATAAGGTCAAGTGGCATCAAAATGTGAAAACTTTGGAGGGGGGTGAATACTTTTGTAGGCTTGCAGCAATTACTTGTGCATAACAGCTGAATTCTTGACCTTCTCCTCATCATTTTAACACCTCACTTCAACATTTCCCTTCCTCCCCCCTCTCCTATCTTCAATCCACCTCCCCTATCTTGTCTCAACTCTATGTTCTGGATACCAGACTCGGTAGCGTAATGATTGGAGCCTCTGATTTGAGTTTGGGAGGTCGGTGGCTCAAACGCGACCCTGGCCGAGTCGTACCATTCTTTTAAAATGGTATTGTTGTTTCCATGTTTGATGCTATAAAAAAGATAGAGCACGGACAAACAACCATAGGTTGGCAACCATTGCGCATACTTGATGGGCCAAATGGCCTCCTGTATTGAAGTTCTTTGTAAGAGAACTCATTGCTCACTCCTACTCTCCTGAATATGTAATATGTGTATGGTTCCTGACACAATATATATTATTTATTTTTATATTCACTATTGAATAGTAATAGTATAAGGAAAAAATTCTCCCAAAAAGGAAGTCATCGTTCAGTGTTGCTTTTCAAATCCATTAGCAAAAGAATTTTGTGCGTCATAAGCTCCCCCCTCCCTTCGATTAACGTTTTTATACAAGTGAAAGACACAGAGACTCTATTGTGTCGCACGATGAGCCTCAACCCCAGAAACGTTCAAGTCGCCTTTTTCTGCGTATTACTTCATTTTAACCCGGTGTTACTACTCATAAGGTCGGTGTTGCTCAGTGGTCGAAGTAGGGTGCGCTTGGGAGTCTACGGTCCTGGTCGCCCCGTGCGGGTCGGCTGTATTATCACCAGGAGGTGACTCAACGTTTTCTCTGTCTTCGAGCTGTCGCAAATGAGTACCATTCAGTGTGTGTTTGTAATGGTAGAGGGCACTGACATATCGCGACACAGTCGGTTCACAGAATTGTACCCGAGACGCTAAGCTGACCATCCGACCAACCACCACCATAATTCACGTCAATTAATATCCATAAAACAGGAACAAAAATACAATGGAACGCCACTCGATAGAGCGGTACTTCCAAACTCATCCACCTAATTTTGTCATAATCCGTCAATAACTTTTTGAGATATCGTGCTATATATCATTTTGGCCCTTTCTCTCAATTGTGAGAATCCACTTAAGAAATTTAAAATAAACCTCGTATCCATATCCAGATTCAATTATTCACCAAAACTGAACTGATTCGTCCTTGTCACACACCCAACTTGTCCGCCAAGTTTCGTCCGAATCCTTCCATTACTTTTTGAGATATTGTGCTATATATCGTTTTTAGCCTGATCTCTCGATGGTGAAGAATCACTTATAAAATTCTAGTATCCGGATCCGGATCTTCACCAAAATCTAATCAATTTGTCGTTGTCACGCACCCAACCTGTCCAACAAGTTTCGTCTCAATCCAGTCCATAAATTTTGAGATATCCTGCTCACAGACAAACAGACAGAAAATGTGACGAATAAAGAGACAGCCAAACACAGGGGTAAAAACATAACTTCCATCCGCCACCTTCCGATTTTCCAACATAACTGCCATCTTTCGTAATAAATCCTTCAAACTGATTTTCCTTCTTGTTCAAAACATTCTCCAGTTGCTGCTGCTGAGTATTTTCATGAATTTCATTTGTGTTCATAGCCTGAAGTTCATCCAGAGAATGTGGTTTTGTTCAGTTTTACATCACACCATAAAATGTAGTCTATTGGGGACAGGTCAGACGCACAAGGTGGCTAAGCAATTAGTCTATGTCTACCAATCCACTTGTCTGGGGAGGACATCATCCAAGAACCGTCACACATTGGAATTGTGTAGTGGTAGGGAGCCCAGTCTTGCTGGTACAGTATGAGGTGATGTGTCAAAGATTTAATCGTTGGCGTTCTGGAACCAACTGCGGTAATTGGGGTGGTTGGCTTTACCACTATTATTATTTATTATTATTATTATTTCGTATGCGTCATTGCTGGGAGCACAGCTGTGCCGCTGATGTTTCCAGTGAGCTGGTACTCATTTTCCCGACCTTGGAATGATGACAGATTAAGTCAACTGAGCATACCCTTGGTGTTATTTAACGGAACGACAGTGGCTCGAACTCAAGACCCCAAGATCTTCATCCAGCCAGCTTAACTGTTAGGTGAACACCAAGTGTGTGTTCAGTTACCAAGTTTCTTGTAGAGCACTCACCAAGTGACTTAAGCACACAAGCAAGCACTCCATTCAAAACCATTGATAGGTAACGGCTGGCTTGGCAAGCACTAGCTAGCTGCTTGGTAACTGAACACACCATTGGCTTACTTTACTACTGATACACAGTAGAAGTTCCATCCATCCATTGGGACCATCCTCTGTGCAGAGCGTTGGTGCTGCCGAAGCAGTCTCCTGGTCGATTGGACACAATCCTGGGCGGGTCGCCACTCTGACACAGGATACTTAAATGGCTCAATCATCCCAGCAAACTGGTACTCCTTTTGCCGACCTCGGAAGGATGACAGATTAAGTCAACCCCACCTGGTATTAATTCAACGGCAGAGCAGGACCCTAGGATCCCAAGCCCACTACCCTAACAGGTAGAAGTTGTCTCATCAGAAAATGTCAACTCATCAGGAAACCCAAGGGAATTGTAGATTTAATAACAACATTAATATGAGCAAACATGCAAGTAGCCCATGGTAATACGCAGAATAGAAAAAAAAAAAGGAAAACCTTTTATTCGCTTGCAGCTGGTTTGAAAAAGAGCTAAAAAAATAAACCGCAACTCACATTTTTCTTTAACGGCAAAGATATTGCAGACGCAATCCTCGTTGCATATTGGTACCATTGGTTCAATGTTACAAACGATGATGGGACCAATGCCTCGGTTCATATTGGTAACCTTGGTTTCGTGTTACACAATGAAAGTACCAATCCTCAATTCAAATTGGAATTGCAAAAATTTCCCTCTCCGGGAGGGGGGGACATAGGTCCCGCTTTCAGACCCAGCTCCTCGCCAGACAGTCACCCCTGCTCTGCGATCCACGACCCACCCCTGCGCCCCGCCCCCACTCCTCGGTGGATTCACTCCCCGCACCATGATGGACCCGTTTTGCAACGCTATGGATCATTTCCATCCCACCACATTGTCTTCAAACTGTCTCGTTGACAAATATGCAAGTGGCTTAGTCTATGCGGAGTGGGTTTGGGACAGTTAGTGTCCGCATGGATAGCACAATGTTGCGAGATTCCCGTAATTACTCAGACAAAGACCCTTGTAATCATTAATGACATGGGTTTTGTGGTGTGGTCCTTGGAGTTTTTGAATAGGAAATAGTCAGAAATAGATGGCTGCGTCTATCACTCCAAAAAAAAAAATTCAAATTGGTAGCATTCTGATTGGTGGATCAGGAAAGAAGATTTTGGAAAGAGTTTGCGTGACCGCCATTTTGACACACTTCTGGTCACGTGATCAGCATGGCCTCTGAAATTGAACATCAGGAACGTGTCCTAATGTTGCAACCCAAATTTGATAGCATTCTTACTGGTGGGTCTGGAGAAGAAGATAATTTTGAAGGACTTTTCGTGATTTTTCCAAAAAAATTGACGAAGTTGGCCATTTTGACACGCTTCCGGTCACGTGATTGGCATGACTTGCGCAATTTAACATCCCTACCCTGACCAGATGTTGTAACCCAAATTTTGTAGCATTCTGACTGGTGGGTTTGGAAAAGAATATTTTTGAAGAAATTTACCAAGTCGGCCATTTTGACCTTCTTAAAGTCACGTGACTGGAACGAGGTTTGCAATCCCTGTTACCAGTCAGGAGAGGAACGTTGCTGGCGGTTTGGCTGGAAAAGTGCACGATGACAATACCTTATCTGGAATTTAAATTCAAGACGAGCTAATAACCTGTGTTTGAAGAAAAAACATGTTCACTGCTTATGAGCAGTGTATATAATACATTGTGGTTGTATAGCTTGGATAGATTCCAATTGCACTTACCAGAGGATGAAGCATCAGGCCTATACCATTACAAAGGCCTATTATGCAGATGAGCTCCATCCTTTCGATGTTTGATGATCATTTTAAGTCTCATTGGTCATTTTACACTGAAGGGAAAACTTGTAGGAGAGCATGGCGATTGTGAATGTTGAAGTCTTTGTTTTCATATTACGGCCAATAGGGCTGGCCGAATGCATGGTGACACGTCTTTTGGGTTTCGCATAGGCCAACATGGCGGACCGAATGATGGTGAAGTCGTTGGTTTCGCATATGAGGCCAACTATGGCGGCCGCAAATGATGGTGAAGTCTTTGGTATTGGCGCATAAGGGCGCAACATGGCGGTCCGAACTGTGGTAAAGTTCTGTTCGGTTTCGCATACAAGGCCAACATGAGCGGCCCGCGAATGATGGTGAAGTCTTTAGGTCTCGCATAAGGCCAACATGGCTGGACCCGAATGATGGTGAAGTCTTTGGCTACCGCATAGGCCAACATGGTGCGGGTCGGAATGGTGAAGTCTTTGTTTCCGCATATAGGCCAAATCATGGCGGCACGAATGCATTGGTGAAGTCTTTGGTTCGCATAAGGCCAACTGGTGGCCGAATGATGGATGAAGTCTTTGTTTCGATAAGGCCAACAGTGGTGGCCGAATGATGGTGAAAGTCTTTGGTTCGCATAAGGCCAACATGGCGGCCGAATGATGGTGAAGTCTTTGGTTTCGCATAAGGCCAACATGGCAGCCAAATGATGGTGAAGTCTTTGGTTTCGCATAAGGCCAACATGGCGGCCGAATGATGGTGAAGTCTTTGGTTTATGACTGGTGAAGTCTTTGGTATTGGCCAGTTAAAGGGCCAACATGGCGGCCGAATGATGGTGAAAGTCTTTGGTTTCGCATAAGGCCAACATGGCGGCCGAATGATGGTGAAGTCTTTGGTTCTCCGCATAAGGCCAACATGGGGGCCGAATGATGGTGAAGTCTTTGCTCCGCATAAGGCCAACATGGGCGGGTCGAAGATGATGGTGAAGTCTTTGGTTTCGCATAAGGCCAACATGGCGGCCGAATGATGGTGAAGTCTTTGGTTTCGCATAAGGCCAACATGGCGCCGAATGATGGTGAAGTCTTTGGTTTCGCATAAGGCCAACATGGCGGCCGAATGATGGTGAAAGTCTTTGGCCGAATGATGGTGAAGTCTTTGGCTCCGCATAAGGCCAACATGGTGGCCGAATGATGGTGAAGTCTTTGGTTTCGCATAAGGCCAACATGGTGGCCGAATGATATCGAGGTGTGTGACGGTCAATGAAAATTACGCGCACCCGCTTTGGCCCTTTTCAATGACCGGCTTCGGAGGCAGTGCCAGCGGCATTGTTCAGCTTTGAGCCCCCCTAAGCTTGTGATAATTCCGCAATCTGTGGAAACCACTATCGATAACATGAGGATATTCACCCTTTCAACCTCGTTATTAAAAAAAAATTCTGCACGATAGCTGAAAGTTGGAAAAAATTTCGTTCGAAGTTTACCTTCATCAAAGTCAACATCAATTTACCAGACGGTGAGTAAGTTGTTTTAAAACTTAGAGAAGTTGAAATTTATATATTTTTTCTTCATCTCGGTCGGATCTGGCGATAATTGAACGATTCACATTTTTTTTTTTAATCATCAGCAAAATGGAAAGTTTCAGCTTGGAATGAAAAACAAATTGCATTCGGTGATGGTACATCTGATGAATTTTGAATTTCACCTGTGGAATTTCATGGTACACTCTGCCTTCTAAAAACACCATAATAATTGCTTTTTTTTTCATAAATATGGAATTAGAATGGAAGTTTAGAAAGTTTTAATTGTTATTCATTGGTATTTTGTTGAAATGATGATATTTTATTTTGATCTGAAGGAGTTAATGGTTTGCAAGCTCTTACATCCTTTGGGTCACAAGCCTGCCCACATAATATAACGACATGTTAAACAAAGGGCCAAAAATTTGCCGTTTTCCCATTTTTAAAATATTGATAATTTCCTTATATATTAGTCCTAGAACAAGGATTTATATATCATTTTAATGTATTTTTTCAAGTCCTTTTCAATGATACTTATTACAGTTATGTTGATTTCTATTGAAAAATTATCCAGATCGATGTATAGAGCAGTGTCAAATTCCAAAATCATCATATTTCTCAACAGCAAAGATATCGTGGCATATTTCTTAACAGAAAAAATAAAAATTTGGAAGTGATCAAGTTTTTTGATCAGAGAAAATAGACTCATCACACATGATGAGTTGTGCCATGACAGCCCAGTTCATTACAGGGTGTGCATGTTTTACTGCCCTGAGCGTTCAATGTGTGCACGTACACCACCATGTCTGAAACACGCAAGCACAAAATTCTCCCATTCCCCTTTATTGTTTAAAGCCCCACAAAGTCTTTGTTTGTCTGTTCGTCTGTATGGACGTCTCCCCTGTACTATCTTTTGTTTCCCTAATCCCCGTTTATTCCCCTCCACCCACAATGACTGGCAAACGAACCACGACCCAGCCTCCCTGAAATGATTGCCCCATTCCCTGGCTTTGTGCCATGAACATTGTTGGATGTTTG
>CM068959.1:67806288-67820093 GCA_035128595.1 Eptatretus atami | reverse complement strand
GCGGGCTGCACAATGCAAGTGCCGTGTGCGGCTGGCTGCGGCAGACCCTGCAGAACACTGATGGACACTGACTCAAGCACGCAAAATGAGTGTGGACGGTACACATTAGCTGGCATCTTGCAGGTCCCCGTGTGTAGGATGGATGGATGGATGGATGGATTGGATGAGATGGATGGATCGAATGGATGCAAATACGGTGCAAACGGCTGCCCAATGCAGTCCGTGGTGGCGGCTGCTACAAGAGTCACAACCTGCAGCTCGCGCATGACTGGCGCACATGGGATGGATGAATGGCGACAAATGCAACAACAAGGGCAGCAGGCATGAGGTGAAGGCAGAGGCAGGCAGCAAGGCATGGGCAAAATGCACGGCCCGGCACAGGCGCTGTAGCAAAACGCAGGCGTCGGTGAAGGCTTGGCCGGCTCTTGTCTCGTTCAACAGAGATTCGGTGGGAGAGATGCAGTGGTGCGACCGGAGTCTGGAAGCGGGCTCGGACATAATCCCTACGTCATCCCTCCAACCTATCGCTTTACCTGTCTGTCGATACCACTTCCCTAATTTGCAAAAAAACCCAAAACGAAATTTAGCCCATCATTATTTGTATTTTTTATTTTATTTTTTAATTTAACTCTCATATTAATTAGTCTCCTAACACACTTTATACGTTCTGTCCGTCACTATCGGGTCACCTAGCGTACTCAAACCCACGCTCCCTTCTGGAGGGAAGGAGAGCTAGCGCTGTCTGAGCCAAACAAAGCTCAGAATGGCCCTCCTCAGACTTAGCGATCTAACAAAGTGTCAGCGCCCAAACGAGCAAAGGGATGGATGGGTGCGCGGGAGGGTAAACATATCCTCTATCTACCCTACAATCTATTGGCATATATAACTACCGGGGCTTTTCAAAAGCGCCTGCGCTATAATCGAAGCTGGTTCTACCAACAAAATTCGTGCGCCTGGTTTGGTGTTCCACCGTTCAATTTTTGGGACTACGCCCCCAATTTGTCCTTCCGTGCCTTGACGGTCTCATGGCTGGGACGCAGTGGCCTTGGCAGGAACTAACCACTCTGCAATTCTCATATGGCACACCGGCCTTGGAACTAGCTCCGAGCTACGAGATCGCTAAAACTGGGATGCCACTCAACTGGCTACTCCCCTCGATGTCATAAGTGGCAGGCTGGGCACGGCACTTACCCGGGTGCCGTGCCACGAAATGCCCACAGTGGCACTAATGTGCCAGGGCCCCGATCATGGCGGGCCCACACCGTGCCTAACGCTATCCACGCTCCTTTGGACCCTTGCCTACGAAGAGACCGACTAGCCCGGTGCCAGGGGTACCAACAGTAAGCGTACTAAACCCATTCACAGTCAAGCTCCAAGCCGTCAACAAGACTCTACACCCTCCAAACGGGTTTCGAGCCTTAAACGTCCCAAACGCAAACCGACTACATTTTCTCAATTTGACTACCCACTACTCACTTTAAACACTGACAACCGGGTCCTTGGGTGGGAATGCAACTCCCCCCCAATACTCATGCACCATGCATACTCCCATTAAACACGCTCCATACACCAGGCTGGCTGGCCTCACTCATCAACTGTTTCATTCATTCATTCCATGCTGAACTCTTCCATTCTTCTTATAGAACGCTCACTAACTCGTGCTCCTGCGTATTCCTTACAATAACAGCACGTTCCTTTTACTCTACGTAGCAAGCTACGTCCCAATGACACATTACAGTCTGTCTCTCTCTCAAAATTCATTTTCCATCGAAATCTAATATGACTTCCCACTAACATAACCATTCCAACGGCCCATGAGATTGTCTGCCCCATGAAGACGGTTAACTACGTACCCTTCCGCTAGCTAGTTGCCGTTCTGTCATAAACAGGGGTTTCACTGCTAGGCTCGTGTACTCGCCGCAAGGACATACTGCGATCCTTGCGACCTCTGCGGGAGCGGCTGTTCCAGATCGGCTAACTGCCGGCACAGACACGTAACCATGAGGGCGTAAGATCGCCCTTGTGGGTGTCAGGCGGTCCTGGCGATGGACGATCCGGGGGAGAGCCATCGTAGGTCCATTTTAATTTTAAAGGACCAGTCACTGATTTTGCGCAACAAGGACGAACCCATCCCGGTGCCAAATGCAAGCGAGGTGAGCTTCGGAAAGCATCGCCCTTCTCCCGCGGAGGTTGAAAGAACACAAATAGTACGGCCCGTGGGTACTCGACTCACGTGGCTCCGGTGGTCGTACTGGTCATCTATACCCGCTCTGTTGAGCTAGGTGGCAAGCGAAAGGATAAGGACTTTTCCTGTAACTTCTCCAACACAGATCAGGCATATGCCCCCCCCTGGGGGTTGTCGGGACGCTCAAGGCGGCGGCCGCACGCAAATCAACGGGGGGCTCTCAGTCCACGTCGTATAATTAACAGCAGCCAGGACTACACAGCGGTGGTACCATGTTGGGACGCGCGATAAGTGCAGGAGATACGGAGAGTGTTTGTCCAGTACTCCTGATTATACGGCGGTGAAGAGGGCCAATTGTTGGATCAAAGTCCTATTGAACGCGTCGTCTGCGCCAGCCGCCGTATCTCATCCAATTTATGGCAACGATGCAATTACCCTCTGTAGAGTTATCACACAAACTCCACGCCAAGCAATCCGACAATCACGTTCAGAAGTTCGCCATGTACTGCGCCGCACGGCTGCAAATCGCCTGCCTGCCCCTGGTTGAACGATAGGGCGGGAGCGCTTCCACGGTGCCGTGCGGATCGTTGCGCTCTTAATAACCACCGCTCCGTGTTGCGCTGAGGTGCCCAGTGCGCTATTTAATGCGACTAACGAGATCCTGTTTGGACGCCAAGTCCATGCTAACAGTATAATGAGGGTGAGCCCCCACTGACTACAATTGTGGTGGGGTTATAAAATTAAAAAGAACCGTCCCTGGGCATGGATTCATAATCAAACCAAATATTCCTCCCTGCCCCTGTTCACTTGATGCATTTTGTGTATTCGAATAAATAATTAAAAGCCTCGGAATTTGGGGAAACGGAGGTTGCTTCACACATAACCTGATCCGTTCAGTTAATTTATGTGAGACGGAAGGTTTAGAATTCACCGCGTCAAGTGACCACTCGCTTCGCTCGCGCTTTCCGCCGTCGGACGTGCGGGCGCTCGCTCTAGCAATGCGGACGCTCTCGGCTCACCGAACGGAAACAAACCTAGTCGCACTTTAGATCAAACAGGCGAAATCCAGCTAACGGGTGTATTTAATCACAACGAAAATACAGTCAGCAATATTTGACCGAGACCAACGCGCGACAGGGTTTGATCGCCGAATTGTCGATTACCATAAGTATGACGCGCAGACAGAATGCGGGGAATTTTAACCTCAGACGGGAGCTGCTTTGGAAACGAGCGCGAAGGCAGCTTGCTCACAGTTTGCGATGCTGAGGCGGTGTATATCGCCAAGTCCCGGATTCCGATTCTCTATTTATTAAACAAAGCTATATTTCCGAATAATTATGCAGTTCAACTTGGGGGAATAGGACGCCACGAACGGTAAGACATTCACAAAGGATTATTACCACACAACGACACATCAATAGGCAGGGTTCATGCAGTCATAGTATGCATTCGGCGAGCGCAAACAAAAGCAATGCATTTTACGCAGGAAGGAAAAGATGCATCAAGCAATGGGGAAGGGGTGGGGGGGGTAGGATGCGAGTAAAAAGAAAGCTACAGCGATGTCTTAGTTTATGTAAAGGTCATTGCAGTTTTATTTATGGACTGGTGCCCACGAACAACAAACAAAAACACCAGAAAAGGAAAGAAGAGAACGTGGACGAATGTGAATATGGAAACCCTCCTCCCAGATCCGACCTTCCCCGAGAGAGCTTCCTCGCACACAGAAACAGAAGAGCAGCCACAGACCAACGACCAAATCCTCCCTCTCAGAGAGACTGGCGAGAGTCGCGCGATCACGAGCGCAGACCAGGCGAGCGCGTGCGATGCAGAAGCCAGAGAGAGAGAGAGAGAGAGAGAGAGAGGAGAGAGAGAGATTTCTTATAAGCGCTCCTTTTTAGCGCGCAGAAGGGAACTTCAGAAGGAAGTCGTTTTCCCGCCCAATCGAGAAAAGACGTTCCGTCGCGCGCTACAACCACGTATTCGTTTTGTCCTTGTGCTTTTGGAGGTCGAATCAGCGCGTTGCCGTGGGGATGTCATCCGTTGGGTGGGGGGAAGGGCGTGTCCGTGTTCAGCACCTCGCGAATGCCAGGCTTTTCTCGCACGTGTGCCGAGGTGGAAACCAGTGGTGTTGTGGTTACGGTGGTTGTCGTAATGGGGCGTCGGATGGAGTTTGATGGTGTCACGGATGGGGTGTGCGATTGGAAGCGGTTGTGGTCCAAGGTGGTTGTTGGTGGAAGGCGGTTTGTCGAAATGGTGTGTGGGTGGCGTTGTGGTCGGGATGGTGTGTGGTTGGGCGGTTGTGGTCAGAAGGTGGTTTGCTGTGAAGCGGTTGTGGAGGAAGAGTGGTGTTGGTTGTTGAGAGCTTGTCAAAATTAAGATATACAAAATAAAAACATACTACCTCAAAGTACACCGGTTACACGAATAAATCTTATAAGCCATCGGTGGGCAGAAATCTACTGAACCTAGAGACTGTATCGACATAGCTGATCTCGGGATACCTGAATTAGTGTTCTGTGAATTTCCACAACGTACAATATGGTTGTTTCTGCCTCCTGCTATCCTTTTAAGTTCTGGACTAAGGCAAGGAAGCAGCACGAACACATTTTAAAGTCTTTGGTGTGAATGAGCAACCGAAAGTTGAAACGGCGACCTCTCAGACTGAGAGTGGACGGTTCTCACCATTAACCAGCAGTCTGGTCAAGGTGGGTTTGGGGTATTTACAGGTAACATCCAGATGGAACAAACCTTGAGGACGAGTAAATCGAGAGAAGGGGGCACGGAAATCAGCAGACTTAACAGAGCAAAAGTACCGGTCGAAACCGTGGATTACGATTAACACAGCAAAGGTGCGGGTACAGAAACCACGATTAATATTAAGGGGAGCGAAGCGCGGTCAGAACCGCGGATTAAGATTAACCGAGCAAACGTACGGGTCAGAAACCACGGATCAAGATAACGGAGCCAAAGTACGGTCAGAACCGGATAAAGATTAAGTGGCAAAGAGAGGGTCAGAAACGCATTAAGATTAACGACAAAGGCCCGGGGCCAGAAACACGGATTTATTAAGGGCGCGAAAAGCGCGGGTCAGAAACGCGGATTAAGATTAACGGAGCAAAGTGGGCGGGTCAGAAACGGGAATTAACTTAAGGGAGGAAAGTGACGGAGGTCAGAAACGGATTAATAATTAAAAGCGGAGGAAGTGCGGTCAAAACACACGGATCAGGAGATTAACGGAGAAAAGTGCGGTTTACAGAAACGCGATTAATACTAAAGGAGCGAAAGTGCGGTCAGAAACCGCGATTATTAAGAGGGAGCGAAAGAAGCGGGTAGCAACCGGGACAGGTCAAGTGCAAAGCCTGGTGGTTTTTGAAGTGGTCCAAGCGGTCCCGGAGTGGTCCAAGACCGGTCCCAAGTAGTCCGAGAGGTCAAGTGTCCTAGCGATCACCAAGTAGTCTAGGGGTCCCAAGTAGTTCCGAGAGTGTCCCAGAGCGGTTCCGAGTAATTTGAAATGGAAAAAAAGCAAATCTGTGTGGACAATAAAGTATGTGAACATGCCTGAGTCATCCGAACGCGCCGGTTCCAATCATAACACCGAGAGACAGACCAGAGATCCAAGCAAGGGATCGATCAGGAGGGAGGGAACAACATATGGATGTACACCTTGGTTACATGACACCGGCTGCCCGAACCAGCAGTGTGGTGATGTACTCTGATGAAGCCGAACTCCAGGAAAGGAAGAATGAGGTCCCGACCTGAATAAAGAAAAGTCCCATTTGGGCCTTACAGTACCGTGAACAAGCCTCACCTGTCGAGGTCGTTCACTTAGGAGGTCGATCAGCTGTAGGAGGGTCGATCAAACCTGTCGGAGGTCGTTCACATGTCGGAGGTGAGTTCACCTTCGGAGGTGATACCTTCGAGTCGATACACCTGTCAGGAGGTCGATCACTGCATAGGAGGTCGATCACCTGATAGAGGTCGATCATTGTAGGAGGTCGATCACCTGTCCGAGAGGTCGATCACACTGTCGGAGGTCGATACGCTGTAGAGGTCGATACCTGTTGGAGGTCGATCACACAGTAGGAGGTCGATCACCTGTTGGAAGGTCGATCACTGTAGGAGGCGATCCCTGTGAGCTGCATCCATCTTCGGGGGCCGATGCCATGCCAAGTAGCGAGAGCGGACAACACAGATGCAGGCAGACACACTCGGACAAAAGGCAGACACGAACCCAGGAGATTTAGAGCGAAGTTACGAGGAGAGAGAAATAATAAACACTCTTCATGGACGGAACCATTCTCTCTCTGGGGAGGGATTGTATTCCACACTCGACGTCATAATTACCCATATAATATACTTACATATTTCTAACCACCCTTTTCTTCTAGTGTAATATCTACCATTGAAGTAATTTATAAAAATTTATACACATTGATACTGACCCTCCAATGGTACAAATGTCGATGGTCGTTTTCCGAGGGGAGCCCCCCCCCCAATGTAAGCGCCAACAACGTGTTAAGATTTCCAAACAGATGTCAAATATTCACAAATTTGGATAAAAACGTTGTTTGTTTATTTTTTAAGAACACAACATGTGATTTAAATGAAAACTTTACAACTGGTTCGGTAAACATTACTGAACCTGGTGAATGAGGAACAATGAATTATCATTAAAACTCGTGGGATGGCAGCAAAGTTGAAAGGGAGGAGAGTTGTACAGCAGGTGTGGACAATGGGGATAGTGTGGAACAATGGGGAACCAGTCGGGTATAAAGTGAGGACAGTGGGGACAGTGTGTAAGTGCGAAAGATCATTGGGACAGTGGGTTAGTGAGACAGTGGGAGACAGTGGTACAGTGTGAAATGGGGAACAGTGTGGAAAGGGACGTGGTATAGTAGGAAGTGAGGACAGTGGGTAAGATGTGGACAATGGGACAGTGGGTAATAGTAGACAGTGGGTACACGTGTGGACAAATGGGGACGTGGGTATAGTGGAGGACGTGGGGACATATGGGTAAGTGTGGACAATGGGGACAGTGGTTAAGTGAGGACTGGTACAGTGTGGACAATGGGCGACAGTGGTATAAGTGAGACAGTGGGGACATCAGGGGAAAGTGTGACAATGGGACAGTGGTAGAGTGAGGACATGTGAGGGACAGTGGTATGTGGAGGAACAGTGGGGACAGTGGTATAGTGAGGACAGTGGGTACAGTGAGGAATGGTCAGTGGTATAGTGAGGACGTGGCAAGTGGTATAAGAAGTGAGGAATGGGTTAGCAATGAGGACAAGTGGGATACAGTGGGTAATAGTGAGACAGGGTACATTGAGACAATGGGTACAGTGAGAGACAAAAGAGGGAGAGAGTGAGTGAGGATAAGCAGGGGTATAGTGAGGACCGTGGGGAAAGTGGGTACGTGGTAATAGTGAGGACAATGGTACAGTGGAGGACAGTGGGGTCAGTGAGGACAGTGAGACAGTGGGTATAGTGAGGAAAGTGGGTAAGTGGGCATACAGTGAAGGACAATGGGTAAGTGAGGACAGTGGGTATAGTGAGGACAGTGGGATACAGTGAGAAATGGTACAGTGAGTAACAAAATGAAGACAATGGTACAGTGAGGACTATGGGTAACAGTGAGAGTGGTATAGTGAGGACAGTGGTACAGTGAGACAGTGGGTTATTAAGGCAGGAAGTGGTTGGGGACAGTGGCAGTTGAGGACAGTGGGTACAGTGGGTACGTGAGGCCAAGTGGCATACAGTTTGGAAGTGGCTACAGTGTTACATGGGTACTAAACTCTCCTCTCACCACTGAGTTCATGAACGGAGACCAACCGAGTACACACTCTGCGTCCATCAAATTGGAACGTTCACACAAAGAAAGTGCTTCGGATGACAACGCACTTTATTTATTTTATTTAAACATGGTCGAGCTCGGAAGAGCAAGGACACAGAACAAGCTAAAGGGACTGGTGAGCACATCGCTCTGCGAATGCCTGATCTAAAAAATATCAGGCAATACATTTTGAATATATGCACCATTTCCCGTCTCAAAAATAGAGAAGAATCCTTTAAAACTTAAATAAGATTTCTCGATAATCCAGATCGGATCGATCTTCAGCAAATCGAAAATCAGTTCTTCTTGTCAAAACCCAACGTTACAAATTTCCGTCCGATTCGTCAAACAATTTTGACGATATCGGCTACATATGGAATATATTAGCCGATCTCTCAATGGTGAAGAAATCAGATTAAAAAACAAAAGCATATGAAGAAGGAAAAGGTGCAGAGTCAGAATGAGGTGGAGAGGCCAAGAGAGACCACCTAGACGTGTCGGTGAAGTGACAGCCAAGTGATGGACCTCATCGACTCAGCATCATCGAGCGAGAGTCAATGATATTGGCAAGCTTGGTTAATCCAGCATCAATATCACTCCTCTCCTTCGTGGCGCAGAGCAAGAGTGGTGCATCATTGGTTGGAGGATGTGGCGCAAAGTGCGCTGTGCAAATGCCCAATAACGGACACTGGTTATTCATTTCACAGACCTACAAAGGATGACGGAGCTGAGTCGGAACCTCACCTGGTGTTTAATTCACGTCAGACAGGAGACTCAAATCAGGACCTGAGATCAAGCAGCCACCATAACGTTTAACAAGCACCATAGATGCTATATCAGTGAACGCAGCAGTGAGTTGCTGATCACAGAACAAAACATGGTCTCTTCCAGGAAGAGGATATGATAACAGGCATTGTCACATCAAGACTGTAAAATGTGAGTCAGAGGAGCCGCCAAAAGGGAGAGAGCACTCGATAAAAGCGTGATGTAAAGCCTTTAGGTGGATAGCAGTGCGGATTTAACATTTGCGTGGCCTTCGGCTTAGTATGTATGACCGGGCATACATCAAAGCCCTTTAAAACTCTATTACAATTCTAATCACTCATCTTGTATATATTAATGCATGTATGTTCCGAAATACAGTCAGAACGGTACAGGATAGCGCCAACTTTTAAGGGTAAGCCATCTTCCTACCAGCTTTGAGAGTTAAGTATCGATCAAGACGTATCACAGGAGCTTCACCCATTTCAATCAGTTCACGCGCATGCCTGTGTTTCATCAAACGAAGGTGGTCACAGTTGATTGGAGGGTCAGAATTGGGATAGTAACACATGACTTCAACACAGAGCTGGTGGATAGCTGGTGCAAAGTCTGGCTCAAAGTGACAGCCATCGGGCCTTCACAATACGGATTCTCTGTACAAGAGCCAGACGCTCTGTGCTAATCTGCGTGAATTCGAGAGGCAGGGAACTTGGAGGAACGCAATGTGTGTATTCCCCTGTAAGCAGAAGAGAATCAATTAACCAAGTGATGCTCTACCCTTCTCACAGGATTCTTGAACATAGGCACTCCTGTCATCCTAGAGCACGTCCTGATATTTTTTAACGCTCAACTCCTGAACTCAGCTCAAATCTGCTTATAAGCCTGGCCTTGCGATCTCGTTGATGAAATCCAATTTCTTCTGATGAGCATCAAAAATTCTTATTTTGCCCTTTGGTAGTGCAGACATCGACGCAATTATCAGCACGGTGGTCTTGAGCAACTACACAAACTCTTCAGGACCCCCAAGCACACAGACCACCAAATCTGCGCTCAAGCTGGTTCACAAATCCTCACTACCCTTCTCTCTGAGCTTGCCAACATCGCAAAGCAAGGCAGGATGGTACAGTCTACTTGGATTTTAATTCAACTCAGAGTGCATCGACAGTACCTAAGTGGTAGTAATTTGAGGAACTGAAGTCATCCATAGATCCTGAGTTCTGCATCTCCCCAGCGTCATCAATGAGCAATGGTCAATCGTTCCTTTGCCAGCACTACCAGTGTTGGAATACCAAGTCCAACGATGAGGCTGGTGGGCGCTGAAACCTGAAACCAGCACAAGTCCATGACTTTTGAAAGGTCAAGGAACAAATGCTATTCTGGTCACATGTCAGACCATGGGGAACCAACACAGAGTCATATAACCATCCCATCATTTTCAGTCGAGATGATTAAATCCCGCAAAGACTAGATAAGTGTATCGCTCGGCACTGATAAACCACACAGACTCGATCACAAGTATATGAATGCGTCTCCACAGTGAGATATCGCCTTCAGTCGGAGCATAATACAGAGTTCAGGGAAATGACCAACCGAGAGGAGTGACGAATCCTTCGTTCTCTAATACGTCGATTGACACGGTTCAATACAATCATTATCATTGGAATAACTATTGGGAACAGCTTAAGCTATCAAGCACCTTAGCTGGTAACTCATCAGAGCGAAACCAGAAAGTAGTGTAAACCCCACCATGTAAATCTTCACTATCCTGTCTTCCGAACCTCAGAGAGCCTCCAAATACCCTATTTTCAGACGCTTGAGCTCAGATGATTAAGAAAGAAAAGTAGATCATCTCTCTCAGAGATGGCCATTCCAGGCACAACCACCAAGGGAGCATCAGGTTACCAAAGGAGACCGGAGCATCTGTAGACGAAGCCAATAGCACATCCTACATTCACATATACGAATCTCGACCCATGACGTTTACCCGTGAATTTTTCTCCTATCATCAGAAATGGGGTTCCCAATCCTTTGCAACAAATCCTGCCATCGGTGAGCAGTCACTGAAGCCTGGCGGAGGCAGCAGCAACAGGAGGTCTAAAAAACGCCACGGAGTGGAATTTTCAAATTTCATAAATTTAGGGTTTTGCAGAGTGTAACGTATTTTTACGTCACCAAGTGCAAAACTTCTGCTCACCAATCCTCCTCAAAAAAAAGACCACAACTGGACAGGAGACGTCGCAGACAACTGTTGGGCAATAGAAATGGCATGGCAGTTGGCTCACAAGGAGCTCTCTGCCATTTTCCACATCTCCACTGAGGGGTTTGCCCCATTTGCTTCTGTTTTTGAAAGCCACACACACAATTTAGAATGAAACTGACACAAGCTTCATCAACACCGTGATGATCCAAGTTTTTCCGAAGCATAAAAAAAAAATCCAAGGTATTTACTTTCTTCTCTGTTATAATATTTGTTGGGTCATACCATGCTTCAGTGGTTGCCTTGTTATCTTTCAGAAGCATTCTAACAGTGCGCACCGTGGTATAACAGGAAGGCCCCTCGTATTTTTAAATCTCGTAGTTATCGATTCTTTGTCATCATTCTGTCGTCACGCTTTCACCTGGTCCATACATTATGCATTGCTTCACTACCATGATCTTCTCAATTCATTCTGAAGGTCTTGGTGTTTGTGTCATGTTCTATGATATTCTGCATCGTTTAAGTCCAAAATCACTGCCATAATAAACACTCAATCAGGCAATCTTCTTCTTCTTTTTTGTACCTAAGTATGATCGATATCTTGGTCCGGGAACGATTTGTTTCGAGATGTTTCACTGGAACGCTCCCACCCTGGGATCATAAGGGAAAATAAAATAACACTACGTGAGTGGTAGATATCTCAGTCCATATGTTTTCAGTCATTGCTTTTTTGGTCATGTTCAACCAAACAAATTTTCATGGAACACTGAGGACAAATATACAAAAGTTATTTGCAGATGTGCCAGCAGGATTACTTTACAAGTCTGTTGCGTCTTGTTGCTAACACCCTGTTCTGATAATGATGTTTATTTATGTGGGTCTGGTCATATAAGCATAACAGTAAAACATTCTTGTTTACTACCACATCTACCCCTCACTTTCTCTTTTTCATTTCATACTCCTTTCTTTTCTGTGATGTAACCTCTCACCCATCCTGAGATTCCCCCCGCAGTGAAATCGCAACATTTGGTGAGGGATAGTCTCACTCCCTCTCTCTCCTCCCTCCCCCTTCCCGGTAATACAGACCATAACAGCGAAGTGACTGGGTTGCAAATCAATAAGAGAACTAAAGAAACCTACATATTCTTTACGTTAACCCCCCGTTATCGATGACATCTCACGGTAGGATAGGTAAGACACACCCGTGACAAAACGGGTCGTGTTTTGCTACGTTCGTGGTGAGTCATATTCTGATCTCATCAACCATTACACCGGCTATCCATATCACATTTACACATGTAAAATGGATTTTGAACTTAGCTTAGTTGAAAAAAGAAAAATTCCGCAGCAGTGAATGGCAATACAATATTCCGCAGGAAAGAGCAGGATGTTTGTTGTGAAATTAATTTTGTAAAAAAAGTAATAAAGAGAAAAGGATTTTTTTATTTTTCGATGAGTACCACTCATGCCAAGTTGGCGGAGAAGGAATTTGAGAGACCAAATGAGGCGCAAAGAGAATGACCACAGACTTCTATTTTCAAACGAACAGCCACAAACCGTTACATGAGTATGTGCTTGCGTCCGTACCACATGGGAGACACCAATGGTGGAATCTTGCGAATGCAAGCATAACTGTAATGCATGCAGTGAGCCTGAGGCATGGATGAAAGTACGTTTTCTCCCGCTTATTTTTTGGCGGAGCCGGGACATTAAAATGTTATAAATGACTTATACATTAAGTGTTATTAAAAAGTCCATTATTTTGATAAACGAAAGATACAAGTAACGAACACACAATTAGAAAATTATTATATTACAACATTTGCGCCCTGTCTAGGTAATCACCGTATTTGCAGCAAGGCTCAAGTAAACACATTGCACTAGTGACAACGTGTCGGCAAAAATGTAAGTCGTCTCCCTCTTCACTAACGGCGAGTGTGGGGAGGGATGAAGTAATTTTTGCGCCATATCTGACCCGGGTATGAACTGTATGGCAAAAAATTTATTGGTGGAGTTGCAACCTGGTATTTTACGTGTCGTAGTGATTGCACAAGATGAAACACAACAGTACATCGTTACATGAGAAATACTTATTTAATTAAATGTACAGAGGTGAAGTTAGCTTCTGTTGTTGTCAAAGTTTTATTAAGTCAGCGGATAAGAAGGAGGGCAGACAGTAGTCGCCATAATGTGAAATGGCAGAGGGACATACTCAAGGGTGGCACAATGATACTTGTACTCGCCATAAATGGTGAGTTGCCACCATTTGTGATCAGAGTGTTGGGCGTCTTGTTGTCCTTTCTCCTTTTTTTTGTCATACTCGAGTGATTTCCCCCAGAAATGCTCACACATGAAAAATGTGCCACAGACAAATGCAAGCCCCAGCCGCGCAAAATGAATGTCTGTATGAAATAAAAAGAACACAAACGATCCACTGAACAATTAGGCTTGCTGATATAGATTGAAACTAAAATGGGTAACACAAGTAGAGATTATAAGCACATGAATAGATGGTATATCAACATCAAACCATTCAGTGATAGCAACATATATTGTGACAAAGGCAATGTCACAATTTTTTTATAAAACGACAGAAGGTGACAAAGATGAAGGCCACATGACAAATATGGCTGAAAGGATGAAATAGAGGTCACGAATCTAAACGATCTAAGTGTATAGTCTGGGTTGAATCCAAGAACCAGCTAGAAATGAAAACACAGGCCGGCAGGTGAAGCTGGCCGGCCTCTTGTCTCGTTCAAGGAGGTTGGTGGAGGGAGTGCGACGGTGACGACCGGTCTGGAGGCGGGCTCGGACCTACCCTACTGTCTCCC
>CM068959.1:67784267-67794733 GCA_035128595.1 Eptatretus atami | reverse complement strand
ACAGATGAGAGTCTTTATAATACTACCGAGACGAGCCACATGACCCCGTTCTGGTTACTGTTCGTGACACGCAGTTGATAAATAAATAATTTTCCCAAAAAAATAAAAAATAAGTCTCCAGGAAGCACGAACGAACCAGCTGAGTTGTTGCTTGTGATCAAAATAACTCTGAAAGAGTACCTGTGACTGAATCGGCAGAATTGGTCTTTTTAATGTTTTTTCGTTGCCTCGGTTCGATTTCGAACGGAAACTCTGATATACTCGCACAATCGCAGGAAAGAATGGGTATAGGTGGGGCCGAAATTTTTGCGCTATCGGTGTACCGGCTGCTTTGGAGCTCGTAAATTTCAGGAACATGCATAAAACATTGCATACTATACATACATGATGAGAGTTTTATTAAGTGATATATAGTATACTAGCTAGCTGCTGAATTGTTTGTCCTTCTCACTCCCACCCCCTCTAGCCCCCCCCCTCCCGCTGCTACTCCTCTCCCACCAGCTCCTCACTCCCTGCCCACTCCCCTCCCTCTTGCGTACTTCTCGCATTCCCTACACTACATACATACATACATACATACAATACATAGCAAGATGAGAGTTTTAGCATGATTATATATATATAGTACTATATAAATATTCAATTATATCTTCACTTTCTTTGTATACAGGCCTCTTCGTCTGCTGCATCTTAGCGGGCTGCCACTAGGCGTGCCGCAGACAGAGCGCGTCAACCGTCTCATTTCGCTTTCGGCTCCACTCATTCATCCTGACCTTCATTGACCAAACCTCACCGCGCATGGTCCGCCCTCAAATCCAGACCGAATCCATGAGAGCCACGGATCTTTGGCCTTCCTCTTGCTTTCTCGATCTCCTGCCTGGATCGGCTCCAATTTACTTACAGCATCTTGTTACCCGATATACTGCCGCTTCCACCTACTGGCACTGTCCAAATGCCCAGTCTCATCGCGATACTCACAACCTTTGTCTGCCAAAACCGTCCTAGTAGCCTAGCGCAGTCCTCTTAAATACCTATCCTTATACTCGTCTCTGCCGCACTCCCAACGAGAATGAGCAGCAGTCCTTTAACCTTGCCACATTCGCCAGCTCCGGCTTGCCGTGGTCTGTCTTTGTTACTGCCATACTCGCGCCTCTCAACACCATACAACATAGTGGTCTCACTCGCGTGCTTCATATAGCTGTTCCCCTTAGAACTCTGCAGGCTACCGCTCCCTTGCTTCTGTTCCACAAAAAATCATACCTGCAACGTCTTACTCGCACACCTCAGGGACATCCGCCCGCTGCCATCATCTCTTTTCAACTTCTCTCCCACACTCTCCGTTACTTTGGACAGTTGATCCAAGTATTTAAACCATCCACCTTTCCCCACCTCAACTCCTTGCACCGCACCAATAACCCGACCCCTCTACATTTACGCACATGTACTCCGTCTACTCCTACTGACTTCATTCCCCTTCTCCCAGTGCTTACTCAACCTCTCAAGGCTCGCCTCCGCTGCTCCCTACTCTTCCCTACAGATACATGAGTCATCCGCAGCACATCATAGTCCATGGATGACTCCATCTGATCTCGTCCGTCACCTGTCCATCACCATTAGCAAACAGGAAAGGGCTCAGAGCGGATCCTTGGTGCAATCCCATTTACCCTTAAACCGGTCCCGTCATTCCTACCGCACACTCACCGCGTCAACTGTCTCTAGCCATACTACTGCACAATCCTCACATACTTCTCCACTTCGACTGGATTGCTCATGACAATGCCACACACTTCCTCCTCGTTGGCTCCTATCATAAGCTTTCTCTAAATCCAGCAAGACCAATGTAACTCCTTCTGGCTTCCCTAGTACTGTCTCCTCAACATTCTCAAAGCAAACATCAGCATCACGAGGTGCTCATTCCTGGCATAAACCCAAATTCTGCTCAACAAATAGTCACCTCTCTTCCAACCTAGTCTTCCACTACCTTTCCCCACAACTTCATGTGTGGCTTAAAACTTTATCCCTCTGTAATTCAGCAGCTCTGCACATACCCTTGTTTCTTGAAAATCGGGAACCAGTACACTTAATCTCCACTCCTCGGCAGTCCCGGTACTTTCCAAGATGTATGTAAACATCCTGTTAACACACCCCACTGCCATCGTCTGCCTGAAGCACTTAATGCCTCCAACTGGTTGCTCATTTCGGGCAACCGCCTTCCTTTTACATTCCCTCTCATAGCAGTCCTCATTCGATCCTTACTGATTCCACCCCTTCCTGATTCACTATCTCCCCTCTTCCAACCTTTCCTCTCTCTCTTCATTTTCTCCATCCTCAGCTCTCTCAAGTCTCATTCCACTTCTCAACACCGTCTCCTGGCTCGTCTAGCAACATTCCATTCTACGTCCTTGTATCACCGCTAACCTGCAGCATCATCCTACCCAGCTCGGTACCTCTGTCTGCCAAATCGGTATAAATCCTTTCTCCTTCTTCTTTGTATCCATACTTCTCTCGCGTTCGTCATGTGCCTTTCTCTCTAGGCCTTCACCTTTCTTTTGCTTTCACGCCACTTACTTGTACTCCTGCTACTTTCCTTCACTCTTCTGCTACTCTCACTTCTTTTTCGCCAACGCCTTTCTCCTTATACTGTTTCCTGTATCTGTTCCACCACCGATTGTTACTTCTTCCTTCCTGTCAGAGTGTACACAAAGTACTGTTCGACTATCTCACGTACACCTCTGCTTAAGTCCAATCATCCCACCCATCTTTACAACATCCGCACACTGTTTCGCCTCTCCCTAATTCCATCGAACCGTTCTTCCTCCGTCTTCACCATCTGGTCTGTGGTTCGCCCTTCACTCTCTTCCTCACCCAAAATCATGCTCTACAGACCATACACTCCATCGATTCTTTCGAGCTACACTTCCTGCACCACCTCAGTCTCTAATCTCTTTCGTTGCATCTCTCTCGCTCTTAAGATGTAAATCCACTGTGTGCACTTTCCTCACTCTTGTATATCGACCCCTGTGTTCCTCCTTGCTTGCTTGAAATACGTATTAGCCACTGCCATTGTCCTTCTTTTTGCAAACTCAACCTTCTACCATTGCATGCCTACCACATTTCTCTTGTTGAGACCAGTTACGGACCATCACTCCTCATCCCTTTATTCCTTCCCGAACATGGCCATTGAAATCTGCTCCATCACCACTCTTTATCCTTGGACACGTTCCACCACCTTGCCATCTAACTCACTCCAAGAATCTTCTTAATTCCATCTCATCCCCATATGCGGTGACATTGCACTGATGACATTATCATGCACCTTTTCAAATTTCAACTTACATGCATCATCTGGTCAACATTCCTCACCTCCGATACCTCTTGACATAATCTTCCTTAGGATTACCCCCCGACAATCATTTCTCTCTCCATTCCACACATGTGTAGAACGTTTGAACAAACCACCTCCATGGCTCGCTTAGCCTTACTCCCCATCCCTCTTGGTCTCTTGTATCAGTTGTCCACCTTTTTTCTCTCACATATCAGGCCAACTCTTCGGCCTTGCCATGTTATAGTCCAACACTCAGGTGTCGACTCTTCACCTCACACTTTATTACCTCCCTCTCCCACTGCTCCCGGCGTCCGCTTCCGTTCTCTTCTCTCTCAGCGCGCATAGCACAATTTCCGAACTCTTGGACGCACCCCATGGAGTACCCGTGGCGGTCATTGGTACCGGCCGCTCGACCGATTCCGGTATGGAATTCGTTTTGTGTCTGCAAATAAGATGATTTGCATAAGGTTTACGCCGATGCCCTTCTGACGCAACCCTGGTCACCTCCATGACACATCAGGGATATGGTAGACGCTTTTTCTAAGCCGGGGCAAACTACACCGGCCCAGTACACTGCGGGTACTCCATTCTCGCACGCACTGACGGTAGGATACAGGCTGAGTCAACCCCCTGGTGCTTATAGACATTGGATATATGTACTAGTATTACTTATTATTTTCTTACACATACATATGTATCCATTATTATGTAGTGATCAATATTATGCAGTTATTTATATATACACTATACTATATACTATATAAAATATCAGATGCCCAACGGGATTGGAATCAGGACCTTTCTTGGGGTCCCAAGCCGACTGCCCTAACCACTGCGCCAACTACCAGCTTTTTATTTTTTTTTTAACTATATATATATATATATTTATATTTATATATATCTTATATTATGTGTGTGTATAGTGTTATTATACTATTATATTGTATATTTGTATCACATGTTAGTGTATCATATGTTGGCCCTCGGTGACTCGTGCTGGAGTTGAATTAGCGATGTCCACAGTGTATGAGTCTTGGTAGAGAAGAGCTTTAATTCACATCAACATGTCGTCCAGAGGCGATAAAAGAGGACAATACCCACAGTGTGCAGCTCAATCCCTAACTCTGCTGGCTTGCACTCTGGCTTGCTTATATACAATTGTGCCTTGCCTTGTGGGCATCTGTTTTCCTGACTTGGCCCACTTCCCATCACTTCTTTCTATTGAGTACTTTGCTTCCAAAAGATCAATTTCCTCCAAGGGATAAATGCCTGTTGTGCTGGTTCCTCCCTTTGGGGTCTCGTGAATAGCCATCTGTTTGGCTCATTTATCTCAGCCGGTGTCAGTGAAGACGCGCTTACTTTTTAAGAAGCTTTACATTCTTTCTTATTTCTACTCCTTGGGAAGTGAACACTTGTTGACTGTGTCAATCGGGACTGATTTACGATCGGGCTCCCTATCGGTCTCGCTTGTTTTTGGCCGATGTTCCTTGCTAATGTTTAATACAGTCGGGCCTTCGTCTGGGCTCAAAGGTTTTACAGGGCTTATTATCACGTACTCAGGGTTTCCCTTGGTCAGGCTTTACGATCGGGCTAATAGAACAAATGCCAGATGCTCAGCATGGCACATCAAGAAGGCACTATGCTTGTGTATTAAACGCTCTAAACTGCAACTGTTAGAAAGTACCTCTAATTAGTAAATGCTTGGCTTTCTTTTACTTTTGATTTTTAAAGTAATTTTGCTAAAATGGCTATTCTACTTGGGGATGTACAATTTCCCATTAGATTATATATATATATTATATTATCATAATGATTATCTATTTATAATTAACTGTAATATAATATATTATCTCTTATTTGCTTCTTTGGTGCTCCCGTTAGGGATCGCCACAGCGGATCAAACGTCTCCATTTCCTCTATCTCACATCTTCCATTGACACTCAACCACCGCATGTCCGCCTCTCAGCATCCATGAACCTTCTTTTGGCTTCCTTTCTCCTCTGCCTGGCGGCTCCATCTTCAGCATCTCTCCGATATACTCCGCTTCCCTCCTGTGCACATGTCAAACCATCTCAATCTCGCTCTCTCACTTTGTCTCCAAACGTCCTACCTGCGCAGTCCTCTAATATATCTCATCTTATTCCTGTCCATCTCGTCACTCACCAACGAGAATCGCAGCATCTTTAACTCTGCCACCTCACCTCCGCTTCCTGTCTTTTGTTAGCGCCACCGCCTCCAAACCATACACAAACTGTTCCATACCTCTTATAATACTTTCCCCTTAACTGCAGCTACCCTTCTGTCACAATCACTCCTGCAACTCTTCTCCCACCCACTCCATCCTGCTGACTTCTTTTCACTTCCTCCCAACTCTCCGTTACTTTGGCAGTGATCCCAAGTATTTAACCATCCAACCTTCCACCATACTCCTTGCAACCGCACCATACCACCACCCTCCCTCTCATTTACGCACATGTATCCGCTTACCCTACTGACTATCTTCCCTGTCTTCCAGTTGCCTTACCTACACTTCAAGGCTCGCCTCAGCCTGCCTCCTACTCTCCCTACAGATCATGGATGTCATCTCGAGAACATCATAGTCCATGGAGACTCAGTCTGATCTCGCCGTCAACCTGTCCATCACTGCAAACAGAAGGGCTCAGAGTCATCTCTGGTGCAATCCCACTTTAGCCTTAACCGGTCCGTCATTCCACGCACACCTCCGTGTACACTGTCTCATACATTCGCACAATCCAACATATCTCACACTCCACTTCCTCATCATGCCACAACTCCCCTTGGCTCCCTATCATAAGCTTTATCTCTAATATCACAAACACAACAATGTACCCTCTGGCCTTCCCTATACTTCTCCATCAACATTCCAAAGCAACATCGCATCAGTGGGCTCTTTCCTGGCATAAACCATTGCTGCTCACAAAATCGTCACTTCTTCTCAACCAAGTTCCACTACTCTTTCCACAACTTCATGGTGTGGCTAACAAACTTATCCTGGTGGTATTTCCAACAGCTCTGGACATCACCCTTGTTTCTTGGAAATCGCGAAACCAGTGGCACTAATCTCCGCCTACCTCCGGCATCCTACTCCTTTCCAAGATGTTATTTAAAGAATCTGTTTAAGAACGCCCACTGCCATTCTCCTAAAGCATTCCATGACTCAGTCATGGTATGTCAATCTGGCCACCGCCTTTCACTTTTCATCTCTCTAGCAGTCCCATACTCATCCTTACTGTCACCCACTTGGATTCACTATCTCACTTTCCAACCTTCCTCTCTCTCTCATTGTTCTCATTCCTATCAGTCTCCTCAATAGTACTCACATCACTTTCTCAACACACTCTCCGCCGCTCGTCGCACAATTCCCATCTACGTCCTTTATCACCCTAACCTGCGCCATCCTTCCAGAACCTCGGTTCCTCTCTGCTCTGTGCCAATCGTATAACCTTTTCCCTTCTTTTGTTCATTCTCATACAGCTCGTCATGTGCCTTTTTCTTAAGCCTTTGCCCCTCTTCTCTTGTTCCTTTCCCGCCACTCCTTGTACTTCGCCTATTTTCTCATCTCTTGACTAATCCACTTCTTTTCCCGCCACCTCCTTTCCTAGTATATTTCCTGTTATTCCTCGTTCCAACACCAAGTCTGCTTATCTTCCTTCCTCTGTCCCAAGATTCACCCAAGTACAATTCTGCTATCTCCATCCACAACTTACTGCTTGATAGAAATTGCCATAATTTCAAAATTATTCCCGACCCATTCTTACACCACCTCCAAACCCTGTCTCGCCTCTCCCTAATTTCCACGCACGTCTTCCTCCTTCAGTTCAACGATCTGGTTCTTGGTTTCAGCCCCTCACTCCTCTTTCCTCAACACTGACCTCCCCATATACCATCACGACCAACATTCGATGCGTTGATGCTACACTCTCCTCGCCACACCTTAACAGTCTTATCTTTTTCAGGTTGCATCTCCTGCTTAAGATGTATCCACCTGTCGTGCATTTCCTCCACTCTTGTAAGTCACCTGTTTCCCTTCTTGAATACCGTATTCCATGCCATCTTCCATTATTTTTGCAACTCTACCACCATTTCGCCCTTCACATTTCTCTTGTTGAGACGTACCTACCTCATCACCCCGTCATCCCTTTTATTCCTTCCTCCTAAACATGCCCATGAGAATCTGCTCCAATCAACTACTTCTTTTCATCCTTGGTACACACTCCTCCACCATTCATCTAAACTCACATATCTCCAGAATCTTTCCTTATATTCCATCTCACACGCCATATGCGGTGCATATGCACTATGACATTCATCACACTTCCGCCCATCCTCCATTCTCAAATCAAACTCCCCACCCCTCTTCATCCCACCTGCTTCCTCTGCTCCCACCTCTCCCTATCCTCTCCACACTCCCCCACCTCCTCCCTACTCTTCCACGCTCCGCCACCTCCTCCTACCTCTTCCACTCCCCACCTCCTCCTACCTCTTCCCCTTCCTCTCTCCTCCTTTTCTCTCCCTCATAAAAGTGCACGCACCATTCCCACAACCTCTTCTTCTCCTCTCTCTCTCGTGGGATTCCCAAAACTTCACACTCATTCCAAACTCGGTCAGACACTCTCCCACCCCAATAATTACCTCTCTTGACATAATCTTCCTTATCAGGATTACCCCCCCACACCTATTTCTCCTCCATCCACACCAATGGTTTTCGAACAGTTGAAAACCACCTCCAATGCTCCTAACCCTTACTCCCCATCCACTTTGGTCTTGTACACACAGTAATCGTCCAAACTTTCTTACTCATCTCAATCATATCAGCCACTCTCGGCCCTTTGCAGTCATGCGTAACCCAACATTCAGAGTTCCCAGCCAGACTACTCTCAACGCCGGGATCACCCACTACTCCCTCCCTCCTACACAAAAAACATCACACTTGGAGCACTCCGGACTCGCCTTATCCAGGTCCTCCTCGCACGGCCTCTCGCCCAGTAGTTTAGCTACAATTTCCCACTGGTACGGGGTACCAAACAGACCGCTTCACCTAGCAGCTAACACCTCCTGCTGAGGCTACGGTGCATGACCAGTAGCGGACGATTAGGTAGATGCTACTCCGGCACTCGGGGACGGAGATCCGAGGTAGGAGAATGTGAGTTTTTAGGAGACCGCATAAGTGACCGATGGCATTGAGTTGATTAAATGGTATGGAGCAGGCGGGATAATGATCCGTCGCGAAGCTTAGAGACTGGCACAAACCCGAAATCGTTGGAGCAGATCGGCCAAATCATGAGGGCGAGAATGCTGACGTTGGCATGGAGTTGAAGGAGAAGTAGAAGAGGTTGGAGACCCATATGTCGTATGTTACTAAAGATGACCAAATGAAGGGAGCGCCGGGAGTTTAAACAGCGTTGAGAGAGTTATAGTGCGCGAGAGACGGGTATGGCCTGGTTACAGTACATGTATCAACCTAATGGTGTGGGCGTAAGGGAAGCAGCCGGAGAATGACTAATCCGGTCGGAGTATACGTTATGGGCTAACTGAGAGGTGAATATATGTCAAGAGGGTACGTATATAGAGAGCTGAGAGCGCTGAAGAACGACTGCTATGACGTCGAGGGGAGCGCTTGAAGCGTGTATTCAGTCAGTGTTGACATGTGCTGGGTGTACCAACAAATGTTTCAAGCACGAATGAGCTTGAAATTTATCGACGTTATGCCAGCGTATGACTCTACACGTTCCAGCTACGCTGGCCAAAGTTGTGAGGCACAGCGTGTACTTGTTAAGTTAATCTCTAAGTCGAAACACGGTCGTAGGTATGATTAGTCGTACCCGAAACTTTATTTAAAACTAGTGAGTACGTGTTGTAAGGCACGTTACACGATCGTTGACACATCGTCGAGCGCATCGTTATCTGCGATCGTTGACACACATCTGAGGCACGTTACTTGTAAGTTACTCATAGTCGAACAACACGTCCGAGGTAATGCGTTAGCGTACCAAAACTTATTTCTAATCCTATGAGTAACGTGCTTTGAACTATGGTAGAGATACCTTCCCAAGCATATTGACGCTATGTAGACCGTATTTGATTGACGTTTCCGGAAGCGACCCACAGAACTACTGAAACGTGTTTCTAATTATAACAGCTACCCATATTATGGCGGTTATTGGCAGTTTAAAAAAAAAAAACACACATGAACTTCCGATATTTCGTCACGTGTCCCGT
The DNA here is from genome assembly GCA_035128595.1 of Eptatretus atami. Taxonomy (NCBI): domain Eukaryota; kingdom Metazoa; phylum Chordata; class Myxini; order Myxiniformes; family Myxinidae; genus Eptatretus; species Eptatretus atami. Next base: position 67,785,168 of record CM068959.1, on the reverse strand, counting down.
TAACTATCACGCTCCGATTGCCTCTTCAGTTTGCTCATTCTCTTATTCTTAGTTCCTCCGCTCTGTGAATATTTTCTGTTTGAGGATAGTGTCAACGTCGACGTCAACTTAAAAACCAAATGTCCGAAATATTTTTAATTCGTGGTGATAGACTAAAAAAAAAAAAAAAACAACAACAACACAACATACACTTCAGATATTTCGTCACGTGGCTCTTCACGGAGCAAGAGAAAAAAAAGAAAATGTGCCTTGCGGGAGAAAATAAGTTTAGCATCCCCGTAACATTACGCTCGACGGTGTTTCGACTTATGAGTAACTTACAAGGAACTTGTGTCGACGTGTGTCATGATGCGCATATGCGTGCCTATAACTTATTCCCAGCGTAGTCGGAACGTGGTGAGGCCATACGGCGAGTAAAGTCGTAAAAATTTTCAAGCAGGCTTGAAATTCACGACGTACGAGACGTACACGAAATATGACAGCGTACTTCATCGTTTTGTCCAAGCGTGCTCTTAACGTATACACAACTTAACGCCCATAAACGTATTCCGACGTGTGCCAGCGTTTTAGACACATTTTTCATAGGTCGGCGTATGCTGGTTAAATCATCAAAGGTGATGACTGCGTGGGTGACTATCTTCCAATTCTCAGGCGGTTGAATGATTTAAATTCGTGCGTGTGGCAGCTTTTTTAACAGCTATGCACGAAGTTTCGTCGAGTCGCATAACGTGCAGCGCGCTATGACTAAGTTAAACTATCAATATGGGCAGAGGTTGTGAACGCTTGTACACACAGTATGTCCACCTTTCTTCTCTCCATCATATCAGCCAACTCTCGCCCTTTGCCAGTAATAGTCCCAACACTCAGAGTTCCAACTCTCACCTCCACACTTCTACCCTTC